>OY754328.1:87968076-88568076 GCA_963573305.1 Pyrrhosoma nymphula
AAACTTTTCCTCATGGCGACACCCTATTAGTAATGAACAAAATTTTATGCGACAACCCACTCACTTTAATTAATTTCAAAACAGGTTCTATTGCAACAAATTCGTACATTACACTAAACATTTTCACGAATTCTAAAACTAACGTTTACATATTCATTAAAAAAATAAGTGTTGGATCTTGATGCTACAACACGACACTCCAGAGTGTCACGACACCCAGTTTGGAAACCAGTAACCTATACTTTCTAGTTCATAACACTACATGACTGTGACAATTTATTTTCTTTCGAGCCTTTTAAAAATTTTTAAATAATCTGAACTGCGAACATTACATCCGGACGTAACTACAGCAAAACAAACAACATAGAAATCAATAGGAATGCGGTCCTACTGAAGAATGACAAAGATTAAATAGACTGAGAGAATCACCGAACGAAAACTTCCTTCGGTGAGTTAGAGAAAAATTTTTTATGGTGAAAACTCTACTAAATAGAAGGGAAATACGTATAGGAAACATTCTGCGTCACATCAGTCACCCAAAAAGTGTTGAAATTACAGTATTTGGGGAACTTCGAATATATGTACAATACTTCATACTTGGCAACGCATGCCTGCTCCGTGTTCTTTAAAAAGAAATAAAACTAACCACGCATTGAACCACCATACCATATGGACTTCTACAACCTTATCCACAAAAACTGCTTTCTAGTCCGTCAATGCGTCTGTGGCGAATTTTTTATTCAGTCTATACTCTCAGTTACGATTTGGGTATGTATGGACCTGAATATGGTCGAATCCAAATGTAATGGTAATTATTCGATCATAATTCCATATCCCTGGTATTGCTTAAGTAATTTTACCTAAAACAGAAACATTAAGCGACCCTTCAAACCAGTCAGTGACCCGTGAGCTGCTTCCAACATTAAACTATCTCCTTCAATTCCAAACTTCCGACCTGAATTCCAAACTTATAGCCACAAACTTCAGCAACTGCTGCCTGACTCGCAAAATGGATGGCACTCACTTAGTCCTCAACCCTTAAGGTGGCGTACTATAGGTGTGAGTAGACCTCACCTTTTATCACGTCTGAAGTTGTGAGAAATTTGTGCATTCAAGATTTGGAGGGCAAGTACCTTCGCCTGGCCACCTGCGGCTGCCTACGAAATTATCGCATCCCGAATATCACGTCGCTTGAATTACAGTTAACAGAGGAATTCAACTAGACTTGATACTTGTTGCCGTGGTGGTGGTAATTGTACTCTTTTCCCATTGTAAAGTGGTAGTTTCCTCATTCTACAATGTTACACAGTAAGGAGGTATCGACACATGGTGGCAGTCGCCTGAGCAAAAGTGTTTCGTCAAGGAGGGGGAAGACTCACGTGGAATGGGTCGGCGAAGGAGCGGAGATGAGAGAACAGGCAACGAGTTGATAGGCAACGCTGTCAACATAACTGCATTTCACTTGAGAGGGCGGGGAAAGCGGGCGTCAGCAGAGCGTTTCACGAAAACGTTTACGATCAAAAACGAAGCTACGAAAATACGCTGATAGTGTTCCAAACCCATCGGAAAAATCCATCTAAATAGCTTGGTTGGGATGTTTCCACAGCAAAATGACTAAATGTCATTTGATCACATTCTGGCCACTCACAGAAAAACGCGTCCTCTGTTTGGTAAGAGCAACGAAACCATACCTTTCCACGCTTTATTTCGCAAATTGAACTTGAAACAACATGGTGTTAAATAGGAGTGAGCGAATCATGGGAAAAATAATAGTTTTCTATCTAATATAAATGCAATTTTCGCGAACGGATGTTTATAAGAAGCAAAAACTTCGCAAAAACTGACTGAAAATAAAAAATATACATCTTAGTAGCTTATTAGCAAGTGCCTGCCAAATTTTGAGTCAAAATGAGGCAATTCAATAGAAATGGCGCTGCAATTGGCTCCCAAGATGAGAAAAGTGTTCATTTAAATAAATTCGTGGAATAATGTGCATATGCTTGAATTCTTGTTTTCAATAACTAAGGACTGTCCTCATCGAAAGCAGAATTTTTCAAACCAAACAAACGAAAAAGTAGAGTTAAGTACTGATTCGTTTTGACTCACACATCCACGGTGGAACCAGTGGACCCTCCATAGAGCCATAGCGAGCTACGAGTGTTGACAAGAATGGCATACTGAGTCGTATTTTGATTTGGTCACGAAGGTTTGCGACCTTGGGAACCTTGCTAGTAAAGTTATTTTAAAAGCAATGGACTCTACCACTAAAAATGGTTTTATACGCAACTGCCACCATGTTCCTCTACCACTTACACAACCACGACGATTTGAGTATCACGATGGGGAAAAATCTCATTACGGCTGAAGAGAAATAGGAATTACAATGCAGTGTCTACCAGAGAAAACCCTTTTGGTAAATTTGGGTAAATGAGGTAATTTAGTATAAATCATCACGATGGGATTTTGAAGAAAGGCTACATCTGCAATTTCCACAATTGCATCTATTTCCCACGACCTTGGTTTCGAAGAAAATCAATATCATAAGGTCAGTATTCCAGTCAAATTCGGTACCTATGCATTTGAGTGAAAGTATTACCACGTATTAATTGGGAAGATGAGAGGGTGACTTATGGACATCACAGTGGTTATATTCTATTTTAAAATATATGACTTTCGCTGAAATAATATTATATCAAATTGAAATTAACAACATTGCAATACACAATAAAATTTCCCAAATCTTAGCTCGATATTTTGATAAAAAAGAATATTTTCCATTGTGACTCGTAAGCCATTCAGAAAAAGATACGAGTAATTTGAAGAATTAAATTCGCTGCTTAAATTCCCTAATTTAAAAAATCATGAAATACTGGATAATTAATAAAATTCGCGGGGGCGGAAATTATAGGCAACGACAAAGGGCAACTTATAAATAACGTGTAACTGCAGGTAGAGGAGGGATAACCGAAGGAGTCAATAAGATTTCACACCGCATTCACCGTCTTTTTAATGCGACAAAGAATTGTCTTTCATTTAATCATTTACAGACCTTCGGCTATTTTGTTTGGGCTTCTATGCTCACTATTTGCGGTCACTGCACTAAATGGAAAATGTTTTCAAACTGGGATTGAATTATCTTTAACATCGCAGGTTCCACGAAAATATGCCCGCGGCAAAAGCAACATTTTATTATCGAAAAAGCAGCAAATAAAAAATAATCTAGTAAATGACAAAAATTATTGTACCTAAATTTCTACGCTTACAATATCTCAGCATTAGTGCAAAGAAAATAAATTATACATAAATTTGAAAATGTATAATGTATTCACCGGATACAAATATGCCATATGGTGTTCATTTACATTTTATTCGGAAAATATTATCGCAAATACAATGACCTACAGCCACAGTCCACGTCAGCTTGCTTTATGTAAACTCATAATCAATTTCTGGCTTTAATTTAAATTCAATAATGAGGCATAAATTGTTTAAACCCTAAAGTGTAGGTACTTATACTGACGTAATAAAAGTAAGTTGTATCAAGTGAATTTATACGTGAACCACATGATGTATATTATAATCATTTTTACATATTACACCTCAGTTTATGTCCAATAATTTGGTGATGATAATTCAATAATGATTTTAACCATAACCCCACCTGTTGGCAGCGGTTTGGCAGCTACATAATTTATCGATTGGGCAATAAAACAGGAATAAAGGGCTTGTTAATTCAGTTCCGGTTAGGTTAATACAAGCGTAGCCCATTGAAATGCATTACATTAATAATGAGTTAATCGCCCAATGGCGGATGTCGTTACTAAGTTGAACCATTAATCAGTAAATCCACATTCACTCTCCTCAATCCCCTCATTTTGATAACTGTTACCAAAGATCCATCAATTGATGCATGGGAATGATGGTTAGATAACATGTTGGTATGGAGCAGGACTGAAGAATTACAACGGACGGAACTGAAAACAAACGAAGAAGCCCATGGCATAGCGGGCCAGGAGGGCATTTTCACCGAAATTAATTGATGGCCTTATTTATTCCACATCAAAGCCTCCGAAAAGAGACTCAAGGGCCTTTTACAAAGTACTAGAACAGATACCCAAGTACGAAAACTCACAACCAATCTCTAAGAGGTGAAATTCCCTACCAAGTGGGACTCAAAACCGCGACCTGCGTCTTTGCAAGCTAGGACTTTACTCCGCCACCACCGAGACCAGCATGTAAATGAAAGGAGTTATTCAACATTTTTCAAATATTTCTATACTATGCTTGTTTTTGCTTGTTTCTATACTACATTTGCTTGTTTTTATTTGCCATTTTGTCATTGTCCATTGCAGTGGCTATGATTTTTATTTTTTGCTGAGTTATGGAATGTAAAAAAAATACAAGACATGGCTGTAAGAGGCTTTCAGTATATATGGAATATTTTTTTTCTAAAAAAGAGGTTTTTCCCCATATTAAAACGAACAAAACTTAGGCGTCATCAAACCCAAGAAATGTATCTTTGCAGCTCATAACTCCTATTACTAGACCAACTGGGCTGTTAAAGGACTGGGCTGTCAAATGGAACTGAGGAGAGAGATCATGTGAGCTAGTAGTGCATGTAATTAGGAGAAGAGCAACCGAAGCCTATCGAAACCGATAGACAACAACAAATTAATTCCTAAAGAAATAATATGCATCATTTGCCATCAACATCATGAGTAGTCTCCAATTCGCAGAATGTTTTGCTGTAGTACTCCTTTACCCTATAACTCCCAGCAAAACGTTTTATCTCTTCGTAATTTGAACAGCCATCACAATTTGTTGCATGTATTCCATCCTCGGTTTTCCTCAATGGTTATTCCCGTTTATTTCTTCCTCCAGTACTGTTCTCAATCATCGAATATTGGGGTGGCTCCCTCGTAACTGTGTAAGTCGAAGCAAATACGTTTGTGGTTTCTAAAATACACTCGCGTCACTAATGACATTACTGGATGGCAAGAGCTAGAAGTTACCGACATCCATTTGTCGACGAATAACTGTTTTAGCATAAAAACCGAGGACATTTTATCCCCCTAGAACCGACGATGGGTTATAACTGACCAATCATTTTTTTGCCTACAATGGTCCATAAATATAGTTAGAAAGTTTCATTAGATACATCGATAAGTAAATAAGAATCTTTTATTGATTTGGAGCCAAATTAGAGCTAAAAACTTGCATTTTTGAAGAGCCGCGGTCCTACTTAGAGGTGGCTTGCAGGGTATAATGTAGGTGTAGTACTGTAACATAAAACTTTCTCCCACCCGGATATCGGACAGAAGGGCCATTTCCATTGAAAAAACTCACTTTGCATTAAATAATTACAGCTTTGAGCCATCAACTCAAAAATGAGGATGGACCAGTGCTTTCGTTTCACTCCTATGTTAAATTCCAGGAAAACGGGCTTCTAACAACAGTTTTCGCTAAAAAAGTTACTGGTATATTTTTAATTTGGGGAAATTATATTTTCTTCACAAGGTTCACCGACTTTGCCCTTTATTCTCAAGTAACGTCATGTTCAATTTGTATAAAAAAACAGTGGGAAAATTTAAGATTTCGTTGAAAAAATAGGGTACACGTATTTATGAAAGAAAGATAAATTAAATTGAAAATATATTTTACAAAATTCAATTTCACGGTTAGGAGCCAACTCAGTATGCCCGAATTTTACTCTGAAATTCATTTTCAACACCACGAAAGGCCAAAAGAATGAAATAGAACGAATAATTGAAAAACCCTGACACGAGAGGATAGGTATTATGGATCGCGGAAAGACATCCATAACGGAGGCCGCAAGTGGAAATTAAAAACCATGCGGGCCCCAGTTTCCATGACTTGGGAGATTAATGACTCAAAGAGTTTGATAATAATTGGGAAACGTGCCGAGGGCGTTTTTTTATTCCTGCTTCGGTAGAGGGCAGCTAAAAACTTTAACATACTGATAAAAAATATCTTTGGAGATGCAGAAGTTTTAAGGTGAGGGTAGAGAGAAAAAACGTGGTGAGAAAATCAAGCAAACCACAAATCCTTTTAATTTATAATTAGCTACATATATGCATGCTCTTCAAGCCCGCCTCTTTCTGGGTAGGCATTGCCGAAAAACTTCATTCTAAGCGTTACACCTAGAAAACTCGATTTTATTTTTATAATATCCTCATTCACCCTATTCTTGCAAACCTCCATTGCCCCTGCCACATTCAGGCACTGCTTCATACACGCTCTTATATTCTTAAGACTTCCAAAATTCCTCTTTTAAAAAAGCCTCTTCCACCACATTCACCAATGACTCTCATGGTATACCCCTTCCTCTTAAACCGTTCACTCTTCTATTCATTTGTTAAACTATATGACAATCATCCATTCATTAAACATGGCCAAACCAACGAAGCATGCTCTTTTCATTATCATCCGTTCCACATTCTTTCATCGCCCACGTACTCCTGACTCTATTGGATATAAAATTATTATTGCGTTGCATTGGCGATAAATTAAATTTATGCAGCAATTTTATGTTGAATAAGGACTTTAAGCTTCCGTCAAAAATTTTGACCGGAATCGTACGTTGGTTTTAGCGTGACATCGGAACAAACAAACAAATAACAAGATTTTCAGAATTATTAACTAGAAAGATCCAGGGAGGATGGTGTTACCGTGCTCATTAATTCGTATGTAAAATGTTATCAAATTAAATTGATGGAACGAGTGCGAGAAATGTTCCAAGGAGTTCATAAAAAAACCAATGAAAGACATTAAAATAAATAAATCATCCGGATATCATTAAAAAAAAAGTACTGTGAGTGTTATGACAGAGAGAAAATAGACATGCGGGCATAGAAAAAATTATGTACATCAAGTCCTTGTTTAGCATCAATTATGTGGAGGATCATGAGCAAGCGACGATAAAAGCAGTGTTTTCAAGAAAACGAGTGTAGCTGGGATAAACAAACAATAAAACTGCTAATTGAGATTGTAATGCTGGAAAGAACCACATAAAACTTTTTTGACACGAAGGATGCAGTAGCATATTATGCGCCCGCCGTGAAATGTAGGTACTAGAAGTTATTGTTTACGTCTGCCTTCTACAGTAGTTTATTCGGAAATCCAGGAATTGCCATTTTCGACGCAAACATTATGCAACAATTCATTCAGAGGTTTTATATTTCAGGAACACGAAGGTCTTTTTTTTTAATCTTGGGGTCTTTATAGACACCAAGGTTTAAAAAAAACGCTATATTGTATCTCATTTTCGAAGCTGAGATAATAGAGGATTATACTTGCGCGGTGGAAAAAATGTATTCTATCCATATACTGTTAACACAAATATACATTAGATTTATTGCATATTTTATTTTTAATATTTTGCTTCAATTGGTTTAGAACTCTTCCTTTACCCAGATACCAAACAGAGATAAATTGGCGAATAACGAATCAAAAACACTTGCCATGAAATAACGATTAAAAAATATTTTTCATGAATTTAATACAAATAATGTTTAAGGACGTGAAGGCATTTTCTGACATATATTCTATCGTTATTTTAGCAATACTTACGATAAAACACACGAATTGTACATCCACAACTCGTGAATATAGCAAATAGAAGAAATTATAAGAAAACTTTGAAGGTAATATCTACTATAGATAAAGACAAAAAATAGATACACCAATTTTCTCATATAGCTTAAAAGCTACCAGCACTATCGAAAAAGGACAACGTACAGCAAAAAAGAGTCGGTGATAACTTAAAATATTCTCTTAGGTGTACTAAACGACACCACATGCAAAATTATGTCATCAACCGATGTACGCGCACTTGAGGGTTAATGAAGATTAATGAGTTATTCCACTTTGATAATTTAATTTTAAGGCTAGATTCTATGTTTTACAACACTTTTAAGTGAAAATCGAAACTTTTTAAAAATTAAATTCTATTTATGATTATTTTCGACCTTTCACACATCACTTTCAAGTAAAAAGTCACTTGATTATATCGTTTCGACGTTCTAGATAATTTTCAAAACAACTTTGAAAGTCGCGAGTAGCATATTTCATTTTTTATTAGTAATATCATCTCACAACTAGTTCCGATGTTTTACATCTTTTCCAAGAGAAATTTGAAAGACGCAGGTCAGTTTAAAATTTATTTCCAGAAGGAATATCAGAAGTCTTAGGAACAGTAAGGAGAGCATGAAGCAAATTATGAGTATAATTGAAACAAAATAGATATGCAAGAATTGAACAGTACGGAGGAAAACATTAAAGCAGAGTCAGCTTTACCGACCTATCACCGAGAATTAACTATTTGGACTGCCTACCTCGAAAGGGAACTTGAAACTATTAATTGCATTGAAATGAATTACATATATTTTACCTCCATTCAAAATTATAAATAGTACATATATGTTAATTCATATATTTATAATATCATAAGCTACCTTTAAAGGTAGTTGAACTAATTTTAGTAAAGAAGAATAAGTCGTGTATGACTATGATAGACAAGTCATACAACACTTCACTTGATCAGAGAAACATGTATGGAAAATTGCCTGTGCTTCGGGAGGACAGTTTGTCCCACTTGTAGTGTGCCAGAAATCACAGTTCCTTCCATCTCGTTGTTCCTTCCTTCTTGTTTTTGCTATCGTCATGTTTCAATTGCACTCGTGGGAGGGAAAACGTGATTGCCATTCTTCAAATTTTGTCTGGTGCTTTCAATTACTAGTGCTAATTGATGGAGTGCGTTCTTAGGACAATAACCGTGATCATTGCCCTTCTAAAGCGGTTTGCTTTTAGAATAACGAAAACGCGAAATAAGGAACCGTGATCACACCCCCGGTCACCTTAATCATAATGGAAGGTAAAGTCATGAATATGATGCCATAAAGTCATAAATATGTTTGTAAAAAAAGCTCCAATGGAAGAAAAAAGCTGTAAACAAAGAAAGCGTCCGTACGAAGGCATAGGCAGAAAGGCGAGAGAGAAGCAAAGCACAACAGATTGACTCGCATAAGCGCAGACCCGACCGACGCACAGAGGGATGAAATCGAAAAAAGATGGCCTAAAACTAAAAACAGGTTTTTTTCAGTCCGGAAGTTAAAACTTTGCACAGTCATTAACCATAGATTGGTGCATATGTTAATAATATACATTGGCTCAAAGTTGGACAAATTTTGCAAAAATCGCCCGCTTTACTTTTCTTCCGAAAATCACCGAATTCATGCTAATTCTGAACTTTTGGTAGTAAAGATGTGGAACAAAAACTGAACTTTTTTGGTATAACGGTTCTTTTTCTTTAAATATTACTTATTTTTTGGACAAGATTGTTATATTTGTCATCGTTACAGGACAAAATGGCGGACCCTGTTTTTTGTTTAACCAATTCAGAACTAAATGCATATATGCATTTCTCACCAAAAATGCTATAAAATCTTCCGAAAAGAACAATAATGGACTGCGTAAAGTAAGGCGGGCGATTTTTGTAAAATTTATCTAACTTTGAGCCAATTTATATTATTAACACGTACGAATTATGAAAAACGGCATGCAACGTCATATGCACCAATCTATGGTTAATGACTGTGCAAAGTTTTAACTTCCCGACTGAAAAAAAACTGTTTTTAGGTTTTGGCCAGCTTTTTTTTATTTAAGCCCACTGTGCGACGGGTCCGTAGCTAGGTTCCAGCGGCGTATAATCAGGGGAACACTTGAATTGTTAATGGTGCCACCAAATGGGGTCTCGGGTGGTGTCGGACTCAGTGACCCGAAATGTGCGTTCCTGGGGAACGCCCTTCAATTAAAATTGAACGCGGACGCGTTCCTGGAATGCATGACGGCCGCACTCGGTCCCCCCCCCCGTCCCCCCCGAGATAAGAAGAACTCCGCAGTGGAATCTTTTTATTTCGCGTCGTCCTAATCGCGAGCGGAGAACGGAGGGAATGGAATTCACTTTGTCAGTCATCATTATCATTGCGGCGGGCGGCCGCCTCATTCCCGCAGGCGAGATGAGGCAACAACACCAAAGTATATAAAAGTGTGCCTCGGAAATTAATAACTTTAATAAATAAAAGGAACAGCATCGTGGTTTTTCAGTATTTTTAAATCAGATCATAATTTGTACGTGAATATGATTTCAACCAAATAGTATTGGTTATTTGATACAACCTGTGCAAAAATTAGTTTCAGTCATTCCTATTCTAATTCTCCCACAATACTAGTTCAAAGAATTTTACCATCAAAAGAGCTACGTGGAACGGAACACGGACACACAAGTATTACGGTCAGCGGATTTTCTATGCCTTTAATTTCGCTCAAAAGGTGGTCCTTGTAATCGCTATCAAAGATTTAAGAAGTGATTATGTTTGTATAGAACTATAGAAAGGTTAAAAAAGGGGGGATTATAATTGTCTGGTCGCCCCTTCAACAAAATGGTACTAGATATGATGCCTGTAACGTCACACTAGAGAGGTGGTTCTTAACCGGTGCACCGCGGTGCACTGGTGCACCGCGAGCTTGTTGCAAGTGAAACGCGAAAAAAATGAAAAAAGCCGGAAAATCCGCGAAATGGTGAAAACCGAAAAACTGATTCGTGAAATTGTGAAAGCCGACCAAAGATTTAATGTGATTTCGATTTTCCCGATTCGATCGCACGCGTTGCCTTCACAGGCACCACTTGCCAGACCATAGATTACCCCGCCAGACCATCCGCCTTCTCACTCACTCTCAGGCCCCTTTCACACGAGCTCTTGTGAGCGCGCTCACGAGAGCTAAAGCGACAGGCAGGGTTTGAATCGCCTTGACAGTTAACGTGACTGAGCTAGACCCATTCAGACGAGTCCATATGATCCGTGGTCGGAGGCTCTCGAGCCGGCATGAAGCTCAACCCGCCGGTGCCAGCGAATGGTGGGGAGCTTTGCGACGTCCCATTGCATACACGCCTTTCACACAAGACTCAGGAGAGTTGCAGATATACAGGATCCCTCGTCACTCTGACTCCAACCGGCAAACCGTTCGTAGTGTTTTGCATTCTCGTTGCATCATTGTGAAAAATGAGCGCTAGGTCGGAGAAAATCGTCTCCTTATTTGACGCGTTATGTATCATTTTTTAAATTAAAGCTTCAGTCTATCTCCAACAATGGGATGAACCGCCTGGTTTTATTCTTTCGTTTCTTACATCTACATCTACGAAGTACCGTGCAAGCCACCACTAGGGTGAGTGGCACGGTGTGATTCCACACCAGGCGTGCAGCACTCGTCCCAGCACAAATCAGAACCTCGCACGCTCCCCCGGCCGCTTGGTGCAGGCCAAAAAGCAGTCAAGAGAATAGTGCGTAATCCAACCAGAAACTGGGAGAGTGATACGTAAATGAACATGCAAACATGTAGAGCAGTGCTATACACACATCTAGTGGCTAATATTACTAATACTGTTAATTCATGAGTACTACGAGATGCTACTTCATTCAGAGAACAAAATAAAATAATGCCAGACATATCAAGCGGTGAGAAGTGTTAGTAATGATGTTGTGTTATTAAGCACAAGTGAAAATTCTATTCTACCTATAGAGGGTGGGAGTTTCATATAATTGATCTATCGCAACTATTATGATCCCTTATTGTACGTGGGAAAAATGACATTTTGAATCTATCAGTTCTGCAGTCAATTTCTTTTATCTTATTCCTGTGATCGCTTATAGAGTAGTACGTTGGATCTAGCAATATACGTTGAACTTCCGGCAAAAAACTGTCTGCTCCGAACTTGCGCAAAAGATTTAACCCTTCGATCAGTTAGAAATTCCCACCCTAATTCCTTCAACAATTTGGTAACACTGCTAGGTTTATCGTAATAACTTTTCACAAATCTTGCTGCTCTCCGTTGTATTCGATCTATTTCAGAGATTAGTCCTACTTCGTAAGGGTCCCATATGCTAGCGGCAAACGCCAAGTGAGATCTCACCAGTGAAAAATAACATCGCTCTTTAACCTTCTCGTCGCATTTTCCAAATATTCTTTTAATAAATCCCAATTTGCGACTAGCCTGTCCGCAGATTTCCCGGACGTGTTTCCCCCAGACAGGTCTTGAGTAAGGGTCACACCTAAGTATTTAACTGACTCTACATTTGATAAGTCTGTTTGATTAATTGTGTACGTTTCGTTAACCGAGTTACTCTTTTTCCAAAAATTCATAACAACCCACTTTTTAAAATTCAATTCTAACTGCCAAGTATTGCACCATTCAGTTATAGCATCTAGGTCTTTTTGTAACGCAATCTTGTCAGAGTCATTGCCTAGATCCCTGTACAACACTGCGTCGTCTGCGAAGAGACGAATTTTGCTCGTAACCACGGTAGTGATGTCATTAATATACAAAAGGAACAATAAGGGACCGATGACACTTCCCAGGGGTACACCTGATGTTACTTTCACCACATCTGAACCAATGCCATCTAGAACCCTCTGTTCGCGGTCGGCTAAGAACTCTCTTATCCAACATATTACGTCGTGATGTATTCCGTAAGCTTCCAACATAACGAGTAACTTCGAATGAGGGACCTTATCGAAGCTTTTTTGAATTCTAGAAATATTGTGTCTACTTGGACAAGCTTTTCTCCCAAGGAAAGAATGTCGTGAAGGATGAGGGCCAACTGGGTTTCGCAAGACCTGCCTTTCCGGAATCCGTGCTAATTTTGCGTTAACAAGTTTTGACTATCCAAATACCATATAAGCGAACTGACAATTATATGTTCCAATACCTTGCACGAGATAGACGTAATGGAAATCGGTCTATAATTACTGGGCTCTTCCTTATCACCGCTCTTAAATATTGGTGTAACGTTCGCTATTTTCCAATCGTAAGGAACACGATGTTGTGTTAGAGATTTTTCAAATATTATTTTCAGGTACGGTGCTATTTCTGATGCTAATTCTTTATAAACTCGGGCGGGAATTTGATCGGGACCGGGTGATTTTTTGGAATTAATGGATTTCAGATGACTTTCTATTCCACGAATAGTGATATTAATAGACAGCATAGGGTGCTTATATAGCCTAGGCATTTTAGCGGTGTTATTTGGAGAGCATTTTGTATAGACGCTTTGAAAAAAGTTGTTGAGGATATTTGCTTTATCTAATTTGTCGTTTGCTCTTTCTCCTAGATTGTTCTTTAGTGACGTTGCTGTTGATTTGCAGCCTTGAACCTCCCTCACATACGACCAAAATGCCTTTGGGTTATCCTCTAAATATTCGCCCAATATTTTATTTTTGAATTCCGTTAATGCTTTTTGAAAGGCCGCCTTAGGTGCTGTTTTCGACGTTTTGAGAATAAAGTTACCGATAAACCTTCTTAACGACATTTTGCTTTACAAGTCGACGAATCTACTGACATTAGCGGTATGGCACATATACCACATATACCATCGTTCGTTTCACTGATGAAAACGAAACAGTGAATTACCGAGCGTGCAACAGGACAATAAGTTTTTTATTCTATTTCTTCATATTTTGAACAATTTAAAATATCATGGGAGTGATGTGTAGGAATTTGTACAATACGGATGGTGCCCCGTCAATAGTAGGCTCATTTAAAGGATTTGTTACCCTCGCAAAGACAAGAAACCCTAATTTTATATTGTTTTTACATAGAGAATCTCTAGTTTAAACAAAAATAAAACGGAATTCAAAATGGCAATACTATATATATATATATATAAATTCAAACTTACAGGAGGTAGGAGAAATAGGAAAAGATAAAGAATTCGTTCTTACGGAACGTTTCGAACCAGTTGGTCCTTCGTCAGCTCTAGAACGAGCACTTCTAGAGCTGACGAAGGACCAACTGGTTCGAAACGTTCCGTAAGAACGAATTCTTTATCTTTTCCTATTTCTCCTACCTCCTGTAAGTTTGAATTTATATATTTGTGGCCAATTGGCGAAAACTTCCAAAGATTATATATATATATATATATATATATATATATATATATATATATATATACAATCGACGAAGTTCACACGTGGTGAAAATATACCCAATAAGGAGTCACAGGCGTGACAAGTAAAACATAGTGACACAAACAAAAGAAACTCACACGAATGGTTGTTTAATTTTCGACAGCAATCAACTGTCTTCTTCCGAACTGGAGAGAGTACTGGATGCAGATGTGGGTAAGGAGAGAAGAAAGAAGAAAGGAGAGGCGGGGCAGGCAGGGGAGGGCAGGTTGGGCCAGGCTGGGAAGAGATTGGAGGAGAAAGAGGGGAATAAAGGGAGGGGCAGACAGGAAAGGGAATGGAGGGGGAAGAGGGGAAGGGAGTTTAGTGAAAGACATTGATACCCGGAGTTTGAAATGCTTTATACAGCCAAATAAAAGATAATTCCACCGATTTCAGTTCAAGGGGGGGTGCAGTTGGGGGGAGGGAAAAAAGAACTGAAACATTGTAGCAGTGGTTGAAGGATTTTTTGTGGAGGGAGGCGTGTATCGCAACGGGAAGAGAAGCAGATTGGGAAGGATTTTTACAATTAGCACGGTGATTATTAATACGTATATTGAGGGGAGTCGAGGATTTACCAATATAGTAAGCTGGGCAGAGTTTGCATTGCAAGTGGTAAACCACATTGCTGGTGATGCAAGAGGCGGGAGGAGGGTGAGGGAGAGAGGGGATGGAGGCGTTGGGAGGAGGGGGTGTGGTAAAGATAGGACATAGTTTGCATCGAGCACGATTACAAGGGGAGGGAGTGGGTTTGGAAGCAACAGGGGTTTTGGAGAGGGGCTTGGTGGATTTGAAGATATCGGACAAGTTAGCCGGCCGCCTATAGGTGATTGAGGGGGGCTTAGAGAAAATTTTGGCGGTGGAAACGTGGTTTTTAAGGATGGGATAGAGGTCTTTCAAGATGGAATTAAGGGACTGTACCCCTGGGAAATAGGTGGTACAAATGGAGAGGATGTGGGAGTCTTTGGTGGGAGGAGGTTTGGTGGAGCCGAAATTTTTCTGAGTTTTTTGAATTTTTTGATGAAGGAGGGATTCTGGGTAGCCACGCTTAAGAAGGGATTGATGAAGGTTGGTGAGGAATTTGTCGAGGAAATCTGGGTTGCTACAAATACGATGGCCACGGATAGATAGGGAGTAGGGGAGGGAGCGTTTGGTATGGGAGGGGTGGCAGCTGCTATAATGAAGGTATTGCTGCTTATTAGTAGGTTTGATGTGAACCGAGGTGTGGAATTTTGAGCCTGATAAGGAAACATTAACATCCAAGAAGGTTATTTGGGAGTTGGAAATCGTGGAGGTAAAGGAGACGGAGGCAGAGGTATTGAGGGCGGAAATGAAGGTATTTAGGGAATCAGTACCATGAGGCCAGATGAGAAAAATGTCATCTATGTAGCGGAGCCACAAGAGGGGTTTTAATGGATATTTGGACAAAAAAGATTGTTCTAGATGGCCAAGGTAGAGGTTAGCATAGGAGGGACTAAACCTACTCCCCATAGCACAACCTTTGGTTTGTAAGAAGAATTTTTTATTAAAAGAGAAAGAATTATGGGTGAGGATGATATTTGTGAGCTCCACAAGAAAATCAGTGCTAGGGATATGCGGATTGGGACGTTTGGAGAGGAAAAACCTGAGTGAAGACAGACCTTCAGCATGAGGGATGCTAGTATAGAGGGAGGTGACATCTATCGTGGCCATAGTGATTTGGATGTCCGAAGGGAGGGAGGTTGAATGAAGGGTTTTTAAGAAATGGTAGGAATCTTTTACAAAGGACGGTAAGGCGTGCACCAGTGGCTGGAGGTGGAAATCGACAAATGCCGATATTCTCTCAGTTGGGGAATTGCGGGAAGAAACAATAGGTCGGCCAGGATGGTTAAGTTTGTGAATTTTGGGGAGGATATAAAAGTGCGGAGTGCGGGGGAAAGGAGGGGAGAGCAAGGAGATCTCGGCGGTGGATAAACCCTCTGATGGGCCTTTTTCTTGGAGGAAGCAAATTATTTCTTCTTGAAAAGTGGGGTTGGGATCATTTGGGACTACGGCATAGGAGGAAGTATCGGAAAGCTGTCTATTGGCTTCAGCAATGTAGTCGGAGGTATCTAGGACCACAACTGTGGAGCCTTTGTCTGCTGAAGTGATGACGAGGTCAGGGTTATGAATTAATTTTTTGAGGGCAATGGATTCAGCTGGCGAGAGGTTTGATTTGGGATTAAGCGAGTTTAAAAAAGAAGAGCTGGAGATTTTAGACATAAGGAGATTGATAAAGACAGTTGATTGCTGTCGAAAATTAAACAACCATTCGTGTGAGTTTCTTTTGTTTGTGTCACTATGTTTTACTTGTCACGCCTGTGACTCCTTATTGGGTATATATATATATATATATATATATATATATATATATATATATATATATGACAGTCAATAATCACAAATGGAGAGACAAGGTTGAAAAATGCCCCAACTAAAATCTCGCAGTAATTCTGTTGTATTTATCATTTAGCCTGAGCCATAAGTGCTCCAGGCATTAAGTTCCCATTTAAAGGCTCTGCTGCGGTAGCCATATAAATACAATTTTCTGAAGTTGAAATAATGCAAAGATCGACAATTATGGAGCAAAAAACTCACATCTTTAAGGAAAAACGATGAGTGTACGATAATCGAATGCAAGAATTTAAAACTTTGTTCTCAGTCATCCAATGCTAAATATTTCCAACCAATGCCATGAGTGCAAGTAATTCAAAAGGTAAGAAGAACCTCTGCACCGAATCCAAAGGTTTTCTTGTGGAAGTAAAAGAAAGTTGGTTAAAAAAGGGCCCACATAGGGACCCCTGTGCCATTTTAATGCAACCTAATAATCCTTATAGTGGATGGCTGATAGATGCCAGATAATTTTCACCCATGTTTCACTCATTCTAGTATGGGTACAACACCGAGTAATTTCAATTTCTATTTGCGAAAAAAGTAGCGTGGAAAAGTATGATTTTGTAATTTATATCAAACCGATGACGGGTTCTTCTATAAGTAATCAGAATAATAATTAAATGACATTCATGTCACTTTGCGGTGGAACAACCTTAAACTGAGGACCTTTCGGCGCCTTTCTTTAAGAGAAGGCTAATACTATTGCCGGATTTCACTTGACCATCCCTTTAACTCCCTTACCCCCGTAGCCTACAAATGGCGAAAAATACCACAGATGGCCGTCACCTGAATATCATGAAAAATGAGTTAGGTGTAGTTAAAAGATAACTCTAGGTACGAACGTTCGAAGTCCAGAAAACGCGACTTAAGATTTCACGAAGAATCGAGAATACAATGACGTTTCCACACCAACAACGGTAGCCCCACATTTCGGACACTCGGACTTGGAACCTTGGACTATACGCACGTATTTATGAGATGTTTAACCCTCCCTGTCGATGGTCACCTGAATGACCGAAATGCATGCCTAGAAGTCAAAATTTCTTGGCTTTTTTTTAACTTTTGGATCAATATTTACTTTAAACCTTCCCAAATAACCAGACCAAATGAAGAGATTCGAACAAAAATTTAAAATAATAAACATCATCGTAAAAATGCAAAACTTATGCCTATGATCCGTGAGCACTACACTATGAGGCACACAGCGATTACATGACGGAAAAATGTACGTCACTTTTATAAACGTTTGCCTTGTTTTATTTTGTGTCATTTTTTTCCGCGTACAAAAAAGGACAGTATAACGTGTGAAAGATACCTTTGTGTAATAAAAATTTTAATTTTCACCATCCAAAGTGCCCCGACTCTTCTACACTGCTACTACTCTTAGGCCCGGTTTTATAATATTTGGAAAACGCATAGTAGATATGTCAATCAGGTACAATAATTGCCTTGTATAACGATAGAATATATGTCATACGATATGAGCATACGTACATCAGTTATCATAACAAAGAAAGAAAGGCATCATAGAAAAGTAAGGTTAGAAGATTAGAAGAAGGTAAGAAGAACCACAGATTATCGAACTGGGCCTAAGAGTAAGCTAATTTGGCTCTTGCATCCACATGGCATATTTGAGATCAATAAGCGTTCATGGAGGTTTCTATTCCAGAGATATCTGCCTTAACGAAGTAATTTAAATTCCTAACCTAGCACCACACTTATATTTCATTATCAATTACATGCATTGAAATATCCGTCTACATTTAAATTCGCTCGTTGATCCCCAAATGAGAAATCTAGGTGGACTACATTTTAACCGTAATACGTTCACTGATGTGGTATTCACGTACCATATCCAGAGTATGCTATGCATGTTGATATCGTAGCAGACTGGCATCCTGGTGGTGCTTTCAAAGACGGATACAGGGTAATGAATGGCTGTCGTGCAGTTGGGTAGATCAAACTAGACTATTCCACCTCAGTGAGCGCCGCGTTCCCACGCACCGATTGATTTAAAGCTGAGTAGTTGGCAGTAAGAAGTCGCTTTAGAAAAGAGAGTTTTGATTCAGCCAAAAAATATCTGACGATTCTTGGCACTTTGTTCGCGCACCGCATATTGTTTCCTAGCTTTCCTCCGCTGCGGTACACGGTAATTATTAATGACACTGTCATATTCTCATTTTATTAATAACATCACCAAACCCTCCCAGTGTACTATTACTGCGCTGCCGTATGATCTTCAAATGGAAGCGGAGGTTGGGTGGGGAGGAGGCATGTGATCAGGTTGCTATGGAGTGGATCGGGTCCCAGCCTTAATGGAAGAGGATCTAGGGGGGAGAAAATGATGCGATTAGCCGAGCATTGCGCCGAAAGGCAAGAGTCACCCCCTCTTCAACTTCTACTCTTTTCATTTCCACGCCGATAAGTTCTGACAAACCACCCTACCCTTTTCTGTTTATTTCGCACGTAACGCGTTGAATTCAGGTCTATCACCTTATGATTACTATGCCACTGTACCCCTTAAAACTCAACGTTGAGCTAATAAATAAATCAAAAGAACTTACCGTTAAGGTAACAAAGAGATCTGTGTATGGGAAATTAACATAAGCGCATACCTATGAATGAACGGAATCAACAACTGAAGATAGATCACGATCTCTTTCTCTCAGTCTTTAACATCGCCATAAAAGGAAAATCCTTTATGTAACGGCAAGAAATAAATTCATTAGCTATTGAAAAAGTGACAGTAACACTCTCCAATCTGATAAAAGCGCCTTAAGGTGTATTCACAAAATTTGGGAATAACTGCAATATGGAATAACCCATCAAGTCACCATTCATCATCCATGATAGATGCAACTTTTCTCTAAGTACAGGGAAAAATATAGCGAGAATACTTTTATTTAAACACTACAGGCATGTTTGAGTGAAACATTTTTTTTAAATTGAGCGTGAAATTATCTTTAAAAAATGAACACAATCCTAAATGTAGATCTATCAGTACTATTTTTGTTTTACGTCCTTTTATGATATCTATTTTGTACGTACGATACGACATAAATAAAGTCATCCAAGAGAGAAAAATCCTATTTTTTCGATTCATTCGAAGCAATTAAGTACTCGGATAAATTTGAAACCGGGCTACGAATTAAAACCGCCACGGTGCAAGGTTCATTATCCCCCCTCTTGTCAAAGTTCAGGGGTCTGTGCATGTATTTCCGCAAGCGACTGGACAAAGCAATCGAAAACAGCACACCACCTTTCCACCCTTACATATTAGTAATAGCTGGTGATTATAACAATGGTATTATATGCTGGTATTTTATCCTTTGATCTAGTTTGTCTCCTTCATAATTTTATTACACTTTTTAATGGTATTCCGACACTTTTTTATTTTAATGTCTTCTTTGACTCTTTTTTTTACAAATTATTTTGTAAATTTCCGAAATCCGCTTTTTTCCTACCTTTAGTATATAACATTTTATTTTGAAATAATTTTCAAAATAAAATGTTATATACTAAAGGTAGGAAAAAAGCGGATTTCGGAAATTTACAAAATAATTTGTAAAAAAAAGAGTCAAAGAAGACATTAAAATAAAAAAGTGTCGGAATACCATTAAAAAGTGTAATAAAATTATGAAGGAGACAAACTAGATCAAAGGATAAAATAAAGCTCCTATGAACATACATCTACTTTTTGTGGAGCATCGAAGTGGAGGCTCATGAATAAGCGACGGAGGAGTTCTTTCATGAAACCGAGTGCTGGCGCGAGAAACCAACAATAAAACCCCTATTTATGATTGTAATCCTGGAAAGCACCTCATAAACCTTTTCTGAGAGCCAGGACGCGATAAAATATTTTGTGCCTGCTGTGAAATGTAGGCATCATGAGTTCTCCTTCTGGTATTCGTCTGTCTGTTATAGTGGTGGTTTCTTTAAAAATGTAGGATTTACCGCTGCATGCGCGGAAACGAATGAGCGACATGAATATACTCCAGTCTGAAACTCGATACTAAAACATCTTTACACTTGATTTCAAAATGAAGGACACTGCATATTAGCTCACCGTGCTGTCCCGTGAAATCGTAGCAATTTTTTTTACATCTATAAAGCATCAGAAGAAGATCGAAAAATGGACGTTCCTGGAGCCTTTAGTTGCGTCTACTTAGTTTATCCCCTTGTTATCACAAAAACGCTTCATTAAACATAATGAAAGCAGGTTTAAGTGTAAAATGCCAACAGGAGTAGGAAAACCAATCAAAAGTTGACGTGTTTTGTTTAAAATAAAGCCATCCTCTTTTCTTCAATTTGAAAATTCTCGATTTATTTCTGCGCAGGGAATTTATAGAATAATCTATGCACGTATATATACATATATATTATGCACGTGCATATAGAATTATATTTGTAAATATTCCACCAAATTGCAGCATAACGCACACCTGCCCCTGTGACAGATATAAATGCTTAGGCAAATCGTATACGACTCATATTCACTTATTTTATGCATCCTCATTTCAGGAGGCATAGTAAATTTATGAGTAGACTTTTATCCTGCCATTAAACAGTTCCGGGTTCATTTCCGTAATTTTCCACACAACTATGCCACCTGGACCCATATGAGAGATTTTATTGCAGCTTCACCGAACACGCGAATTTTACACACTGTACAGTACTCAGAAGTGGTAAGATCTATGGCTCGATAAGCCAGCCAACACCGAAAAATATCAGTCATGATACGAATCCACCGATTATATTGAGACGACCTCCGACAATGCGTCACCATCAAAATCCATCAACCCGATGACATCAATATCTGAAAAAATACTGACCTATTGAATAACACTCAATGTCAAAACGATCAAAAAAACGGGGTCACCCACTTTGAATCCATTGCAAGCCTGCTGAAGTATTTGGAATTCCTTCCTCCTGGAAAAATTCGGGATCCCTTGCTTGATTTAGTCATGAGTTTGGAATGTTTCCTCGACATTCTCACGGCACAAAATAATTACGAGTAATATGGCAAAGTCACAAACTTAAGACCCGCGTAAGTACTCTGAATTTAACCTATTATCAGGATTCATCACATTACATTGGCCAATTTTTGTCAGGCGGTTTATATTGACCGATTGGATTTTGGCTAGTGAATGCAGCCGTGCAACTCAGCTTAGAAGATATAATTTCTTTATGAAATTTTCCATTCCGATGCAACCCTATCTTCCGCTAAAACAATTATAATTGGCAATGCAAGGCTATAAAATACAGCTTGCAACATTACTACTAACTTAACTCCACTTCAAATATGGCCAATTCATTTTCAATTGCTCTGAAATAGAACACTTTATCCAGGATGTTTCTAGGATGCACGTAAATAAAAAAGAATAAAATTGATGCATGCCAATAACTAATCTAAAGGCATAACAACTTTTAAAAACATGATTTTCCTCCGGGAAAACCTGGAATAGCCTTGATTTTAAAGACAGAAAACCCATGGCCACTTTGATAACCATGCGATTGTTTTACATTCTTAGGATAAAGAAAAAGAAAATTCGATTTCCGACATTTACACCCACAGATAAACAGAATTAGGTCGAAATTTAATATTCCAACAAAAACATTTCCGGTCCATAAGAGCCCATCTGGCGTGTTTGCCATCAATGACGAACTGAAGAATTAAAAAGTCTAAGGGAAGTCGAGTAAGGAACGCCATTATACTAGTTGACAGAGGACATTTCCTATTAATACTAAAATTAAAGCGAAATATTTCAGAAATAACTGAATACATCCATAAACTACAAGAAAAATGATAGCCTGCAAGATTCGAACTAACTAACCGACAAACCGAACCAAAAACTCCCTGATAAACGTGATTTCCCTCCGGGGAAACCTCTTCGATTGGAATGCTCTTCAAATTTAAAGTCGCAAAATCATAGGTCACCCTCATAACGCTGCGAGAGTTTTTACAAAAACGGAATTTGAGAAAACGACAAGTCGATGTTCAACATTTTGACGCATTAATGTAGAGAACAGTGTCCCAATCAAGTATTCAACAGAAAACATATGTGTGGCTCGTTATAGCCCGACTTGCGTGTTTGCAATTAACGTCGAGCAGAAGAATGAATCACGATAAGGGAAGATGAGTAAGTACGCCTTTCCCCCGGACAGACTACATTCCATTTCAACACAAAAATCAAAACGGAAAAATTCCATCAACGACTGAATTCAGCCGAAAACTGATAGAGAAAACTGATAAATGAGTGCAACAAAGAGCTAGCAAGATCCTTGGTGAAACAGTTGTTTCGGTGGAACTGGCTTCACCTTGAATAACAAGATTTCCGATTCACAGAATTTATGACACTATGGCAATCTCTCGAAAGTTACGCAAGAATTATAGTTACGCGTCACTCACTATTCCCCATTTACGCCTTCGGATATTCAGTCTGTGCGGCCAAGCGGAAGAGCTTCCGAACTCGTGAAAACTTCTCGAAACGGATTCCTTAAATCTCGCTTTCGAACAGCAAAAGTTGAAAAGTTGAGTTGAAAATAAAAGGCCATGGGCTACATGATGAGGGAGATGGTTCCGCATTTGCTACCGTTGACATGGAAATGTTTCATTAAATATAACAAACAAAGTTTTGTTTGATGGCTAGAGAGTTGGTTTCCCATTCCGGCTACCTAATCCCCTTGCAGCGGCGGAGATTTGGCAGTGAAATCCCGTTTCCCTTGTGGACGAACTGTAGAGAGCGATGTAATTGCAGAGCATCGGCCGTCGGGTGGGGAGTAAAATTATGAACCTATAGGTGCCTGCCTACCTTTAAGTGTAGGTAATTACAGGATTTTCCTCAAATCTTTCCTTATCTCCCTAATAATCCCTTCCTTTACCAACCAATTCACCTTTCCTCAAAAGCAAATACGACCGTTACAGATCACCTCCCGCGTGCTGTAAACACTATTAAAGTATAGATAACGTAAAGCAGCATTAGGCCAAAGTAGGGCAACTGAGCTTACAGCCTTTGAGTAACATATTGATGAATATCACTCATTAAATAATGCGGGACATCAAACTTTCATTATAAGAGAACTACACTTTTGTGCTAAAATGGCATTAGTTGGTGATATGGTCACCGTGAGGAGCGCATAAGGAAATAAGTGCACCCCATTAGGCATTGCCAATTAACCCTGAAGTTAAACCAAGGTGTATTGCTCCTAAAAAAACTGACAACCAAGTTGAAGCAATTCGGAGTCAAGGTTGAGCAGTTTTGAACCGATCTTTTCCGCCCAGGGCCATCCTTCAATATGTATTGGGGAGCACAAAATAGAATGAAAAATCAAAATAAAGTTGAACTGTAATACCAAAGGCTAAAAGCTGTGATTATTTTACTGTCACTATTCCTTGGGATAAACTCTAACCTTCGTCCACATCCACTAGCACAGTTTAAAACTGCTTGCTTTTAAGCAAGCGACCGAAAAGGGGAAATATGTACCAACATCGTAGACAGGATAATAGACTTTTGGATTCTAGGTGCTCCAACTACTATTCATCGTATGACCTAAGTACTTAATCCTAAGACAAACACGAAATCCACGTCCGATTCGGAATTTGAGCTCTCGACCATCCGTTTGCAAGGCTGGCATGTTACATACCCGGCCACCGCTGCCGGCTATATTTTCCAAGAGGATGCCTCGAAGGAGGTAACCTCGAGAGGATTCGGTGTTCAGCTAAATCTGGGATAGTCCCCGAGATTACTCTAACCCTATCAATTAAGGTTTCGATGCAGCCGTGAGCACGTGTAGGGTTTCAAACCTCCGATGCTTCCCGCTGCCTAATGAGAGCGCAGCCCACTGCATTGGTCGGGAGCCGCAGATCACTGCGGCGTGATACCCCAACACGTGATGAGGCCACTTCCCACGATATTAAATATACATGGATGGCCCACTCAATAATTCAAGGGGAACCGAATGAACATTTTTAGGCGTGCTTCAATGAAACGCAATGGTAGGGATAAGCAGCGAAAAAATTATTCCTATCAACTGCGCATATAATAATCTCGATTGCGTGGAAACCAATATCGAGGAACTCCAATCATAAATAGAAAACGCGTCGGCCTGGAAACCAAAAGGTCGCGAGTTCAAATTCTGCCTCGTGCACTGGCGCTGTGTTTGCCTCAGGATTGAGGTGTCAGTATAGTTCTTTATTTTAGCGTTTCTCAACCTTTTTTTAAACTGTAGCCCCCCTAAATTGGTATTAAGACAAAATTTTCCCTAATTAGCCCTATAAAAATAAATAATACTTTGTATTTACTATCTTTGCTCAATGGGATATCTGTGCCTGGTGCTTCTTAGCTGGAAGTTTAAACTTAGGTTTGATATCAGTACATTTAGTTTTAATGTCACCTCTTAAAAGTGCATAGGCACCCAGTTTTGGGGAACCGTGATTGTAATCCAGCGCCTTTAAGACCCATGACGTAACAACGGGGCAAAGCCCGGGATTAGACAGTGCAATACCACCTTAATAGTTGGATCACCAAACATAACAAGTCATCTACATGTGGGAAAGGAGAAAAGATACAAAGGATGCTAAATTATTGATATTTTTATATTGATTATTTTTTAATATTTATATTTGAATTATTAAAAAGCCGACTTGGTTACTCCGGTGAGGGACATGTAACAAGAACGACACAAAACGAGTGTTTTATTGACACGGGTAAATTTTTATGAGTTGATATTACGACACAATACAAAATAAAAAATGAAACAGCATGCACAAGAGCAGAAGGATAAAGGTCCGTAAAGAATTTAATGCGACAGAGAAGAACCACTTGGGCTGGACTTACCCCAAGAAACAACAGTTTTGCAGATAAAATAATTGGAAGGAGGTATTATATAAAGAATGTAAGTCATCAAGAGATAAACGCTGGGCCCCAATAAAGAGGGACGTAGGAAATAAATACGGATATACTATAAATTGTAGTCTGGTATTCAATACTTATCGTGTATCATAGCACATTACATGATGCTTTACTTCAACGATTACGCTTCCTCGATCACCACCGCATAGTACACGTAATTATGTAACACTATTGACTTTAAGGTGGTTGGAGCGATTTTTGTTTATGAATAGATTTGCGTGAAACTTTGCATACGTGTCCTTATAAGTTGCATCTAAAGATAAAAGTGAAAAACAATTCATCATACCGATTTGGTGTTTTGGCAATTCAATACTATTTTAACACGTAGCCCTATAGCAAAAGATATTTCGTAATGATTCGATTATATATTCGAACAATTTTCCTCCTAAACACAAAATAATGTTTCATATTATTATAATAGTTGCTAAAAAAATATGAAGATATTATGCCAAGTAAAAAAAGCGTATTTAGATATGGTATGCCCTTAAAGTTCGAATTCCGCGCTAAAAATCCAAGTCATAACAATGCTTTAATAAAGGCGGAATATTTGAAGTATAATTCTTGCTTTATTTACATTACTGCATGTGTGGTAATTTACACCGTATTAATAGATGTACTTAAGTGAAATGCGGCCCAACAATTTCTTTTCGACTTATTAGAAAAGTTGTTAAAATATGCACTCAATGACTCACGATTCCCGCTACCGTACCGTATCGTGCTACCGTAAGTATTTTCGTTCGAGGCTGAAAATCATACGGAAGCTCCAAGTTGGCAATTTTCTGGCGCTTAATTCAGCAAGGACTCGACACGGTCGAGCCTCAAAAAATCCGTGCAATTTATTGCCCTAGTTGAAATTTTCGAGGGTATACCGTCTAAATTTCGTCACCGTCGAGGCTCGGAAATAATGAGGCCATACCGAATAGGGTACATCGTCGAAGTACAATACCGTGGCGACGAAAAAACAGCGCATTTTGACGGCTATAAATAAATATGAACGGTTACAAGGTTTCTTTAATTAAATTAACAAAATATTCCACTAATTTTCTATTGACGTTGCATTAATGACTATATTTCAAAGTGATAATTACAAATCAATAAAATGACATATTTTGGCAAACATTATGTGCCCATTGATAACCCACTCAATCTGCTCAACAGTTTTAAATATTTCCATTCACCATATAAACAGGAATTAGTCACTTGAAATATATAAATCATACACGTGATCTTTAACGGACACAGGCCCACAGAACAAGGGTTCAAAAATCTGAAACCTTCCCATGAACGGTATCCGAAGTGTCCCAGAAAACATGACTTTTTAAACATAAAAATTCTTCAATATATTTTTATTGGCATATTGGAATTGGAATATTTCCTGGCACATCAATTTCCGGAAGCTCGGAAGAGCTCACGCTACCCAAGGTTGTCCCGAACGCAGGACACGTTTTCACGAAATCTTAAGATTTTTAGCAAACACAGCCGTCCGCTCAAAGCACTTCCTGTCTCAACTGGGTCAACTTCTTGTAAAAAACATGTACAATAGTTATAATTTATTATAATAAAAAATGTTTTTCACTGAAAATAGTCGCAGTTTTCGGTGCTTAAAAATCGGTGGCCCAACTTTAGTTGAATGTCACTCAGTCAATAGTTAATTTTTACTGTATTAATTTGCGATTATTTATTATTAAACTAATCTACCGGTAAAAGTTAGGTTTTACTGAAAGTCGTAGAAAATCCTCCAGATTTTTATGCGTACAGGGACCTATCTACCTCTAATATTTCTTTCTTCATCTCCGCACACGTCCTACCCTTCTTCATCCCGTCCATAAAATCTATTCTCTTTCTTCCCCTTCCCCACTTGCCCAACATCCTTCTATCACGACCTTGAGCAACCAATCTCCTCTCATTGCCGCCTCCAGCCACCAACCCTGCATCCTCCTTATCTCATTCAAAAGTTCCCTCTCCTCATCAGCCATGTCACGCACTCCCTCATTTGTCTTCCTTTCCGCTCATCGCACCTTCTCCATCTTCCTCCATAGCCACATACCCAGCGCCTGCAGCCTTTTCTCGTCCTCCTTTCTCCGAGTTCACGTTTCTGCTCCAAATAACGCTACGCTCAATACCAAGCTCTTCCCCAGCTTCTTTTTTATATCCTTACTAAAGGTCTACGTCATCACTTCCCATCTTTTACTAAACGCTTCCTTCCCTAACGCTATTCTCCTCCTAATGCCTTTGCTAATATGCCCATTTTCTTCTAGCGTATTACCCAAGTAATTAAAAAACTCTACTTGCTCCAGTTTGTGCCCTCCCACTTTAATAACGAGCCTCGCTATCATATATCCTAGATAATCTCATGACTTTTGTTTTCTTAAGATTTATCTTCATTTCCTATTTTCCGCACTGAAATTCATATGGATCTACAAAAGCTTAGTAATCCCTTTGAAGGTCGACTAACCAACGCCTGGCCGTCCGCGAATTTGACCGACTTTATCAGCTGGTCTCCTATTTAATTCCCAATTTACCTCTTCCCATACCTCTCATACCTTCCCATTCTCCCAGCTCTTTCCATACCTTCCCATTACCATTTTCCCAGCAAAGATGTTAAGGGGCAAAGGCAACAAAGGGCAACCTTGCTTTACCCCGCGACCTATAACTGACCACTCCGATTCACCGTCGGCCACCCTCACCTGTGCCCTCTGCGCCATATATAAGTTTCGGATAAGTATCCTATCTCGCTCATCTATTCCCATTTCCAGAGTATCTGTGATTCGGACATATCTCGACAAATAGTGTTTCCAACATTTTACTGCAAAAAAACGGTTTACATCCCGGAATGTGCACTGTTTTTGGACAAATTTGTAAACCCCTCCTAATAATGAGGGCAAGTAGCACAAATATATCTTCAATTTCCCATTTATAAGAACTGCACCGTCCATGAGACATGAAGTATAGAACGAGCATAATCGTGCTTGTAGCAGTTTTCGGTTAATACATTTTCCTACGGCGCAGGAAGTCAATATCAGATTCGGATTCACAAAGGCCCAACGTGTATGTTTGAAGTATTAAAAAAACATATGTTCCAGTCAAAAAATAAAAAGAAACAACGATGGATAATAAATGAAGTTACAAAATGACCTTTGAAACTTCATCACGCTCCTTCTCTGTCCAATCACTCACTAAGCCCATTTTTGGATCACCCAAGGGATCTCAGAGAGATAGATGTGTTGACATGATGCACGGTGAAATAAGGTATACTATTCCACCCAACTAACTTTCAAGTGATGCTTAAAAATCGAACAGTGCGTAACTAAGAAAAACATTATTTTTCAAAGAGATTCATTTGGGCCATTCAAAAGAAGTACGCACATTCGAAAATTCCCCGGTAATCAAGCTGTATTGGAGAATCGGGGCACGATAATTGAATAACTGATAATATCCTAATAGCATGTGAAATTAAACGCAGACTGTGAATCTGACGTCACTATTGTACAAACATTAGTATAGATTCAATTTTTTTCTAAGTATTTCCCCAAAGAAATCATCTGTGAGATCCATTCATACACCGTTCGCATTACTTGCCTCTTACGATTGCACAAAACGATGGTAATTTCTACCCACATTCGTACCTGTCTTAAAAAAACTGGTATTTACTACCTTCAACGTACAATATAGTTTTTTCTCGTCACTTACTGGTCACTTGAAGATGTAAACGATTGATCACTTGACCATTTTCACTAACGTACATTCGGATGGCGGAAAACAACTATTGTACATAGATAACTATGGTAAGCTAATCCGGGTAGAAAACATTGGTATGGTCTGTGCCAACCGTGCGTTCTCATTACTAATTGCAACCCTAGAATTGGATTACCTTGAGAAAAAGCTAGTAATGCGAACGGGGCATCAGAGTGGTGGCGACAGTACCGGTTTCCCATCGCAATTACAGGCAGTAACTTAGACTTTTCAGTGGAACCCCGATACGTACACGGGTGCCATGAGGAGAGAATCTCAAGTGCAATGTTCCGCCCATAGAATAGAAGATAAAGCCATATAACCTTAGGTGTACCTTTCAGCAACCATTAATAGCAGGCTGATTCTCATTAAGGAATACTTCCCTGTCCAAGCAACTCGCCAATGGTTCTAATAACCTCAGGTATTGGTCATAACCCTAATTAATAATACTACGACGCCATAAACCATACAGACAAGAGATATTCATAAAATCAATCTGTGCACGACGTTATCTTTGTATATCGGTTCCCATAGAGTAAGCATTTTGTTTCGTTATACTTATTGCCAACCCTGTCATGCACTTGAAATTTGTAACTTAGGGAATTCCAAGATGATTAACAGATATTTCGGAAGAGTGCAATCTTATTATTTCGTGAAATGAAACTTAGCATCGGCATTGAAAAGGGTGACATAGCAAAATACTTTCACCTTAATTAATGTTCCAACGTACGTGACAGCACAATAGCCCAAAAAGCGTTGGATAAATGACAAGTCATGTGTTTGAATCTAAAAAGTACAGGCCACGGGGCATGCCCTAACGCCAAAGTTGAGTGAGTTTCTGGGTACACTAACGCAGATACTATCGGTGACACCGGGAATGTAACTACCACGTACTCTGACGTGGAAATTTCGCATACTATTGTGCAGTACCTTCATCGATCAAACCAACATTCGGGATTGAAGACTGTGGTGTTTAGATATGCCGCCTTCTTTAACTACTCATTTCTAGACTTCCGACACTCAAAGAATGAACAAATCACATTTGCCAGGCGCAAATATACAGAATGAGTCTATGGCGTCACATTCACAACGGAATCATACCGTATTTAGTTTATCACGTCTTAATTTTGCCCACAGAGGAATCAAAATAGATTTCAATAGAAAAATGACGAGTTTTCCCCGTCAATTTCCATTAAAACTGCAACCAAATTTCAAACGACCATGGAAAATACTCTTCGTCCCTTTCGGCCGATGAAGACAACGCAGCGTCGAATAAATCATAGGATGATGATTTCGCAAGAACCTCCGGAGTGGAATAAATTCAAAGTGGCGCGAAAGTTTTGAGGAGAGAATGGAGATTTTAGAATAGAAAATAAATTTACATTGGAAATGATCGGCGATGGAAAAAAGAACATCAGATACTTCGGATTTTCCCACATCCACACAATATTCATGAAATCCGACCCAATGCGCGAAGCGGAGTGAAAAACGCCAGACGAGGGAAAAGTAGAAATGCGAGAGTAAGAGAGGTGAAAGAAAATGGAGTAGCGAGGGCGAAGGGGAATGAATATCGGAGATCAAAGGGATGCGAAGGAGGCATCCGAAAGAGAACCCTAGATGACCGGATCCGAATGGGTTACGTTACACTCATGGAAAAAATCGAGAGGAAAGGAAGAATTCTTTAATTACAACTTCCAAGTCTTTCGTTATTTTTTTTACTTCATAGATGGATTCAGCGGAGGAATTGGGTTTCTAGCTATGGAGTCAATGTGCAGGATAAGAAAGAAATACCAGTTTGAAGTTCCTACATTCCATTGTTTTATACATTTTTCTCTTTCGTTGCTCCATCTTTTGAATGGAAAAATGATGGAGTAAAATAGACTAAAGTTAGTTACTTAAGCCATTTTAGTTAAAACCTCTGCAAGTCAGAACTCGAGTTCTGGTTATGTATTCAATAATGCGCCGTAACAATGCTCTTCTTCCGACTTAATCCAGTGCCCTGTTGACAGTGTGTTTTTAATTTTTGCCTCGACGAGAAGAGCAACTATTATACGTTAATTTACAACTAGGCACCAGCCGAACTTCTACTGCATCATGTGCAGTTAAGTGAGTACAGCATGAATACAGTACGTTAAAAAACGTATGATTAAACATGAAAAAGTATTCCCAACAGCTTGGAAATTACACTTCCGTAGATATCATAACACTACAATAATCTTTATCATACCTTTCGTCAGGACTTGACCTCAAAGGGCACTTTGAAAACTATTTTCTCTAAAACGACAGAGTAGATCGAAAAACAGACTTCACATCTTTAATATCTGAGTAACAAATTCTTTGAACAAAAAACTTGATTAAATTGCTATGGGCATCTTACGACCTGGATACAACTATTTTCGAACTAAAACATGAAAACCCACTCGCCCGAATTTCAGATCAAGTGAGAATATTCAGATTACTTTTACACAAATTATTCATAATATACCTTTTTCGGAATGGATTATCTGAAAAATAACTATAATTCAGTAACATAATTAAAAAAAGAAATATCAACGATTGACATTAAATATACACAATGGATTTAGATTCACAGCTGAATAAATGTAAGTTTCAGGGTAGACCTGGTGGATGCTGTCGATATTCTTGATGAAGAAAACACTTTGTAATCTTCCACAAATTTATTTATGTTGCACGACGTGTTTCACCACACTATGGCAAAAACATGTGTACATATTTATGCCACAGAGTAACAAAACGCGTCGTGTCATATAAATAAATCTGTGGAAGATTACAAAGTGTTTTCTTATGAATATTCACAGCTGGAAAACACACATCATACAAATTTATTCTATTTGCCTATTTTGATTATTTATCAATATAGGTCAAAACCCAAGAAAGTATGACTACCTTAGGTCACGCAGGTCATCAATTAGGGTAGGAAAAACGTTTTTTCAAACAGTTATTTTTAAATACACCAACCCAGAATTCGTCAATACATGTTAGACTAGGCTTTTCTGAACCTGGTAAGCTTTTCATTACATGATTATTTTCAAATATATTTCAAGAATATTATTTATATAATATTAGAGAGTATTTTGTTATTTTGTACTTCAAAAATATTGCATAACAGAATATTTTATAAATATGTATTACTTGAATATTATATTTAATGGAGAATTTTTTCATGAATGCGCTTTAAAATGCACTTGCTTCTCAACTCATGTTAAAAGACATGAGTTTTCTTGTTTCAAGAATATTATATTATGTATGATATATTATCTTTGAAAAAAGACTACCCAAGACTTCAAGAATACGTAAGAAAACAATTAAATCACGATAAGATAAAAAATCTCCGTACAAAAGCCAAAGGAAAATAATATTAAGTGTACAAATAATAAAAATAAAATGAAGAAGGCTATACTTCTGGCGGTCTATAGCATAGAAAAACAAGATAATGCAGATATAGAAGACGGAATACAGATAAAATAAGTACATACGAAGACGTAGAGAATGCCGCAGGTTGAAATAAAGCCGTCAATCGCTTCCTAGTTCCAAATTATGAAGGAAGTAGTCGTTGAAAGAGGGAAAAAATAATATGGGAAATAATAAACTGGAGAGGATATGCAAGCATAACTGAAAACAAAATAACCGAGAGGGATGGAGAGAAGGCTCGGGAAGAAATGGACGTTGGATTTATGAGAGAAAGCTTAAAGCATCCTCGTAGAAAGGTCGAAGTAGATTTGAAGAGAGTTAAGGACCACATTGAAAGGACAATTTAAGATATAGCCTAAGAAATAACGACAGTGGCATTTACACTTAAAGTCGGCAAAAATGAATAGGTGAAGATAGTGAGCAGAAGAGTAATAAATAGGTAAAGAACTACTTGAAAAAGTAATGATAGAATGAGTGCTCGGTATGTCATTAAAAGGGTCTACATCTACATACTACCCTGCGAGCCGACGCATGTGCGTGTGGCAGGGGGTGTCAGGACACCATCCGTGTAAAGGTGGAAAGGAGAATGTTAAATATAGGTGAAAAGGTGAATTGTATTTCGGCAGTGTTTTCAGAAGATCTCGGTGTTTATTACGGTCATTAATTGTACGTGGGAAGAACGGATTTTTGTATGGGTGTAGCAAAACTTGGTGGCACTCACTAGTGGAAGATTAGAGGACACTGACCGTAAACTAAGCGTTGATGAGCGGGCAAAGTTATCTAAGGACTCCCGCAGGGTCATCTTGAAAAAGGCTCGGCCGCTTCATTCCACATCTCATGTTTGCTTTCCTCTGCGTCATGATCTTTACAAGCGAGTGCCACCAAGTTTCACTACACCCATAACTATCTATTCGGCAATGTATTTCTCTTATTTTATCTTTCGAGTCCCACCTAGAGATGTAGTGCGGCGACACAATGATTGTCACACCTCTATGTCACACTGAAACACACCTGTTTGGTATTTCCCAAGCCTAGCGTGAAGCCTCCAAGTCTCTAGTGGTTCCAAAGCTAATCCCTCTAAAAGCAGTGAAACACTATTGGTTCGCTCGTAGCAGTTTTTAACGAAGCAAACAGCTATCCTTTGTATTTTATTTATTTTTCGAATCAAATCTTTCCGTTAAGGGTCCCAAATGCTCGCGGCGTATTAGAGGTGTGGCCAAACCTAAGAAATTGTGTACAAATTAGATACTCAAATATCAACATTTAACTCGAGAGATAACAAATCGAAATAATTATCGGCGGAGATTTCAACCTCCCATCAATAAAGTGGGAAACCTATGGTGTAGAAGCAACCTCAAGGAAGCGTGATACAAACGAGGGTTTAATGTATTTTCAAACCACTCTCTAACTGAAGTAATTACCAAACTTACGAGAGGGAACAAAGTATTAGACCTTTTAGCTGCCAGTCACCATGCAATGATTAAACACGTCGATATCCTCGGAGGCGTAAGTGATCATAAAGTAATATTTGCCACCTTAAAAGCAACAGTAGAATTCACAGTAAAACCAAAACGTAAAGTCTACTTATTTGAAAAATGAGATTTCATTACATTTGAAGAGACACTAAAAACTACATTCTTGGAATTTGTAGCAACTACAAAACACGAAAGCACCTAAGTAATGTGGAGGTATTTATTGGAAATTCTGCGCAAAGGAATCGATGAATATACTCCACACAAACTCAAATGTGAGAGTAAAGAACCTCGTTGGTATAATCGCGAAGTAAAGCGGGAGTTAATGATACAGAGGCAATTGCACAACTTATTTAAAAACTCTTAAAAGTTAGGTAACAAAGCGACGGAACTCGCGGTGAGAGAAATGTGCGTTGCTCAACGTCAAAAACAAAGACAATAATGCATACTACTCCACGAAACTCCAAGAAATAAATACTAGGTGAATTACTACATTAATACCCCAAGGCATTTTGGTATTACGCGAGAGAGCTTCTGGGCAAATCTGCTACTGTACAGTCATTATTAGATACAAACGGAAAAGTAGTCACCAACAGAAGGTATCGACAAAGCCAACACATCAAACTACAACGTCGAAAGTGTATACGCTAGGGATGACATTGTACATGATTTAGAAATTCCTGTCGTTAATGAGCCAATGGCTGACATCATTATTCAACGTGATGGAATAACTAAACAACTACGTTCGATTAAAAGTAACAAGAGGGAATTCCTGCACGTTGGCTCAAGAAGTTAGCGCCACAAATCGCACCATTCCCATAAATCATATTTAGCAAGTCATTATCCGAAGGAGAGGTACCCCAAGACTGGAAAATAGTATACCTCACGCTAATATTTAGGGTCCATGTAAGGTATAAAACATCGCAATATTGGGCATACTTCAGAGCAGCCCAACTTGAGGTAATCATACCCTAAGGTGTGACATACTATGGTGAACAAACATTCGCAAAAAGTTGAACAATCGCGCAAACAATTTGAAAATATGAGGGCAAAAACAAATGTCAGGCGATATTATTCATAGGGGGTTTAATTAAGGGAAATGGGTCGTTAAAGGGTACGCAAGTCAAAATTCGAAAAACGTTGAAAGGCTCTGGCCCAAGCGATGACAAGCCTTCGATATCTCTTCGGAGATAATTGGAAATCCGAGAGAGAGATATAACCTCCACAAAGCAAGGCAAAGTAACGAGCGATAATTACCGAAAAGGCAAAATAGCGATATTCGACCAGGGGATTGTAAAACTTTTTATTCCATATCTCTCCGGAGCCAATTGAAAATTCAGGAAATAAAACTTTTAAAAAAGCGGAGAAAACGCACGATAACGACCGAATAGGCAAAATAGCGATATTCGAGCAGAGGATCGTAAAACTCATTTTATGGAATAAGAAAAAGAGCCTATTCAATCAATCATCCTGATGCTGCGAGTGCCGAATATTGCAATTGAAATACTATAAGTAGAAAAATTCCAGAGAGAAATGAAATTGGACAGAAAAAGCTATTAAATACAGGTGACTCTACATTAGTTCTTCATTACTACATGTTTTTAAAAATGCCCAATAAATGCTTATGTGAGATTGGAGGATAAATTCGAAAATATTGATTTGGAACTGATATCCTCCAATTCCATAGAGAGGCGAAAGGACTAAACCATCAGGCTTATTTTAAAGAATGCCGCCTTTTAGACAACGAGGTTGACATATGTACAGCATTAATACCACCTCTTATTCGATAGTAACTACAAGTAATGGAAATTTGCGTAACGAATACATATGAAACCACGGGATATTTACCTATTTGGATGATTATAATGAACAACTTCTAAAAAGCCTTTCGTAAGAATGAACATTATGCATGAACATTATGAAAATACTCTGCAAATAATGAATTTTCTTTGCATAAGTTGATGTACTAAACTAGATAATCATTATGATTGCTATGCTATGAGATGGACAAAGTATTTTCCGATATAACAACACAACCCGTAGCGGAAAAACGACTTTTACTTCCTAAACATCTGACTGATAATCTAAATGAGTCTTTGCTAAAAAAAAATAGTGGAGAATTCATCAAGGAAACAACATTTTGTACATGCAGTAACTCCGGATTGAGGAAATGCCACGAACTAAATTCCTTTATAGTAAAAATAAGGAGAACGACCTCATTTTAGGTTGTGTATAAGGTGATATTAGGCAATCTTCCACCATCGACTTCATCATCCTTCCCAGTCACGAGTTATTTACGGTAGGAACAAAAATCAAATAATAATTACTTCCTCACAACAGACCGTCATAGTGGTTTTTGTTTTGCAAAGAACGTATTGGTCGATTTAAACTGAAACAATATTTAAAATACAAGCATTCAATACGAATGTACATACGTATTAACATGCAATTTCACCATGAATATGCATGAGGAATTCATACGTGCACTAAAATTCCTCACGAAACAAAAATGATGGAATTTACATAAAAATCGCCACTACGCGGCCTGCGTTCAAATAGCAGCAAAAAAAACTAGTGCACATAATTCTCTGACCACTATGAAACGTACACGGATGATATTAAAAAATTATTCGTACAAAAAACTCACAAAAAGCGTGGCAGCGTGCAAATCGTTAACAAGCAGACTTCTCCCACCATTAGGATTCATATAACCAATCAAAAAGCAAAATAAAGAGTTGATTCGTATTCCGACGATGAGTTGAAAAATGAAAAAAAGCACAATCATGTTGGGAAAATAGGCACCTTAAAATATTACTAAACAATACGAATAAATGATGAATATTCGTTACTGCAAAAAAATATTCCATGTTCAGGGAGGAAATGGCCATGATTACCCTGAAAAATCCCTTAATTTTACACCCACTAACTATCTAGGGTAAATGTTTAAGTTTTAGTCGACAATTTGTGGAAATAGGAAACATATAACATTATCACAGAAAACACTTCGCAAATTTCCACAAAAACTTTTTCAGCCGACCTTATAGATTTCAACAACAAATGTTTTCTGTGTTAATGTTGTGTTCTGTGTCAATATATAGTGCACTGAGTAGCATTGTGGCACAATTAAATTTGGTCTGAATAGTTGAGATAGCTGGAATACGGGAGTAACTATCCTCCACCTTAAAATGTCCACATCTTCGGACAGACAACAACTCACAATCTGTGTTCTCTGATGGTGGATGGGAACTACCGGTACATGGATACTCGTAATTATACACGATCTTCCATCCTGGTTTTATACTAAAAGGGCCAAGCTGACTGTACACATTTTCTTTCTACAGAATTAACACTTTTAGAGGAAAGAACGGATACACGATGTTAAATCGAGGTCTGATATGCTTGGAGGTTCCTGACAAAATCAATTTCAACTCCTGCCTTGATTAAAAATAGTTTGGATAATGCTCAATACTTTCTCGTAAAAAGATAAGCGTAACATGACCTAACACCAACCGTAACATTTTTAACGTCAACCCAGAGGCAGTGTGCGTATGCTTGCATTAAGGCTATAGGATGAAAGTGTAGAATCCAGGAAAGAAAAAATAGTGGTTGAGAGTGCACTCATACCCATGTTGCTTGGAAAAGAAACTTGGGCACGCCAGGATGAGCAATGGTTTCAGGTGAATACAGGGGGTTTGGGGGAACAATGCAAATTTTGCGATACATTAGGAAAGATCGGGTGAGCGGGAAAAGAATTGTTATTTTAATATTCCGGATGTGGCTAGCTGGCATTTAGACGGGTAAAAGAGGTCGTTCTACAGGTAGATTAGTTAGTGCATCCTCGGTATAACGGTTTATTATTATGGTAGCCACTACTTCAGTATCTAAACCTAGGAAGATTCAAATACCGAATTACAAAATAAGCACTGAAAATCGCTAATGTTTGCTAAACTTATTAGTAACAATCTTGCTAGTTTCAAAAGATTATCGCAATAATTAAAAAGTAAATCACTATTAAAGCGCAGGTTAAAAATATAGACTAAATTTTAAAGTAGGTACATTCGAACCCGATACCTTACCAAAAGGATGTCAAAATATTTCGCAAACATCGACATATACGTCCTGAATGCTCCTAAAATTCTGCTGGTGACGGCACAATCTCAGCCTCTGAACACAGCTCACGACCGCAACAGGGTTATAAATACTGGCTAGTATGAGAAACCGTTTGTAAACTGTAATAATGATCCTAATCTGCCACATAAACTTCTCTTTGACTAATAAATTACCGTCCTTCACGTTTCCAACAGAGATTCTATTGTGATGGCTACCGTCACTCATTTTTTCCAACACATGAACGCAAAGCTCTCGTTCAAGTTCCTGGCGCTATGGAGCGGACGATTTTTTAACATGGGGTACTGAGATTTTAAAATCCTGTGAAACTGGGGAGGAAGGTTGTTTTGTGAGGAGGGACAGTGAGAAACCCTTTCTAATTGCTGGCAACACATGCGCTTCGAGAAGTGGGATGACTCACCACTACCAGCCATCCGATTTCGTCTCGTCCCACAATAAGACCTCAAGATGTGGTCCCTGCTAAAGTAATGGCGATGGGTGATTTTCACCACTTTACTATTAGACTTTCGTATGCGTGCCTCGTGTCTTTTCCGCAAAATAGTTTGGTTCACCTTCTTCACTCTCTCTCTCTCTCTCTCTCGCCCCCCTATCTTCCCTCGGTCCTCCCGTTTCACCCCCTCCACTTCTACCTCCCCTCATTCCCGTTCAGATATGGGCCATAAACATTTGCGATAGCTATACAATCGCTACGCTAGCAACCCATTCCACAATGCACCCGAGGTCCAGACTTACACTAACGTAATTAGGTACGGTATGGTGTAAATGGTATTTACTAAGGTGGTATACCTGAATTTGAGCTCGGGCGTGGAGACTTTTCTGCGCCCGCCGCGTTCGGGGACCGGAGTGAATATGGACGCATCCGGAAGGCGGAACCACGTCTGGAACGCGATAAAACTACTCAAGCGCCGACCGGAAGCTTGAAGGGAAGACAGAAGGTCGCCGCGACTGGGAACACACCATTTGAACTCCCATTATCTTCCATCTTTCCCCCTCTTGTCTCAACCCACGCAAACAGCCCCTCCGCGAACTTCGAGCTAGAATTAATAGCAATTAAGAGCTTTATATCCCTTCAAGGACAAGTGGGTACAAAATCGGTAAAGGAAGAGTTATTTGGAGAATGAAGGATGGGTTGAATGGGTTGACCTGGTTGGTAATTTGAGAGAGGCAACCGACAACTGAGGTCATTTGTACCATTGAGAGCAGATGGACAGATGGGCAAGGAAGGGATCATCTAGGGAATGGAGGAAGAGTTGAGAGAAACCAGATGGGGGGTGAATGCGGATCTTTATAGCACGAGCGCAGGCCTTACATTAATTTTGTTACACCTCTAATGAATTATAAAAAGGCTTAGAATGTTCTTCAAACTAAAACTGTTATTCTGGATCCCATGTTTTCAGGTTCAACTGCGTATGTCAGCGTTTTATGTGACAACAGTTTCTCCTCCGTTAACGGAGGCGTCTTCAGATCGAAGTGGCGATTTTAACCGTTCCCGGGTTTATTGGCAGATTTTTTTTTGGCGCCACTAGCCTGCCAATATAATCCGAAAATGATCAAAATCGCCACTTCGACCTGAAAGCGCCTCCTGTAACGGAGGAGAAACTGCTGTCACCTAAAACGCTGATATACGGAGATGAAACTGAAAACATGGGATCCAGTACATCGAACCACTGTTGAAGCCTTCGCTCTGTTCTTAAACCCATACTCACTGTTCTCGAAATTTTAGAGCGATGATACGAACTGTGACTGTGAACAGTTAGTAACAATAGAGCATCGCGTTTTGGAAATCAATGGCGGCAATCACCAGGGCACATCGCGTATCAAGTGCCGGCATTTGTCTCCTCTTAACGAAATGCTTTAAATGGTATTTTACACGAGGGACTTCATTGCGCAGCTTGAAGCATAAAAATTGCGAAAATGCGGGCACGGAATTAGAACAGGGGCTACTTAACTAACTCTCGCTCGTGCATTTCCGCAGTCGTTCTAGCAATTCTCCACTTTACACGACGCAATTTTCACTGTGCATCCATTCATGCATCAGATAATGAAATAAAGTGCCTAGTGTAAAACAGTCTTAAGGAAATCACAGTTTAACATTCCATCCGACGGACGGAATACTACACTTAGAGATGCTATCCGCAAAGCAGAGCAAAGTAGGGATTCAAATGAAAAATTTCCACGACTGCCGGGATTCGTACCCGGGTCCTTTGGATGAGAAACCAGTTCTCCAACCATAGCACCAACCCGATTTTCCAAGAAGGCAGGAGAGAACCCCGACGTCGCCCTTAAGGCACTCATGATGAAAGATGCCGAGGGGTTCACTGAGTAACGCCGCATTTGGCGGGCGGAGAACTACTCTTAAAAAGTTTCCACACGGCACTCGAGTGCCGTGTGGACTTGATTGCTCGCCCTCTACGCAGAATGCCAGAGCTCGCTCCACCACAGAGATAGGGGTTGGTGAGGTGGTCAGAGTATTGACTTCGCAAGTCAAGATTTTTGGTTCGGATTCCGGAAGTGATGGACATTTTTCAGGGAAATACTAACCTTGCTTGAGTGCAATGAGGAATGCACTTAAACCGTCTTTCAAATGAAACTTCAAGCTTGGATATAATTATTGGCTAAAAGTGCCTTACGATCCAACACCAGATTTCTCTTTACTCTTCCTCAATCACCCATATATTCCTTCACTTTCTTCCCTACCCACCCAATCTTCAGTGGCGCTCAAATATCCAACTAGTCGGCAGTCGAGTGCTATGAGAAGAGCACTTTAAGTGTAGCACTCTATCGCATGGGATGTAAAACTGTGGTCTCCTTGGCGCCTTTCGTTAAGATTAGGCTGATGCCGACGCCGGGTTTTTCTCCGCCCTTTCTCTAATTCCAAATCCTGATCGTCCAAACCACCAATCCTTCCTGGCGCAAATTATCTCAGCTACCGGTTGACTTCCCAAATAAATACTACTACTCTTAACCACAGCATCCACACATCTTGAATTAATCGCAATGCGATCCCAAGAGGAAAGGATTACATTTTTTCTCTATCCCCCACACTAGTGGCTCTCAAAAGATGTGCCCAGGAACACTAGTGTACCGCGAAATTGCTAGACCGTCGTGAAAATAAGTACCTATTGGGAAAGTACGAGCACACAAAAAGAGGCTTGTGCATTGAACATTTTAGCAGTGTTATTTATTAATTTTTTGTGCGGAGCGTGGCACTCTATGGATCGAAAGTATGGGTCATTGGAAAAGCAGACCAGAAAAGATTAGAAGCACTCAAATCCTGGTGTTGGAGGAGGATTCTGAAGATCAAATGGACGGATAAAATAAGAAATGAATAATCTTACAGAAGAGTAGAAGAGGGAAATAACACTATGGAGAAAATAAGAACCAGATGGATTGGGCACACCCTTATAAAATAGTGGGTTTGTAAAGAATATAATTGAAGGAAAAATAGGGGGGGAATGCAAGAAATAAATACAAGGACCAAATAAATAAAATGGTAGACAAAGAGAGTTAACAGGAAGTAATGGAACTATCAATATATGGAAGGATGGAGGAATGCAGTAAACGAATCTTAGGATTTAGCGACCAATAAATGACTTATTGATCTTAGAGAACTGAAAATACAAGCAATATAAACTCAACAATTAAGAACGCTCTATCAATAATATCACACTACTGTTGCAATTTGGTGTGGGGAACATTTGTGCCGCAAACCAAAATAGTTTCAGAACCCCTGCCATACACGCATATCGAAAGGGTATCTCATGTGACAGAAGGCACCGAACTCTTTTTCCCCTTTCCAATCGACCTCGAAAGAAAGGCATTTTCACAACTCGAGTACGTCTCGAGCATTTGGTACATCGTACAGAAAGATTTAAATAAAACACAAAGGAAAGCCACACGCTTCGTTAAAAACTGCAATAAACGAACAACGGAGGATTTTTTTAGCCCCGCACTATACCTCTAGAACTGATAGAAGCGACAAAACGAGAGATATGCACTATCGAATAGATAGCTACAACCATTCCTTCTTCCCAAGTACCATTAGTGACTACAATAAAAAGAGCTAGATCTTAAGGCAATCCGTTCACATACAACCCATTTTGGTCCCTTCGCTATGTACCCACTGATCCAAAATACGGTGCGGATAAGTTAGATGCTGACAAGTATATACCATCCAAATTCATTATACTACTAAGCTTTTAATTTTATTATCATGACTTTTTCCCCACAGCGCTGATTCTGTTTCTAAGATACGTTCTTTAGCTCTTCCAGTTCCTTGTCCCTATCCCCTCCCTCTTTCATGGCTGGTTTCCAAACACCACACGCCCCTGTGGCGCCTCGAAGGGTAGCACATAGATGCAGATGAAGACTTTTGTCCCCACCGCTCTCCGCATGAATCGAGAGAGCGGGGAATGACTGGAAACTTGGGAGTGCTAATTTTCACCGCGGGAACGGGATCGTCGCCTCCTTCAACAGGTGCGACGGCGTTTCCCGAGCGACCCCGCATCCCGGCTCGGGCATGAGGCAGACGGCGGTGGAGGTTGCCGGGCGTCGGAGGAAGCGCCGCGACGCCAGCAATGATGATGACGGGGCTAAAGACACACGGACGCCCACGCAGCAGCACGCCCGTACTTACTCAGGGGATAATTTGAGTTTAACGACATCGCACTGAATGGATCATTATTACATAATCGCAGGGTTGAGGGTTGGGAGCCGATATAGACTCGGACGCTACTCACAAGTTCTAACGTAACTGGAAAACCTGCTACTACACGATTTTAATGCGGACACGGAGGATATAATTTAACCCCAACTCTACACATCAAGAACTGACAGAAACCGCCAAATTAACAGATGCCCCGTTGAAAAGATACGTACACCACTGTACACTAATTCTTTCTTCCCAAGAGCTATTGATCATTTAAATAAATTCAGAGAAAAGCACTAATTCGTCAAAGCATATTTCATTTATCACCCTTCTCTACTCTAAAAAAATTATTTTTCCCGATTCCAGCCTTTATTCATTTTATGTTCCCTAACACGCTTTGTCACACGTCCTTGTAATAGCTCGCGGTGTATTATGAATAAATAAGTGAAGCTGAAGAGATGGATAACCCCGTTTCTTGCCTCAAAAGAAATAAATGCCCCCTCACTGAAAATGTGAACTTGCACATCACTTGACAAGGTTAAGCTCTCAAGCATAACGTAACGCAAAAGTATAACCATGTGAACTTGCACATCACTTGACAAGGTTAAGCTCTCAAGCATAACGTAACGTAAAAGTATAACCATGCAGGTGAAACACACTTGTAGTAACTTCAAATACATCACCATGGTAGTAAATAAGGAAGCAACGTACTCCCACAGTGAAAACCCCTATTTATCCTTGATCGCCGAATATGAGGGATGGTAGGACTCGACAGGAATCTGAATGGATGACTGTCCAATTCGCCCGGATTCTGATGCTCCTGACTGCAGGAGGCAGGCAGTAAAGGCGGAAAGACTCAAGCAATAGAAATACGTTAAGACTGAAGGAGAAATTCAAAAGACAAGACCCAATTCCGTATGACCTTATAACTTCTACAACTACTAAAAAAAAGCCCTTGATTTGGCAAGCAGGTTAAAATGTAGAGGTACATTGCATATGTAGAGGTCAATGGATTCCAGAGTGAAACGCCCTCTTTGAGATAATAACAACAATAACACATTAAACCCGCTACTACGTACGTTCCCGCGATGCACAACTTGAAACGTATGATCATTCTACATTCTACTCCCGGGGACCAATTAGACAGCTATTTTTTTCGTTCGCATCTGAGCTAATCATAGTCGTCACTCTTATTCCACGGCCCTATATGTTACAGAAAATGCAAGTGGAGTGGTCCTAATTCATTAGGTGATTGTCATTTCATTGCTTGGCTCAACATTAACGACGGTATCTTCCGACCCAACGAGAAATAAACCAGTTTTCGGTTCCCATGCAGCGACCGAAGAGGCCGAACATTCCCGGCTCACGCACATCGCCGTGAAAGTAAACAACAGTCAGCCGATGAATGATGCAGACTCCAGTCAAAAGCCAAACAGGACGGCGCTCTTGAAGCACGAATATTTCAATGATATACACGCAGGGGAAGTAAACGTCGTGAATAATTAAATTTTCATCGCCGAGTGGCTACCCGCTTGACGCCGCCATGACGAGATTGAAATTTAAACAGAGGGGGACTAGAATTTTTTTTTTTTTATAACTTTCGACTCGTGAGAATTTGGAACGCCTGGGCGTTAATTGACGGTTATATCCAACCGCAGGGGCCACAAACGTATACGCCAGTCGCTTGAAACAATCCGTCGCTAGGATGTTATGGATTGAATGAAACCAGACGAGCAAGCGTACGACCTCGGGAAAAAAAGAAAGGAAGAATAACGAGATTTCGCCATCGACTAAAAGCTTGGGTACCCCAGAAGTTTAAAAAATAAAATTGGCGGGAATTCCGCGACGCACGATAAAATTTGAAGATTCCAAACCACATTCCTAGGTTGTTCTGCTACTGCGTAAACAGCGATTATGACAATTTCGTTTGAGTGCACAATGATTCAGGGCGAAAGGACTGGAGAGCATCGCCACTGAAGGGAGTGTGGGAAGATGTAAATGAAAACTCGACGATGCAGAATAGACACATTCGGGGACATAATAGCCTCTTAAAAATGGAAGGAGAAATGAATGGGGAAGAATAACCGAAGAAGACCAAGGGTAGACAAATAATGAAGGGTACCCAAGTGAAGACTAATAAACGAACGTAGTGGTAAGCTGGTAGGAGAGTTGCAGCAAAACCAATATTCAGACTCATGACTACTGACAATGATACTAATGATACGTCCTTTTAATTAATGACTGCTCCCTTTTTCACCGCGATGGAAATGTAGCGCATTTCCCACGCCAGGCTGAACTGGGGTATCATTTGCTTCCTGGGGGTTGGTCCTCTAAACGCGTGATAATTATCGGATGCGAGAATAAAATTTTATCGCACAGACTTTTCGTTCGGTTTTGTTTTCTCGAGTTGTCACATCCAGCCCGCGTGTGATAATTACCGCACGGCAAACATCGAATGGGTGTGTTGCATACGATACTGTAATGAAACGATGCGATATTCTGTTGTTTTCCCACGCGATAATCATCACGGCGCTTCGAGAAATGAAACATTAACGACTGATGATAAGCGACGTCGGGGCGGAGAATTTCAAACACGAAAAGGTCGCCGCGGCACACAGGGTTTGAGGACGGAAGGTATGTAATGAAGCAAACTCATATGACTGACCTTCCTCGTCGCTGGCACGCCTCTCCGAGCGCGCACCGGACTGGTTGGCCCCCATCGCGAGATCCGGGGTGTCGCGGGGGCGGCACGCGCCAGATGTTTACACGCGAGCGAACAAGGCGCGCCGTGCTGGACACGCTCCGGAACGCCCAAGTCGAATGAGAAGACTGTCACGCCCGCAGGGCATCGGAGCGCGTGACGCGAGGCTGAACACCCTTCGTGTTGCAGAGGACGGGTCGAACCCCGGAGATGTCGCCTTCCCGATGGCCGAAAGCGATTCGCCTTCGACCGAGGAAGGGATAACACTGCCACCCGCCCGTCGAACCGCGGCCGATCAGGCCACGAGGTCCCGGCGAGGGCGCCGTCGTCTTCCGGGAAACCCGTCGGATGGAGGGGGGTGTGGATGCCGCGCCGGCGAAGTCGGAGCGCGAACACCGAATCTAACGCACCCGGCGTCTTCAAGAGTCAAAACAGCCTGAGGTCTAAAAGCAGGCACCCCTCAGCTGGTGGTGTGTAAACAAACGGGAGAGAGACAGCGCTCGTTTCAAACAACTCGCCGAGGGAAAGGGACGTGGGTCAAGCCCGCGCGGTGGGTATCGGCCGCGCCGTGAAAGGGACTGGAGGTGGAGCGGTCGTTTTGCGAGGAGTCATGTCTGCTGGGTGCGGGAGGAGGGGTGCAGGGAGGAGGGAGGAAGGGCTGGTATAGCACTGGGAAGCGCCGGCGTGAGGAGGAGTATGAGGAGTGGAAGGGGGCTGGTGCTGCCGTACGTGCGTTTCAGTGAGGGAAGAGGGATGGAGGCAGGAAGGAGGGAGGGGTGTGGAAGGGAAGTGGGAGGGGTTTAGAGGAGGAGGGGAGGAAATAGCGGGGAGAGAAGAGGAGGGCGGTCGGGGGAAGAGGAAGTGGGTTACTTCCTACGCATGCGCCCCCCGCTCCTCGCGCCGCGATCCAACATTTTTTCCTTAAAAGCTTCTCTGTAGCGGTGAGACTCGGGAGCGGTACGAGACGAAACGACATTATTCCATCAACATACACCAAGGAGATGGAAAAACACTGAATAGGGTGCTGCAGATCCCAATGCATAGAACAGGAGGGTGCCAGGAATAGGGGTACATGCATTAGGGCGGCAAATTCCACTTAATGTGACAGAAACATTGAAATTGAAATGGATTTTTAAGAAAACTTTGGCTCCTTGATTTCGGGTGAAATATATAGCTACAACTTATATTTACCCGTTAAAAATATTTTATTGCGGGTGGGTAATTCAGAAAACCCCACCGGATGTTGTGTCCTGTTGCAAAACGATGACGAAGACAGCTGACTTTCACAGTGTTTTCACTAGGGTTTTCAGCGTGGTAGCGAAAATAATAATTTATACATATAGAACAGCTTTCGCCGATGGCAAACTTTTTCTATACTAAGACAACACACACTAGGGGAAGCTTACAGGGGAGAGAAGGGGACGGCTGCCACCCTGTAATTCCTGATAATAGCGGAAAAATTGTATTCATAAAGATAGTTCTACAACGCAAGATTTTATGTTTACGCACTCAATACACATTAAAGATATGTAATTTGTAAAATATCTAAAAGCGTCTCACAAATAATGGGCCCATCATGAGATTTCCTCAAAAATTTATCAAATCTATTATAAAAATACAGCCACACAAAAACCCAAATCACCTTACAAGAGTTAAAAACTACGTTCCAAGCGCTTCATATTTTTTTCAAATTTCTGGGGGAGGATTACCCGGAAAGAAGAGAGCCGATCCCCGCAAAACAACGACCTTAATCCGCCTCTGAACACCCACAAGCAAGCTCTGGATGGTGAAAAACCACCCAGGTGGGTTCATGAAGGACATCTATTTTCGGATTTCTCGGTGGAAGTCAATAGAACTGTAGTCACAGTGCACTATTTCACATTTATAACTATGTAGAAAGAAAGGAATCCCAATTTAACGAGGCAAAAGTTGACAAACCAAGATGGTGGACTTCCATAACACGTAAATCTTCTAAATTTCAACCTCATTGAGGTATTCCCCGTAGGCCGTCTCAAAGACTCGTGGCAGGGTAAAAATTTTATGTCATTTCCAGAACATCGACTCGGGCAGCACTAGTAAAAAGGTAATTAATTGCGTGTTCTTGCAGCTGTATTTTCCTCCCTTGCATTTATTTCCCAGAACAGACCCATCATATCGTTTACGTCTTTCGAGATAAATCTACGGACCTACCCTCATGTTGACTCGATGACGACCTGTAAATCTATGTCGAGTGCAGCATTAATTGACTGTCGTTTTCACTTATCTACATGCATTTGAATGATTTCCTGCCACCCGAAGAGAAATACTTCGCTTAGACATGCTCCAAAAATTCATCGAGTGCTTTCAAATGTATTTTTTAAAGTGTTCTCGATGCAAATGCTGTCAAATTCGTAATTATGACCACGAAGTCCTGTCCGCAATAAAAGACGATCAAAATATCGCTGGAACAACATTTGATATATACCCAACATTAAGGCATTCATTCGTTCTGATCTAATCCGAATTAAGCTGATCTGTTACTTTCCAATCACTTCCCTAACTCTCATAGCTCCTCTGGGATTATTACCTATAATATTCAATGCATTTAAAACATCAGCTGGAAGTGAATAATGGCGGTGCTGATTTGGTTAACTTAAGCGCGATGTCATTTGCGTACAATTAATATTTTCGATAAATCTTTTTGTTAGTAAACGAAAAATTACGTTGATAATCATCAGCGTGTTAACGCTTTCTATTCGATTCTCCCGACAATCATAAAGAGACGAGCGCATGCAACTGCTACATATGCTGATCACGCTAATTACGTTTTCTCAAGGTTGTTACTGTCGTTACACCAGAGTAGTAGGTGGTTAGCCACAGTAGAATGGAGATCAGTGTTTTAAATCATTAAGTCACATCTTGTGACTGTTACCTTTCAGTGTCTGTGACTCAATCTCTCCAATGCATCGTTTATCACTCATTTTAATGTTTAGTAATATCGTTGTTTGGTACCATACAATTACAATTGGGGGAGCAAGATTGTATTGGGTATACACTGAGAGTTTTCTAATGGGAGTTAAAAATAATTTCAGATTCATATTTTCAGATAACACATCCAAATATGTATTATCGGAAACAGTCGTTGAGCTAATTGATTAAGCTAATCAGGTAAAGTTAAATAGATGTATATGTCAATTTTGCGTTTCTTGCCTCGAAAAATAAATGTTAAGCAAAAGGGCAAGTATCAGGCGTGATGAGGTGGAATTTCAGCATAATAAAGACACAATTTGACAGATAAATTTTAGAAATCACTTAGAGCAAAAATAAACCATAGAGTCTGCCGTATTACTGCTGAAATTAGTGTCAATACTAGGTTAGAAGCAAAACCGACGACCGGTAAAGACAACCGGAACTGGGAGAAGATGGAATCGTCCCATTCCTACCAAGACTGTAGGAGAGAGTATGTTCTACCTCCATGATTGTAAGGGAAAACAGAGGAGTAAATTCCCACACTCTTTTAACAAACACTGACTATGGTTTAGGCACATAGGGTCATTCTCTTTTACTCTCTTACGAGAGAGGATGACACTAGTTGTGTCGAATCCATGCTGTGTTTACTAAAAAGAGTGTGGGCATTAACTTTTCTCATTTCTCTAACAATTACGGAGCCTAGCAAGAATATCAAGTATTATGTGAAAGTGTCAAATGTGAAAAATATGGTACGCCATCATGCTTCAAACTGAATTTATCTTTATCCCAGTAGAATTTTAAGCATTTTGTCAGTAACAAGGTTCCAGCAAGGCATTCACATATCCACCTTAAATTGCATATACCACTTCAAGGCAAGGCCATAGCGGCTGCGCTGGGTTACTTCTACCGTCGATGACCGTTGAATGAAGCGAAAGGGCGTATAATCTTTATCATCGCCTGTATATCTCGCTTCCATAGATCAGCGCTTCATAGGTAGTACTTCTCGGTTTGGAATCCCTTTCCTCCCGACTTTAACGCCATCAAAATGAAAGCCAAACTTCACTCAGGCGAGCCTAAAGCGATAGTAACATTAAGTTATCTCATTCTTGACCTACGGCCTTGAGACAAAACTCCCACTTAGAACGAGATTTCCCAACCAAGAATAAGTTTCTGCAACGCCTAGGGGTTTAACAATATGAAATTCTTCCGTAGTGTAGTCAAAAGAGCCAATCACTAATTTTACGCGAAAATATTTTTTTATTGGCCAAGGCCTCAGTTCCAGCAAGTCTGCTATTTTCTAAAGTGAAACACCTAAAGTGACACTAAGTGGCTGAAACCGCATTCGGGACCAATATATATCTGTGTGGAAAATACTACGCGACTCTTTCGATCGCATCATGAACCTGTTTGCAAAGATATTGCCTAAGCATACGAATCGCGAAAAAAACACGTCGGAAACAAAACAAGAATATAATAGCAAAGAGCTAGATTAATTAGGTGCATCATGAGGAATATTAAATTTGCTGCTTCACTTAGTAAATCGAAAGGAATGCCGATCGCTTTTGATAAATAAATAAAGTTTTAGGAAAGAAAAATAATCAGGGCCTACGAAAATTTTCAATGAATACGAAAGAATAGGGGAACGTAGTTGATATTTAGCTAATCAATTAAAAGAGTCTACGATGAAAATCCCATCCTCCTCGTCTGAGATGATATTTTTTCACTCTGAATCCTACACATTCGCGTTCTCCTCTACAGATGATTCTCCTTAAGTTATAATCTCAACTTACATACTGGTCCTGAGGTACCTTGACTTCGACTAGTCAATCTCAAGAGTTTAAACACTAATGATGATTGACCGTTATGTCATGGAACAACTTTGTTCGAAATTATAAGTTCGGCATACGGCAAAATGTAGCCCGTAGTACCCAAGGAACAGAGAAAAATTTTTGTTTCGGGAGGATGACTTCCTACGGTGCCGCCGAAGTCATTTATGTTGAGGGTAGGCAACCCACAGCGCACGCCCACGTTTTACACGAATTTCGGCTATAAATGCCGCTATTCAAGCATTTTTTTTAGTCGATGCTGTACCAGTCATGTCAGGAATTATCGAGGTAAGCCACAGAGATCGGATGATAACGTTGTTATACAATAACTGGTCTTAAAATGAAAAAATACGTGAAAAACTGTAAACATTTCTTAATTTATGACTTATATTATAATTTGCCGCACTCGCACGGGTATGACAGAACTCATACGACCTCTTTCCTTCTCCTCTGGTCTTGAAAACCCCTCACTTCTCCCATGTCTCGCCCACGAACTCATATCAACGACACTGTACTGGCTACAATGTCTACGACAAAGGGTTTCTGTGTTCAAAATGTTGCTGCTATTTGCCCACCGTAAATGTTAAGATTGAAGTCACAGGCTGCCCCTTATGTAAAGAATTAAAATGTTACTCATGAAAATTGCACGATTTGGAGCCATCTCGTGGAACAACTAATGTGCCTCTACTGCCCACGAATGTCATTTGCTTAGCGCGCGGTCTGGCGAGGCTAGAATCGCGTGCCGGAGTGAATTTTATTATTTTCTGGTGGAGTAGCAATTAAAAAGTGCAATGAAAGTGGCGGCACGCTCGTCAGTGAAGAGTCTTATCGTTGGCGCTCCTCAAGAGTTGTCTGGAAGAAATCTGCCTACATTTGAAGATGTTATGAAACACTACAAGTGGGTGGAGATGAAAAAGCGGCAAGAGAGAAAAGGAATTGATCCATCGGCCCAGGAGATTACGCAGGTTGTCGCCGACAGAGTGGAGCATGTGTAGAACGACGCGTCTCTACCTGCCATCTCAAACCACGGCATTACGTACTGCAGTTTTGAGATACTATAACAAATGTAGAAACATTATGAAGAGAGCAAAGAAGGAAAAGCCAACTGTTGTCCATAGAGACTTGAAACAGTTTATGAAATATGCCAAAAGACTTAGATATTGCTAAATGCAAGTGACCACCTAAACTGGCCAAGTGCATCTGTAAGCCAAAGATAGTAATTGAGAAAGAAGAAATGCCATTCCTTTTGGACCAAAGATCAGCCAGGGAGGGTATTAGAGCCGTTATTTGAAAAACGACAGAAAAACACAGAAAACAGTATGCCAAAGAAGAAAGAAAAGTGAAAAAATGGAGAAAGCATTTGAAAAGAGGTTGTCAACATCCTTTTCCCCGGAAATAGGATATAAAATGAAGTAGGTATTTGTGCGCCAAAGTTCCAGATGACACGCCGCCTGTGCTCGACGATGAATGGCAGCCACCCTCCCGCCCGTACTCGAGTCGCTCGTCACGCAACATCCTGGAGCTGCCCGTGACCTGCAAACTTGAGGAGAGATACAACGTAGCCAGCGGTATTGCAGCAGTTCTCGTGACTGCAGCGTTTGAGGACGTCAGCCAAATCACACCTGAAGATACAGCAAAGGTTGTTGACCGTAAGAAAGTTACGTGCCAAAGGAAGAAATGCAGAGAGCTGGTGACAGCAGAGGACCTTCAAAAGCTAAGAGACCAACTGTGGATAATCTTTTACTTAAATGAGAGAAAAGACAAGACGAAATTCAGGGAATTGTCCAGCAACAATAAGGTACGCATCACTACTGCCACCGAAGAGCATGTACATAGTTATTCTCGCAGAACCCGGCGGGGTTTATTTGGGACATGCATTACCTGAAACAGGAGATGCCGAGTGCCTCGGAAGCAATATTATTGACTTTATCGAAGCCACTGAAATTGACGTCTCCCATACGGTGCATCGGTTGTGATGGTTGTCCAAAGAACACCAAGTGGAAGGGATGTGCTATAGGTTTTATCGAAGTGCGCCTGTGCCGTGCCTTACAGATTTTTGTCAGCTAGCTGCACGCAAACGAACTCCCCCTTCGACGTATAATGGAGAAATTTGATGGGCCGACGACCGGACCAAGAAGCTACAGTGGGCCAATAGGCTGCCAACTGAAGACCTGTGTGCAGTTGCCTGTGGTGAAATTTCAGATGATTGATCTGCCTGACCCTGACCTAGATGCTTCACTCATCAGTACACATCAAAAATACTCGCTGGACATGGATCGTGATATTTCCATTTGATGCATCCCACAAGAGCTGGCTGGTCGCGATCCTGGTAAAATGGATAACAGAAGATGGGGAACGACGGTCAACAGTGTGATGCTCGTTTACTTAGGAAAAATACAACCTACAGTGGCTTTGAAGACAATAACCCAGATTATCATGAAGATCTATATACTAGTGTGGTTCAAAATAATGAAAAATTGGAAGATTACAAAAGGATCAAAACATGTGTGGGAAAGGTTTCAGAGATCAAGACATTTCCCTAAAAAGTACAGAGAGGTTCTTGAGAAATTTATCCAAAGCAACGCGTTCTTCGCTCATCCAGAGATTATGATCATTGCATAGGTGAATGATGAAAGGGAAGTGCGAAGAGTAGCCTTCCGGAGGATAGTACAGGCAAAAAAAGGTGCATTCGCTACAGAAAGGCATCAGGGCTTTTTACATCCCTCCCCTAAACTTTAATGCATCTGACTACACCAATATCATCGACTGGGAGTACACTAAAGTCACCGCACCACCCCTCCTGGATCACATCTCAACATAGGAGCTTGAATCTAAGCTGGCCGACCAAACAGAGGGAAGTCCACTCCGGATCAAAATCCCTGACTTACCCTGCCACACTCAAGCCGTCAAGAGACATGTGAAAATGGTCACATAGGCATTGGGGAGCATGAGCACAGCGGAGGAAAGGAATGGAAACATGCGACAGAAAATCCAATCAAGGAAACAAATGTCTAAGCTTGGATCCAAAAAAGATAACAGCGTTACTGGTAAGACATAAGACTTGAGAGGGTGGGTGGGTACGGGAGGAACTCGAGTTGCATCCACCTCCACGTGGAGAGCTCTGGGTCACCCTGAGAGCCGAAGTTGCACTGGTCCTCATGATGGGCGAAGAGCTGCAAAATTTGGAACACAACCATTTTCGTTGCTGATGTAGCCAGCGCAGTGCGTTGATATTAGTTCATAGGCGGGCCATAGGGAGAAGGAGAGAAGGTTGCTTGAGGATGGGGGAGGGGAAGCGTGTTGTTCTAGAGAAGGGCAATGGTCATATGAGTGCTATCATATCCATACGACTACGGCAAATTACAATATTATAAGTCATAAATAAAGCAATTTTTACAGTTTTTTACGTTTCTTTGAATTTTAAGGCCATTTTACTGTATAACAACGTTATCATCCGATCTCTGTGGCTTACCTCGACAATTCCTGACATGACTGGTACAGCATCGACTTCAAAAAATGCTTGAATAGCGACATTTATAGTCGAAATTCGCGTAAAACGTGGGCGTGCGTTGTAGGTTGCCTACCCTCAACATTAATGACCTCGGCGGCACCGTAGGAAATCATCCTACAGAAAAAAAAATTTCTCTGTTCCTTGGGTACTACGAGCTACATTTTGCCGTATGTCGAACTTATAATTTCGAGAAAAGTTGTTCCATGACCGTACTTATTGATCGCTTTGATTGTACACGAGCACATTGGGCATAAATCACATTTTCTTGAATTCATAAGTGCGCCAGTACGACAATCCTACCTTCCTTACGTACTTCCAGGAAAAAACGTCTTCCGGATATGATGGCTTCGACAACTACTGGGCTGTACATAGAGACTGATGCGGTAGCGTAATGTCCCTTCCCCACACACCGCTATTTCCTTTATATCAGAATTCATCCGCCCTTGAAAATTTACACGCAATAAGTTCAATACTAATTTATACAGCGTAGTCTCGATAATCCAAGGTAATTGTATTGTGCGGACTAAAGCCAACTCGGACAATACAAAAAACCTCAGTTAATACGGAAGACTTAGAAGCGAGCATTAATTATGGCAAAAATGAAATTATATTTCCACAACTTGCAGAATTTCGTTTTGTGAATTCGTAAGGATAATATTGCGCTTTGGATCGCCGTCTATCGCCGGCGATCGAAAACACCATCGCAAGCAAGCGGAAATCGAAAGCACCATCACACTGGAGTATCGAAACATTTGGTATCGAATACTTTGGTATTGTTGTCGGAACATTTCTCTGTCACCCAGTAGTTTTTCACCAAGCTTAACAAAGAATTTGCTTCCTGCAAGATCTGTTTCAAGGTATTGAAAACGAGTAGGAACACTTAGACCTTTAAGAAGCACAGGAACAAACATCCACGTAAGTACGTTTAGTTTATTTTAACTTATTTTATATAGCTTGCAGAAACATCGAGGAAGAATAAATAGAGTAAGCGCTCAAGCTGTGCAGGAGAGGGAAAGTGGGATCTGTAGTGACCACGTGACTTATCCGATGACGTGGTGCTTTTTAACTCGCATTGCAAACCCCAACGACCATCCTATTTGAAGGCTAATACACTAATGCAGCGTTTAATGCATACATTTCTTATTTAGCATTCAATTAACAAGTATCGCAAGTAAAAATGGAGGCCTTTTATAACGGCAGAAACACAAAATTGAATGTTTGTATATTGGATGTAAGCACACGCTACAACTCCTCGTATTACATGTTGGAGAGGTATGTAGAAGTAGCAGCAATTGCCAACTTTTGGATAATCCTCAGGCTCCATTGGGCCCTACTTCAGTAGAACTTGGTAATATTAAGCAGCTTTTAAAGTTGTTGAAGCCCCTCGAGTATATTACCAATAAAATTACAGCTGAGAAATTCGTTTCTGCGAATAAAGTAATTCCTCTGATCAAATATTAGAGGATTCAAGTCCAGACAGCAGCTCCAGATAGTGAGACCCTGAAATTGGCTCAGGACACTTCAATAAGAAATTGATCTTCGGTATGGACAAATTGAGGAGTACCTATCTATTCCCTGTGTATTGGATCCAAGGTTTCAAAATGTACTTTTAAATGACATAAAAGCATGCGCAAAAGCACAGACAAAAATCCCAAAAATTGTCAAAAACTGATACATCTCGACAAGAATCAACAAAGACAGTGACTCAATTTCAAACACAGTTCCAGAATATGACTTCTGGTGACACCATAAAAATTTCGTCAATGGGAAACAAAGAAAGAAGACGAGAAATGCTGGAGAAAGAGAGAAGGATGAGTTAGCCTTAGACATAGCCATCCATATATCTGCTCTCAGTTCAGACCCCTTGGAAGTATGGGAGGACATAAAAAATATTTTTCCAATTTTGTACGAATTGACCCGGCGATTTTTAATGATACCGATCCAGCCGAACGTGTATTTTCAAGAGCAGGCGCTACCATTACGAAAGCTAGAAATAGACTGTCAGGGAAGAGACTCAACACGTTACTTCTATTGGGTGATTGCACAGAGGAAGAATGGGAGCTATAATTTTCGCTTTAATATTTTTTAAAATCTAATTTTCATCTGTTTCAGTAAGGCTTGGAATAAAAAATGATCACACTATTATTTTCTTATTGAACTTCTATGATTGCTATGATACCAGAATCTAAAACAATCCCTTTCATAAATGCGCAAAGTATTAAAACCCATAGGTTAGAGAGAAATTTAGCTAATCAACACAGAAAGTATTTGCCACTATCAATGAGTAAACTAATGAACGTCATTTTTTATTCTTCAGAAAAACATTCAATGGAAACAATTTGCACGGCAAGGGTTGAATTCGACAGTTACGTGTTATTATTATTTGTTGATTTGATACTTACTAATATATTTGTTTCAACATTTATGTGGCATCGATAAATCACACATTATCGATACTTTTGTCACGATACCAAATCCCTAAACGGGACTTGGATAATTGATACTGCGCGGAGGAAAAAGAAAACCTTGTTGTTAACAATCCAGCTCTGACACAGCAAAACACGTTTGTTCATTTAGTGAGACCGGAACTAACTGCGGCTAGAAATAATGATATTTTGTAAGCTTTATTCGTGCGTAATGCACTTACTGAAATCACGACAGCATTTCCTCGGCGTCCTCGGCCAACAAACATGATTTGCTCCACCCGGCCCGATGAGCGATTTATAGGGGCAACAAACAAAATTGTCATTTCGCTAAGAAATAGTTCCCTCAACAAATTCATTTGTAATGCAAGCAGGATTTTCTGCGGATGCTAGATGCTACAAATAATTGGTACGAAGAACAAAATTGATATAAACCGTGCACGGGAGTTTGGTTTGAATAAGAAGGCCGATTTTTCAACACACAATAATTATTGATATTGATGTTTACAGCAAAAAAATCAATAATGTACAGTCAACAATGTAAATCATGCAACTAATAAACAGAGAAGCTCCATCATTCAACAAGAGTATGAACATAGGAAGTGTAACCGTGATATGATACATTTAGTGTACTTATGAACTGTGAAACAAGCAGAAAGGGCGCAAAATGTTTTTATAAACCAGGAATAACAATCTTCACTGCCGAGTAGCGTAGCTCTGCTCATATTGAAGAACTCGAAACCTTTAATCGGATTTTGCACTTTCATTGAACCCTGAGCGGCTACATGATGAGGCCAAATAGGGTTCAGCATATTCCACACGATCCAGTTCAAGCCACAGAATTAAAAGGATTTGATTGTTTATTCATTTATTTTCAACTACCCCGAAAACAGCTCGGAATTGCCTCTTAAATCGGGTGATGTTCCATTAACAACTGACGAACACAAACAACCATGTTCTGGGTGGTGAAAGATCTACTCAGGCGGGACTCGAACCCTCGTACGACCTCGACCTCGTATTTTCATAAAACGACCCGAGACAGTTTTCAGAAATGATCGCTTGAAATCTAACCAAACTTTTAACTCTCAAGGTCTGTTATTTTTTGCATTAAATATTAAGTAATCTGTCTATATGATAAAATGAGATTTAAAGTATATCAGCTAACCCACATTAAAATTCCAAAATGTTGCATATTCTAAACGCCTCACTCTAAAGCCAATTATCACTAATGATCAAGTATTTGGAGCGCCTAAAAACTGAAAATAGGGGCCATGTGAACATACCTACATATATGTGCATCGAAAACCAGTACCTGTCAAATTGGTACACTGATTTTCCGATACATTATATTTTTTTAAATATATATTGTTACATAAGTCAATCAAGTTTTAAATTAATTCCATTTTGAATTGTGCTGCCATCTTTATCTGCCATAAATAAATAAAATACCACGAAAATGGAAGCATGAAAGATTTTGTTCACTGTAATAGTTTATCGTGGGCAGTCGCTTTCAATTCATTTAACTTTAACTTTGTTATTTTTTTCATAAATTATTAGTTAAATTCTAATTTTGAAAATTTGGCATGAAGGTAATTACATCTGGTACCATAGTTAAGAAAATAAAACCGATATATATATATACTCGGTCGGAGAGGCCGATATATATATATATATATATATATATATATATATATATATATATATATATATATATATATATATAAATAAATAAACTTTGCCACAGGTGGGGCGGAATTAAATATAGAAACACAAAAAAGAAGAACACTCACACACTATAAGTTCTGATATTTCGGCACGTTGCCTTTCTCACAGAAGGAAGGATACAGAATCGATTCTGTATCCTTCCTTCTGTGAGAAAGGCAACGTGCCGAAATATCAGAACGTATAGTGTGTGAGTGTTCTTCTTTTTTGTGTTTCTATGTTTAATTCCGCCCCACCTGTGGCAAAGTTTATTTTTTAAATTATCGCGTGTGTGATTTTCCACGAACTCGTGTATATATATATATATATATATATATATATATATATATATATATATATATATATATATATATCGGCCAAAAATATAGCGACATATCGAAAATAAAATACACAGAAGTGCTGGAATATCCATGAATACCACACACCCCTACCAATAAAAAGTAATGCGTGCAACTAACTTTCCCCCTTTGCTCTATTTTTGACGCCGATCAAGCGCCATAATATTTCCAGACAATTTGGTCGATCTAAATAGCTACAAGGCAAACCCCGTTATTGAGGCCTTAAGGAATGAGAACAAAAATGGAGTTCTGTTTCGGTCGAAGAACGAATGACAAAACAAAAAGCCGAAGTCATCGGTTAGGAATTTCCACGCAAGGAAAGGCGAGTACGTACGTAAGCAAAATAATAGCTAACCTTGCAATCACGTGGAAAACATTTACCTGAAGAAGGGTGGGGCTGACGTGATCGAAATCAGAAAGCCGCACAAGAGGAAATGGAAAGGTAAGAAGAAGAAAACAATTATCAGGTTTACATTTCTCCTTCACATGAGGAAAAGAAGCCGCCTTCGATTGAGTCAAGTCTGTGACGTAAAACACTCGACCATGCACATCCCTCTGTGAAATGATCTTCTAACTCAAATAGAATGGTGCGACTACATATTGCGTCCAAACCGAGCTTATGACCATGGAGAAACAAATATTATGCGGGGATCGGGGTTGGTGCATTGACAAGACCACTCGCTACCACGGAATCCAGAAGGGCACGGGTTCGAAACCCAGTCACTACGGTGATATTGCTGTGGAATCCTGGTCCCTACTTGGATGCGTTGTGGAGAGCACTTCAAATACAGAACTCTGCCCCTCGTATGGGATTCTGAGCAGTGGATCCCATACCGCCTTTTGTTAAGAGTAGGCTAATCCCCACACCGGGTTGCTCACGAGCTTCCCTAGCTTCCCCAGGAAATTCTTCCCTAATTGTCATGCCAAACAAACTTAAATGGCTCGATCAACTCAGTAGTCAGACGCCACCCAAAATAATCAGCCAACCACTGGCATGCATGATTTAGTGGGTACAGTGCATGTAACTATACAAGGGCTGCTTGAGAACCAGGCTCGAGGCGCCATGCCACCTCAGTGGAGCGCCAAAATTTAGGCACCTCGAGGGGTATGCAACTCTGTGAAATGCTGTGCACTTGATGAGAAATGGCCGCGAAATGGGAGAAATACCAAGAAATGCCAAGAAATGGTCAGAAATGATCAGAAATGGTTAGAAATGGACGGAAATGGGCAAGAAATGGTTGAAATGGACAAAAATGGTCAGGAATGTAAGAAATGGTCAGAAATGCCCAAAAATTGTCAGAAATGATCAGAAATTGTTAGAAATGGACAGAAATACTCGGAAATGGACAGAAATACTCGGAAATGGACAGAAATGGTCAGGAACGGAGATGGTTGAAACAGAAAAAATTGTGAGAAATTGTATAAATACCACTAAATGGGAGAAATGGGTCGAAATGGGCGGAAATTTAAGAAATTGGTAAAAATGGATGAAATGAATGAAAAATTCACAAACTAATGAAAATAACAAGAAAAAACCTAAAAAGTGAGGGATTGTCATGGGTTGATGGTAATACTATCAAAATGGTGTGGATAGTGTTGGCCATTGACTAAAACATCCAAATATTGATACGAAAATGGTTAAAATGGCAAAACTAGCAATGAATTGAAGGTGCATTTGGTGGTGAAGGTAACAAATTTTATCGTATCTCCGAAAATAAAATTGCTATCGTAAAGTATTTGTTTTTGAAGTATGAAACTACTACGAGTATTTGAGAGCCATCTTGGAAATAAGATACTATTCAGACAATAAGATTCAGATAATAAGACATATTGATGATAGCATTAAAAAAACCATACGGATCCCATGCACCACTGTGACAAGTTTCATATCTCCTCAACCAGTATAAGTCATCGATATTCGGCGTTTTCATGGCGACTGTCGAATCCTTGTGACAAAATGTTAGCGTTGCCATAGCTCGGTAACTAAGGAGTTACGACCCCATGTTCACAGGACTAAAAATGCTTAAGTCACTTCACCAACCTCCTCCAGAAGTATTGCGCTTTCCTCCTGAAACACCCTGTACAAAAAATCTTGAAAAGTAGGGCGGTAAGTGGCGGATATTTTGTATCTTTCTATAAAAACTTTTTCTTTCTGATGAGTCCAAAGTCACTAAATTTTATGAGAAGCGATATCTCGCTCAAATCACCTGAAATTCATTAAGTAATGACACTCATTCTATCGCTTTCAAGTGCACAACAATCAAAATTATTTCACTAAATATTACAGTTTTCACCAATCACGACCAATATGCATTTTGTGTTGGATTACGCATGAAATGCCATGTGCTTTCCAATCACCGCTAGAATTGGACAGGTGGGAGCAATACATAACACTAATAGCTCCGGGTAGGGCTACCCATGCTAGATAGGTCGAAGGATATGAGCCAGACGAAAGGTAGTTCACATGATGGTGTTGCGTTAAAAATATTGCTGGGAAGGGCAATGGGAAGCACTCCACCAAATATCAGCCTCCCTTATTATGGAAGTACATTTATACGAAGATACGCAATCATGCCCTGGATGGTGAAAAGCCGCCCAGGCAGGATTCGACACCTCGATTGCTGTTACTGAGGACGTTACCCCGTCACCACCTATGCCGACAATGAGAGGTATTAAAAAAAAAACGACTTATACGACTTGTCAGATCCACCCCCGTCTGTAGTTTGGTAGTCAGTAATTGCTTACGTATGTATCTTTCCGCTGGGATGTAGATTCTTATTTTCCACCACCGTATATTGCCCCGCAACGTTTCTCAGCAGCTGCCCTGTATCAGACTCCCCATAAAATGTGTGACGTGTAGTGCAATTTTAACTGCGCAGCCACAATTACTCTGCCTGCTAATGCTTGGGCGCAGTTACGATGACCCCTGATATTCCTTGCGGTTTCAGAGTTCTAAACACCATCAATCACATTTATAACTCTTAAAAATTTGATCTCAAAACGGAAAGCATTGACCATATCCGGCACCAGAGCAAAGGGAGGATTCATCCTTAAACTTTCTCTGAAAACGCCAATTCGTCAATTCAAACACACGCGGACCGCAGCTGCAGAGCCTGTGATCTTGCAACACTTAAAAATAGATTATCGACGGCAAAATCCGAGACTTTTTGAAATTCTATTGCAATGGTATAAATTAAAATCTTAGTGTTGCATTAATACTCCCATTTATTTTCAATTGGTTGCGCTTCACTGTAATTCCGGGATTAAAACGTTAGCAATGAACTTTTAATCCCTGACTATGCTACAGTTGTAGCGAAAGTAGGTGACATTTCGAACGCATTTCCAAGCAGGCGTTTTTAAATATATCTTCAACTATACAAAATGCCTCCAATGCGATCTTTCACAGTCCGTTGCAGACACACACTATTTTGGTGTTTTTACCGCCCTTTTAAAGATTAGACCATGGTGACAGCCGTTATTTTAAGTATTTGCGAAAAAGCATGGAACATGCCGAAGTCAGAGAATAGGCGATTCGCCGACTTACGACAACCTAGTTTTCTACGACGTTACAAAAATTAATTTGCTAAGCACGAGTGCTTTCTTACTAGTATTTTTATAACAGGAGAAATATTTTTCTTGCGAATATCCATGTGCGAATTTCCTGTGAAAGTACATAAGGCAGAAAACTCTTCAAGAACGAATAAGCTCCGCTTTTGAGGCATTGGTGAACGTTTTGCAGGAGCGAATTGCTTCAATGACGAGAAAAAACATTCACTGTGACGCCATTCAGGGTGCGGAAGTTACGTTGAGTTGGGGCATGCAACGGTTTGAAGGCGCCCCCCACCGGAACGCGATTTTCGAGGCTTAAAAAGAATTTTAACGAAAGAGCCACCAGCAACAGCACCCTTAGACCCCTTTGGATTCCGAATTCACGGAAAGGGAACGTGAGCCACCTTTATTCAAGAGAATGGTGGTGCACCACTCTCGTCGAAAAGGAAAAATGGGCCCCCACCAACTTTCACGGCCACAGATAACCCGTCTTTCAACCTGTTCGAATGAAAACACGTAAAAAAAGCAACGAAATGTGGGTCTGATGAAATCCGTGGGGCGCGAGCAACAGGATTTCTATTGGAATAATTTTTCTTAAATTTATTATCAGACCATTTTTCAACAATTTCCCAGTGCCGTTAATTCCGAACACGTAACCAAGGAGTCACGAGGTACAATCACGAGATGTATGTGTATTTTAACCAATTGTAAAAATCTCGCGTAGCCTTCCCGATCGAGTTTTTATCGCGGGAGTACTTATTGTTGATGGAGGTGAATATCGCGATAAGAGACGCAATAAACACCTTATAATGCTGTACTTCAGTTATCCATCTGAATGCTTTAAACACACCGATATCTCGAGCCGTTTGTCATACCATGTGAGTCCATATGTTTCGGAAATTCAATCCGCTAAGCCTGTTCGCTAATACTTCTATCAAGTAGACTACAATCTGTCCATTGCTGAAAATAGTGACTTTTCGATGGTCAAACGCAATTGAAATTGTAGCCGTGTATCTCCATAGTCGTCACCACGGAAAAATAATTTCAATAGACCCCTTTGATGATTTATTTATTTATATAACTTCGTTGTATCGATAAAATGTTTGAACTAAACTCATTGGTTATCGAATAGACCGCTTGATAGAATTTTAGAACAAATAAAATTACAATTCCAAGAAGCTTTTTCAAAATACGGGCGAGAAAATGAGTAAGTTTATATTCAGCGAAATATTAATTTGTTTTTATCGTGCTTTAGTCCATTGTTCTCTGTTACAAGCAACATTATATGTGTTTTGTTAGACACGCACTATTATTCTTTCAGCCGTAAATCTACCCCAACTACTACTACTACAACTCACAACCCCAAAGGCGCGGGCGCAAATAAGGAGTGGGGCCCCAATAAATAAATAGCATGCAAAAAAAATACTAAGAAACTGCTATAAAAAAAGTAAATATTTTCTTTTCTAAATAGTTCTCATGCCAGAATTTGATAATTCAAGAGCGTATATCACAAATTTCTGCGAGAGGTCACCGGGCATAAGCCCGGTTGCACAATCTTAGGGGCAGTAGCGTAGCCAAGGGGGGGGCGAATGCCCCCTCCGCCCCGTGTTCTGGCACCTATTCGGTGAATGTTTCCACTCTTAAATCCCAAATACGTAAAAATAAATGTGTATAATACATAGTCAACTGTCATATTTTGTACAAGCCCATCCGTCTATCGCATTATCAAATTTTGTTAAGTTCAGTAAAGTGGATAATTTATTAGTCGGCGCCCAATAAAAACTTTCTGCCCCCTCCCCCCTAGACCGAAAACTTGGCTACGCCACTGCTTAGGGGTGCTACTGCTTGAACGCGCACTATCAGTCTTGGGAATACGCCATATGGATTCTTTGTTCGCAGAAGCGGTCATATTCCGCGGTCAGCAGTTCAGACCCTGGAGGTGCAACGGAATACATATTATGTAAGGGTTCTTCGACCGTAACACCACGGGCTCACATAGCGAGGCTGCCTCACGAGGACACCTCCATTGGCAGCCTTACTTATTTTTCTCCGGTTTATTTCATTGGTAGCGAGAAAAAGAAGGCTGCGCTATCAGTTAGGTCAAGGCAACTATATCATCTTAGCTTTCTACTTAAACGAAATTTATTACGAGACCCTATACCTAAGTTACATTTAGCTAGCCACAAGCGGAGAAATCAACATAAACCCTATTTGACCCACGGAATTTTTGGAACATCGACAAAAATATTGGACAAAAACATTTTTCGCGTAAAACAACACAGAAAAAGTTTTACCAGCAAAATAGTTTTCTCGAAGGAAACTTTTTCTTCGTAGAGAAATTTTTAAAAATATCAACAGATATCAGGCCCTAATAAAAAAATGTTACGTTTCTCCAAAAATGCAACCACATCAGTCAAATATTGTTGACCCAACAGAGCCCATATTTCTAGCATTTCCGGTTCAGGTGAATTTGAAGCGCGAGGGGGGGAACATAGAGGAAAACATCAATAAAATGTCCACATGGAGCGTCCACTGAGAGGTACATACCTTAGAACCAAAAACCGAAAGAGGTTGGCTCTCCAGTGAGGCAGTCGGCACTACCACGCGAGGCCACCGATTATCGTTACCCGGCAGCGTATACATACAGTTCACGATCCAGGCATCGTGAGGTAGTCTCGCCATATGGATTCGCAGCATAACTTTAACTAGGAAGTGTAAGGAGAAATAAGTGTGCTGATCAAATATAACAAGGGGTCGATTCCCGACATTCCATAATAATTATCGCACCCAAAAATGGGAAACTGTCGAATGATTTCGTAGAAGTATCGCAAGCCACGCAACAACTCGACGCTTAACAATCAATGATTATCGCATGCGGACAAGCTGCGACGATTTGAGAATGCTGAACCGACGAAAGCATGCGATAAATCAATATTTTCGCATTCGATAATTAGCACTGCGTTTCAAGAATAAACCTCCATTCCAAGTCGAGCATTCGCTTTCGCAAAGTCATCGTCACTCATGAGAATTTTAGGCTTTTTAAAGCAGAATTCCAGCGGCAACTGTAACAGTGTATTTATTCGATGGTCGGCCCGGCCCAGTTGAGTCACGCGAGTGGGCCAAACATCATTCGAAGACGCGCAATGCAAGAAAAGGTCAATAACCCCTCAACCCGAAGGCTCAGCGTCACAGACGAACTTTATCCCGCGCTTATATCACTTCCGGTTGCAGGAATCAACAGCTCTCATATGGCTGGTAAGAGCCAAAAATCCGATACCAATTACTTAAGAGAATAAAAAATCTTCAAAATTCATGACCTAACAAAAAAATGACATACCGCTAGAAACGGCCCCAAACAAATTAATTCTACGAGGGTATTATCCGCTAAAGAAACGAAATGCATTGCTGCCGACAAGCTCTTGATCTGGGACTGAAAATCTTTCAACGAGGAAAGTAGTTGTAATTATATTTGCCCAATTTATACATATTATATTTATTTTTTTAACAAATGAATTTCTCCTACCCTGGCATAAAAATATATAAAGCAGCAGCTGTGAGTAGAATTCCAGGTTGAATCGTAAACTATTGTTTCGAGGGGCGGTCCGAACATAGACCTTGAATATAGCCTATATTCAAGGTCTATGGGTCCGAACGCCTAACACAGGACGGTAATACACCCTTTAAAAGCAAACGAAAATTAAGTATTAATACATTTTCCAGCAAAATATACGAGTAGATAAGGCTGCTTAAACGCGATTGCGCTTTCCTACCTAATGACGAAATCTGATGACATAATATTTCGTTTTCAGAATAAACACAATCATATCAAGTATCCACTATTCACTTCGAACAAGGCCCCAATTTACCAAAAGGAACATGTAGTCAACTTCTGCAAACAAAATCGACGGGGGAGAAGATACTAGCTAAAGCGCTCGGTAAAATATTTAGGGATCCGGATTCGAGTCCCGGATATGACGTATGATTCAATTCCCCTCTGAAATTTTCGCACTAGTATGCCCTTGCGGGCGACTCCATAAACGTACTACCGTGGCTAGTCCTGGTATCCTCAAAATTTAGCAACTTCTCGTTAGTAAGATGACTGAATTAAGAACTTCAAATATTATATCAATTCAATTAGCTCTAGGGGGGGGGGGGGGGGGGGGGCAGAAAAGTTTAAGGGGACAGAAAATTTTTAGGGGACGCCGACTCGTAAATTAACCAGTTTACTAAACTTTACAAATTTTGGTGATGCAATAGGCGGATGGGTTTGTACAAAATATGACAAATGACAGCGTATTATACACATTTATTTATACGTATTTGCGGCATAATAGTAGAAAATACAGACTCAGGGGCGCTAGAACATGGGGGGACATTCGCTCACTCCTACGCTACTCCTGGCTACGCTACTGCGTCTACCAGGCGTTCATGTCACGAACTCTTGACATTAACTACGGATTACCACATTAAGAAGCCAGAAAAGTGCATGGGGCAAAATCAAGATCCGACAAGGCGACATGTCAGCCCGGGGCCCCTCCACACAATGACGTGAACTAACACGGTTGAGTATCTTCTATCACTTTCGATTGAAAGATAAGCATCCCTCTACCTGAATTCATTTTGTGCATGAGTGGTGCTAGTGTACCATTAAGTTATTTTCACCAAAAAGCAGCACTTAGGGTTCAATATTTCATAAATTCCACAAGGACCCCATTCTCAAAAAAGTGAGTTTTTGACTCATACCATTCGTGCTCTCAAAGGCTCACATGATTATCAAAGCAAAAAAGTGCTAATAAAATCTCAAGACAAATGTCAAGTTCGTTATGCTCAAAGGATCAAAGTGCTACTCTTCATCATGATGGTAAGTACACATCATGTACCTACTGCACGCCCGAAAACGTCCCAAGGGCCGTTTTACACGAGATACTTCATTGTAGTGGTGAGCGGAACTGTGATATTCCAATCACTTCCTTACCTGTGACTGCTACTCGTCAGTATCTGTGATTCTTACTTTTGCACATACGCTGATTTTTTACAAATAAACCTCGGAGATTAATGTCAATAAAACCAACGAAGGAATATGCGCGTAAAATATTTGCCTGGTCATATTTTTCATTCGATGTCAATTTATCTTCCAAAGTAATTACGCATTTTTGCGATTGTTTAACTTTTGATATTGCACTGGAATTTGAAAGGGATTTTATATCTTGAAAATATTTTTGAATATTTCTCGACTAACACTATTTATTTTTTTCCCTAAATAACATAAAAGACTTTCTTCAATAATTGGACAAAATAATAACATTAAGGCTTTCTTAAATAATTGCATTAAATAGTATACACTTGCTTGAAGAATTTCACTAAATAACATAAAGACTTGCTTAAAGAATAGCATTAAATAACATAGACAAAAAATAACATTTACAAAAATAACATTTTCCCTTCGGCAAAATCGATAAATATGATTAGGATAGATATGCTACATCACATAGAGATGGCGTTATATGTATAGATGAACAATAAGCAAAATCCTCTTCTGTACTTCAAATGTACTTCAAATTTGAATTTAAGAACAATTTGCGTTCAGCTTATCGTCACCAAGCACGTGTGCTAGGCGGGATACTCGTTCAATACCTTGGATCTAACATTAATGAGGGAAGTATAAAAAATCCCCGTTAAATTACAAATTGTGCAAATATCAACCATTTTTGTACCTATGTAAAAACTAAAAGAAGTCAGCTAAGCGAGTACAAATTTCAGATGGCATAAACGTGCGACTATAGGTTTCAAAAATTCTATCACAAATTTCTCACTTGTAAGCTTTTATTGTTATAAATATTCGAGCATGGCAGGATGTGCCTTCACGAAGACGGCAGGGTCACAGTAGGATGTTTTGAAATCATGTTTTTTTCAAGTTCGTTGTCGACGTCTTGTACGAAAGTTTACATATGTTGCAAGACATAATTTCTCCATTTACCACTGAGAAAAAGTTCCAAATTTCGCTAAATTTTCTTCTTTTCTCCATTTGGAATAGACCTCACCGCCAAATCGCACGGATCACGCAGAGAAGCGCACGCTTATGCTACCAACTACTACCGTGGCTTCTTCGATCACGTTCAATCACAGTTAATTCGCAGTAGCAGTGTGATCACAATCACAGTGATTTCGGATATCAAGTCACAGGTTGTGATTATAACTTTTCAGTGTCAGTGATTCAATCACAGTTAGCGATATATTTCTAATCACTACTTCATTGCATAAAATGATGTATGTACCTTTGCATTGAAAATTGCGTCGCGAAAAGTGGTGACTCGCTAAACTGCATGCACAAATACATACACGAGATATGGGAAAATAGCCCCTGCTCCACTTCAGAGCCTGCATTCTTGCATTTCGAAAACAGGTGCTACTTCAAATCGTGCAATAAAGTGCCTCGTGTAAAACGGCCTGAAGAACGCAAAGCAAAATGTTTAATTAACGCACATCAACTTAGCCCAATTTCTTTCCAGCACAAATCTCCAGGGCACCAGCAGAAAATAGCTCAAGTGAAGCAATAAAGATAATTGATATGGATAGTTATGAATGCTTACCGAAGAGGTTTCACTCCCATGGTACAGCAAAAACTATATCGGAAACGATCTGGTCAGCAATCTATAGGTACACCTAGAAAAAAAGGGAGATCTTCCTAGTCCCACATTCACCGACACACTATCACAATTGCCACTCATGGCCCCAGTAACCTTGGTAACCATCACAATAATTCGGTCCGAATCGTCATCTTCAAGGCGTAACCAGCGTAACTGGGCAACTACCATCATTGGCGCTATGCTCAAGAAAAAATTGCTTAAGCCATGCGCAATCTAATGGAACTGTCAACTGAGATCGTTATCAAAGTAAATGTAATTTTTAACTAGCATTCTCACAATTCTAGGTCTCCAAAATTTAAATCTGACAGCTCGACATGACATAACACAAAAGTTTAAGACGCTGTAAGCTTTTAAAAATAAATGTCGTCGGCGACGATAATTCAAGATAATTTATCGAAAATTTCAGTTTTACAAGTGACATCAACATGATGATGCTTTGAAAGCTTTATCATAGTAAAACCAAAAATATGCAATATTACGAACAATGCATGAAACCAAATCGCATTCTTAGTTCCTGGTAAAATGAACAAATTAATATCAATTAAATCGCAAGCCCAATAACGTTTTGCGCGCATGGCCCTACGTATATACATACCTCCGTACCATAGGTATACACTACCTATACATACCAAAGCCCAAGATGCCCTTCTTCACTTTTGGCAGTTTGGTTTACATTTTTCAGGATATTACTCCTGACAAAAGTTAAGGTTCATGCACATTATATGTCAAACACTACCCACAAAAAAATTAACTAAGATAGAGAATTATCACAGAGAAAAGAGATAAATATTTGAATATTAATCATTCAAGTACGCTTCTATTTTAGCCACAAGGCGAAGTGAAACTGAAAGATAAATATTGTATTATATACCAAGAGCAGCACCTTATCAGTGCATTCAATGATGAGGTAACAGCTCCCATTCGTCCCGTACGCATGCAAAACCCTCCCCCCTCCCACACGCCTTCTAGATCTCTTGGTCATCTCCAAGACATCGTCTCCCTCTCCCTGAACTCCACAGTTCAAATCATTACCCCCACCCCACATCTACCTCCCCTCAACGCTTTTAACGGCTAACTCCAGACTCCTCCCTCCCCACCCTAACCTTTCCCAACTTTGAGTGAATATTCTGGGCCTTCTTCTAATGTACCTGATGATGACGAGTGTCGTCGAAACCTAGGTCGTATCGTGTTAATAATTCTATGTGGAATAACTAAGTTATACTTTTTTTTTAAATGATAATGAAACAGATTCCAAGTTGATTATAAGCCGAGAGTGATGATACATGTTGTAGGACTTTACTAACGCTCAAGTTTTAAAAAAAGTACAAAAATTACTAAGGTCCTATAATAACGGGAAAGTAGTAATTGCCTAAGGTAGGTAACAATGTAATGACATAGGGCAGAACAGGTGGTTCTCCATTGCGACTAAGCAATGGTTGTCCCAATCACACACATGGAATGAAATTCAAATGAAAAAAGAATGGGCGCTTAGAAAAACTCAGAACACATGAAATACGGTTTAAAAATAATTCTTCCCAGATTATAGGAGCTACTCAACCATGTTGGTTACCCATATACCAACGTACTATTCAAAATGCATAAGCTTTACCACTACTAATGGCTTCATCTTAGGCCAATGCATGAAGAACACTCCTAAATGAGAAGTTTGATGTTTTTGATACGAGAGGAACAGATTAGTGAAATTTAAGTAGGACTATGCACACCTAGTCCATCTCTTATTTCACCAATGAACATTAGGCACCTTATATTATCTCATTTGAAACGTGAGAAAATTGGGTAATTTACATTTAATTTCCTTGAGAGAATCCAAATCCCATTTAAATCCATAACAAAATAAAAAAACACAACTTCCTTAGATTAATAATGTGAATGTGTCAGCACACTAAGTTCAACTACTGTCAGGAGCAGGGTCGAACTCGGGGAGGGGATTAAAGTGGACACATCCCCCCCCCCCAAAATGTTGGGTTTTACGAAACAATTTTAACTGTCATCTTAATTATATATACATAATTTAAATGATAGTCTCTCCCCCAAAATAAATTCCTGGGTCCACCCCTGGTCGGGAGTAAAGAATTAGTTCATTTGGAAGAACATTATTGTACTGATTAAGGTTCTCACACAGATACAGCCATAGACTATTTCTGTTGTATATGGGTCTTAGACAATAAGAACATATAATTTACAGGATGCTCTTTTAAGGCTTTCTTCAATTAAAGCAAATTTTGTTGTTGTCCTACACAATCACTGTAACCATTTGACACACTTGGAAAACTTCACCAGATACACTCTAAATCCACCTCCAGCAAGTTCTATGAATGAAGAAAAGTCAACTGCGTGCTTCAAGAAAGCTTCATGGAATTAAATACTACTACACAACTGATGGTAGATTTTCAAATTGATGTAAACCCTTACTTACTGGTGATTACATCAATACACCATAGTCCATCAATTAGTAAAAAATTGTGTTTCTAATCAACATCCACCTATGCTGCCACAAGTCACTAGGTGAGCCCTGTTAAATGAAAAACCATCAAAAAAATAATAACAGCAGGCACATTTTTACATCCTGACTGTACTGAGGAATGTCCAAGTCACCGAAAGTACATACCTACTTCCCATTTTGTCCCTTAATCATGGGCAAAATGTGCTAAAAAATTATTAGGTGACCAATCATAATTACCCCTTTGAGGGTCAATGTCACTGTGAGCAACATTGGCAAGCTTTCCCAAAAGTGCCAGTGTTGCTCCCACTGACTTTCTCTTTGGCTATACATATATAGTACCTAGTTTAAATATCAATGGAATAATTCGTATCATAAGTTTTATTACCTTTTTCGAACCTCAACTTATATTTTGATATAACTTGTATTGATCTGTTTGAATGTTTACACTTATCCTGCCCTAATACTACCCACGCAATTTTCACATGACTAAGTAATTTCACATGGCACTTGAAGGGTAAAGCAGAAGTGAATGCTGTAATCCAAAGCAGAGAGTTTCATAATCCTGTCGATAAATCCCAGGTATGCAAAGACAATTTCATGTTGTAGTCATTCAATTTAAATAAATCAAAATTTCTATTACCTACATAGTAAATTTTTCATGCGTGGTCTTTAACCTAAAAATATCAAAATATTAGTTATTCCACCAAGTTGATTTTTCTTACGTTAGGGATACATTTGGGAACTGAATTGTTAAGAAGAATGAATTTATAAAGCATTTTTAAGGTGATGAAAATTAAAATATTAACATTCTATTGGATAAAAATGCTGCCGATCTATTGGCTGGAGGCAGCTTTTGTACTCACACCCATGTCTGAAAGATTGGCCCATCTAAGGCTGACTAAATGGTAGTATGTGAGAGACTGCAGGTGCATTGCCGTTCACTAAATAATACATACTAAATCATACACATGAAAACACCTAGAAGACCATCCCCAATAGGCATCATCATCACAGGTGTTCAACCTAGTGGAAGCTTCCTGGAAAGTTCCTCTCCAAACTTCACCCCCAACTTGTAAGGGGCCAATCACAACAACCTTATCATAAGGACCACATTATGATGGGGGTTACATAGAGCTATTATAACAATAAAACATATCTGCACAGATCCTACAAAATCTCACATACAACTGGTTACACAGAATATCATCACTTTATGATTAAAATGAAATGATCACTAACAAATCAAAAGCTTTGCCAAGAGTTAAGTGCATGAAAAATAACAGAATGAGGCCATTATGTACTGATAAAGCACAACCCAAGGAAGAGTCACAAATCAATTAAAGGGTGATGTGACAGAATCTTTACTAGAAACTTTACATTAGTCATCTTTCATACTGATCATCATGACAAAAATAATGAGCGAGACGATTCTGTCTGCCTAGTACTAATTCCATCACAGAGCTAAATACCCAGCAACTAAATAATACTACTCATTGACCATCACAACGGCATTATAAGTTGTCATTTACACAAGTTATTGCACTCAACAATTTATTACACTCAGCTGGAAATAATAATAAACCACTCCTCATATTTCCCAAAGCAATAAAACATTTATTAGTTGACCTGTACTTCCTTGAACAACACTACTTGGGGGTTGGGGAGTTATAACGTAATTTATGCAACCAATCATTTCTAGATTATGAAGTGAGATCTATGTCACAACTCACAGGCATGCAGAATGTCCAAACCATACAACTATGTAAATCAATACATTTGCTGTTTCCACCTGAAATTTGTGAAATCCTACCAGTTAGCAACAAGGATTTTTTAAATTCAGATCTGAAAAGTTGCATAATAACCCTCAGACCAACCAAGTAGAGAGAATAGTCTAGGACAACAAATTATTGTACCAGTGAGGTAAAGTTAAAAGAGATTTTCCTTATGAATTCATTTTGGAGAATTTTTTATTGTCATCATCTGTCCTACCTACAGCACTTAAACACATACAAGTGAACTGGAAAGTATAATCACAGTAAGATGTCATGAAGATGATTGTAAAGCATTGAAATAAAATAACGTTCTCAAAATGAAGATGATAACTAGATTAGAGAAAAATGATTGACCACAATTATGTGAATGGTAATCCAGATAGGGAAAATAAACCAAGACTGACACAAGGCAACTAAGAATTGATATCACATCACAGAATTCAGATGCAACTCTCTAGCAAAATAAATAATCAGTACTGTAATAATAACCATGTACTATCAATAGAAATCTGCACTCTGCACATGACAATCATATGGTCTCTTAGTAATTCATTCAAATATTCCATTTCTTCTAGGATTCAGCCTCAATTAGCCTATATTTATGAACACATCTGGCTCTTTATCTGACATTCACATATGAGTTGTCAGAAAGAAATACCTTTCTGACATTCAAGAAACTGACTGAGAAAATACAAAATCTTTTGTAATTTCCCAATCAATCACCATCATCTTTGAAACCAAACTTACAAACATTGTAATAGCCAAATGTACACCACAACATTTGCATTAATGAACATTTCACACAAATGGTGGCTAAATGGCTTGGTTTGGCATAAAATTTCATCACCTTATTAAAAGATTTGAAGGACAAAATTCACACAACTTGAGATGAAGTTTATTTTCTGCAGTATTTATGTATTGTTAAAAAAAATGATTCCATAGCCTAGGGACAGATGTATGACACACTATAACTCCACTATCTGTGGTTTGGAAAATTCATTCTTGCATGCACCCCCAGACACACTTGGAAAAAAGCTCACAATTTAATTATGATTTTAGGCAAACATGAATGGTGATATTAAATAACCAAACTTCCAGATGAAATACCACACTGCCATTAAAAAAAAGTTTCTTGAACTCTACATGTGATACAATATCTTTATAGTTTTTGTTTACAGTATGCATATACCTTAAAGTAAAAGCACAGATGACACACGCAATGGACATACCACAGCTTTCCATCAAACAGGCACCAATCAATCATACTTGAGGAGTGCACAAAATTAACTATCAAAATTTATATGCTTCAAGATTAACTGTTATGGGTCTACAAGAACATATTTGATAGATGACCCAAATAGACAAAATTGGATTAGTCAGTCAGTTGTTTTACATCTCCAATACAACCATACCAATTATAGAGATATATATGACTACGCCATAATTAATGGCCAATGGGATGAAAAATCTGTTAACTGTGATTTATGTGCAAAGATTCAGAAATGCCTTTCACAGGCAATTTTTGTTATTTTTTATTTTGGTTTGCCTCATTCCATGAAACCATTACATAAACAGCAAGTCTTTCTAAATCTATTCGTTGAACAGCTATTTGATTCCATATGTATTAAAGACTTTACATTAAAAGCCTAACCCAAAATTAAAGTAATTCAATTATCTACACTACATGGGCCATTAAGGAACATAAAAATGAAGAATTATTCACTCATATTAAGCTAAAAGGAGATGAAAATTAAAGATAAGTACACTAAAGCCCATGTACATTTACGCTGGTGGATTCAGAAGAAATTCATTTAACACCTCATACCAGCATCAACACATCCAACATCTAAATAAAACATTTTTGAATATGCCAATAGGACATGTACTTTTTGATGACCATTTTGAAACTAAAATGTAAAAAGAAATTCTTAGCTATAAGCAAAAAAAAGATCCTATATTAAGAAAACGAAGTTAGTGGGATATCAGATCGAATGATCCCAACATCATAACTCAAGGCAATTAGCCTTACCTCAAGGCATTTTTGCCCCAAAGAAGGTTTTAAGGTCCCTCTTATTTCTTGATCAGCCTACTCTTCCATTTCTGGTCTAATGTAACTCAAATAGTTTCTCTACTCAAATATATCATTCCCAAAAAATAGTTTTGGCAGCATAGGCATATCTCTTCTATCCATTTTGAGTCTAACTCGACCATTTTATGCATCTTTTCCCGGCATCAATGGTCATCTGCAAGCAACTTTCTCAGAGCATGACATAATTACTCAAGGAGCACACAATCAATACTTCTATTCACCAATGGTGAACAGGTAAATTTCACACACTCACACTCACATTCATACACTTGAGAAAACCCCCAGACATTAGCTAATCAATACCACCACTTGGGGGGAGGGGGATTCACGTCCTCTTAACTCACTCAATTACACTCACCCTGCACATATAAACGTTCTATACAAACACACAAACTTGTCAAAGCTGTGATAGAGCTGAAATGCTTAAACATGCATGCTCTCTTTTACAATCTTCCCAAGAAATTAAACCATTAGTTCTCTTGAAGGAACAGTAAAATAGATTTCATGGCAAATGGTGAAAACACCATTACTTTAAAAACAGTTGACGAACCAATGAGTCCTTGATTTCCTCTGCTTTAGTGGCTATCTGCAAAGAAGAAGAAAAAAAAATTTGACCTGTCTGCTTGACTCAGCCACATCATGATTATAACAACCCAATTTCAAAGGAGTTGGAAGAAATGTGAGACAAAAAAATTGACTGCAAAAGATTTGATCATCTTATGTAAAAAAAACGTCTCATTTCTATTTGAAATAACATTATCTAAGACCTTGCTCAGAACAAAAAACTAAATCCTTACGGCCAAAGAAAAACAAAAATCTCCTGCACTTTCCGAGAAAACATTAAGATAAAGGTAAAAAAAATAACAATATTTTTGGCACTAACTAACCTCCATGACTTGAGAATCATTTTCAACCACAAAGATGACCATTAAAGAAAAATAAGCAGCCTATTCAACACAATAAATCTTAATTAACTCGTGAAGAGTACCATCAAAACATCTACGGCTGTGCAAAAAAAAAGAGCATCAAAGAATCAAGAAGCACATTCATGAAACTCTGAATTCCCATGAGTATTGCTTACGGATGCAATTTGATCCCTCATAAAAACCTGCAAGTAGATAGACATTCATACAATAATTCCCCACACCAGTATATATCTAAAACATAAAATGGAAAGGCAACACACAAACGCAAGCATGCACACCCAAACCAATTTCAAATGTTCCAGGAACATTTATGCCAATTAATAACTCATGAAAATGGCTAAGCATTGACACTATGCATTTTTCCAAATTTTCAAGGCCAAAAATAATATATTCCACCAAATCCACATGCTACTGAAGAATAAGTTACTTTTTCAATGCAGATCTAATGAGAACTGGTTAAGTAGTAGCATAACACTTTACACAATTTCTAAGATTTATATTTAAATTATTGAATAACATAATTATGTACCAAAAATGAAATTACCTGAAAATGTACACCTTTGAAATGTTAACAAGGAAAATGAACTCTTCCCATCATTTTAACACCACATACCGCAGATTATAAAGTCATTTTTTCCATATTGAAATATGCTCAATTTAGCAGCATCATCACAGTAGAAAACAGCTTTTACAACAAGAAATAGAGAACCCCCCAACCTCACAATGGAGTATAAATTATTTTTTTAATTCGGAAAGTAAATAAATTCATAAAAATTTTGGGCAACCACAGCATTACTTCCTCATAACTTGTCCCATTAGAGATTTATTTCACATACTATAGCAGATAACTATTCAAGAGCATTAATATCATTAGCCAAAATGTCTTTTCTCTAATTTTTGCATTTAGGTTTTCAGTTTCCCCTTGAATTTGAAAATAATGCTTTGCACAAGAAAACTTGACTTATGAACCACTACATATGGTAGACGAGTGATATAATAACCACATATTTCATTATTTGGCCAAAATAAAGGACACGTCAATAATCGAAAAATCAACAAATGAGCTTTTAAATGACAAACAAACTTCGGTAAGCCTCGTACTTGGAATACAACACTACTTAACATCGGCATCACTTTCATTGAAAACATGATTGCATTGGAGGGAAAAAATAAATAACTAACATTACTATGCAATAAATTAGAACACCGAAATTTTTTCTTAAAAAACAATGGTATAAAGTGATATTATCAAGGTCATTTCCACAAATCCCTAACAGAATTAACTGATAGTACATTAAGCTTAGAGGGTCACAAACATTCAGACTTATATTAGACCCCAAGACATGAAATGTAAGGGGAAATACTTTCAACAAATAATACAAATGCAAACCTCCAGTGGATTTATTGATCTCTTGCACAAGTTTAATTTATTTAAAAGGGGAAAAATGAGTAAAGACAATATTTAGTGAGTTGACATTTTTGAGGGAGTACAATTCAAAGCAAATGCTGTACCACATAACAAGAAACATTGTCAATTCAAATAACTAGAAATGGTCCCTATCATTGGCAAAAGCTATGAAAACAATAAAACTATTTGGAAAAATAATAATTTGAGAAAGGCTATGTTACATATAACTCCACAGTTTCTTACAGCAGGTGAAGAATCAATCCAAAACTTCATATTTCATATCAATACGGCAAATTTGTTTTTCTAGAACATATCATTATTTTAATCATTCAGAAATAAAACCTGTTAATTTTTAGGCCACTAAAATATTGACTCTGTTACTTAGGTAAATATTTGAAATGTTTAATAGTAAAGATAATAGCAAAGCTGAATGAAATGAACTTAATGCCGTAAGTTTGAGGATCTTGGTGTAACATAACCTTCATTAACAAATGATATACACATCTAAAATTCATATATATCCATTGTCTCATTAGAAATCTGCATTAGTTTACAATCCCAATGATCTTATGGTTTTTGATTGTCAACTTAATACCTGCCAAATGTAAAATGATGGTACAGTAAAAATTGACCCAGTCACTTCTTAACTTTATTTAAATTTATGCAAAAGAAATTGCCAATTTCAGCAATGGCTTTCAATTACGTACGTCATTATGCCAGTGACACAATCAAGTGAGGAATGCGCGGAGTATATGCAACTCAGGGGTAAAGCTATAAGCTACTTCTGATGGAATGATGGCTCGAATTTCATAATTACTTCCAAGCCAACCCATCTGAGATATAAAAATTCACATCCCTCCATGAGACTGAAATATTCACCATCTATGCTGAATGTGATGAAAATGGCCAATCGTGAGAAAGCTAGTGTTAGCTTTGATGATAGCTACAAGAAAAGTATCTGTTCTTGACAATGTGTATTCCTACAATCAATGAGTCCATGACAAAATGTGTCTCCCTACCATCCTGAGAGTATTACTGATTGCTCACCTTCACAATCATATATACTCTCTATTGTTCCTCATTCAAAATCATGTTTTTGAGGAATGTGACTCCTAATGATTCAGCTTTTAATCATGATGGATATGCTTGATATGCCAACATTTGTCCACTATGAAAAATCCAAAAAAGATGAGACTTCACATGCCAGTCTGAAGTAAGAATTAAGCTGCTGGTCATCACAGGATGCAATTTCATTGTTCCTCAACAATTAGTCGCCTATCACAGAAATCAAAACTGATAGCCAAGCATTAACCTTTGAATCTACCATTTCTCATCTTCGTGGATGGATAACTTACATCAGACAACATCATGAGTATCTCCTCAACTTCAAAGTTGGATGACAGCACCATAAAAACAATAGGTGAAATATCAGGGTCATCTAAATCCCTAGATAAGCCTCAACAAGCTTCCTAGACAATGGGTAGGGGTAATGGAAGGCACTGTGCTCCCACTTGAGGAAAGCAATGGTATTCCATTTGGCACATCTAACATTGAAAATTAACTAATGGGGGATGTCCTCAAGCTCATGACAAAGAAACCAATGCCACATACAGACCAGAATATCCTCAACAAGTCACCATATTACATCTCTCATTCCAGACAGCAAACTTATCCACGGCAAACACATTCCACATTTCAATACTTTTCACTACTTGATGAATTTCGCTTAATACTGATTAACTGCATGAACCATAGTCCATTAAAATATGTTAGCATTTCCATCAACATTTTATCAGAAAAAAATAATATCTTAAGCTACCGTTGAGTGGTATTTGTTCAATATTGGGAAAAGGGAAAATTTCTATGCCATTAGACACAATAAATGTAAACCTGACCAGGTCATCTCATGGGCCAAACTTCAGTAAATATGGAAATATGATCACATGGCTTAATATTTACTAATTGACCTAGAGTGCCAGAATGTGTTGTTCTACATATGCAGCTTTTACTTCTCAATGAGTTTTCTAGCAAAAAAGCGACCAGATAAACCTTGACCTGCATTACATAGATATGATAAAAAGTAACTGATAATCATTAACTAGTTCACGAAGGAATAATTTAACTTTGAGAGATTCACAACTAAAAACTTATATTTCACTCCACAAAAGTGAAGGGTTTGGGTTACCACTAAACAAAGCAAAACAAATTGTAAGAATACACAACCTACATTAAGTGAGACATGCAGAAGAAACCTAATTCATATCATGAAGACACATCATAATTCAAGCCTACAACAACAGAGAGATGGTTGAAAATGGCATTTCCAGGATTTAAATTGTACTAAAGGTATTACAATGAAGTATTAATTTGATTTTCATCTCTGTAAATGGTTTGAAAACTAGTACACCCATCACTATGCCATAATTTACCTATTTCAATATCGCCGATAATCATATATATTGATCTCCTGAAAGTATTTTTTTAAATTATGAACTATCTTGAACAAGGCTGGCCAAATCATAACAAGCCAAACCATATTTACGATTCCAAAAATACACAAATATGTCACTCAATTAGAACTCCCTTTATCCTCAATAAGCTTTGCCTTTAGGAATTTTGCAATCAATTATGAGTAACGTGATCACTTTCATCGAAAAATTTATGAAATTAAACCTATGCTCTAAAACTTAGCATTGCCAGAGAACGGCTCAATTTCATTTACTGCAATAACTTCTCATAACTACAGAAAGACAGAAAGTTAAGGAATATTTCTGACATGCAAAAAAAGAACTAGAATATACCATTATGCCATCAATGAAATTGGATTATTCATTTTTTGTACAGAAATGATACAGCATAGCAAGTTGCACTCATGTTTTTTTTTAAATTAATAAGACACAAAAGCCAACATTCTTGAGAAATCTGAAATTGCATGCAATTTGATCCAAACCACCACTTGTGGAAATAGCTCAAAGCCATGGAATGTGTTTTTAGTAGCAAATCTACGGAACTAAAACAAATGTTCTGGGCTCGTTTACTTAATTTTTCCTGATTTATTATTATATACAAAATTCAAATAACTGGTAACATTCAATCACAATTACCAAGCATCCCAACAGATCAATTATGATCATAATTTGTCTACATATTTACAAAGAAATGGCATGCCACATCAAGGAATACATTTCTTCATTCCTAAACAAGTTCAGCTAAAGGAACGTGTACAGATTAATATCATTTGATTAATAGCTAGCACAATTGTCAAAAAACAACCTCAATGCTACCCTATCGACCACCACAATACGTACTGGCATGATTGAAAGGCAAGTGAAGTGTCAATAGGGGACTCCATCGTAGGTTTCAATGAATAATGGAAAAAATGGATGCATACTTGAAGGACAAAAAATATTTGGATGATCAGAAATGAGAAATGGATTTTCAAACACAAGAAATTTGGGTAATATTTGAAGGCCAGAATACTTAATTAAGTAGTTAATTCCTTGGAATTACATTCCCTGATATAGGGCAGAAACAACTGATCATGTATTAGTCAATTTGATCAACAAACTGTCGTCGAAACAAAACTTCAAGGAGCGCATCAAAAATAAAACTTTCACATGTAGTAGTCCAGCTTCCACTTCTGTTTTTCTTAACGGCAACAAAAACTTCGGCCGCAATAGATAAGGGAAAACAGAAATATTGGACAGAGGAATACAGTAATTCCAAGCTCTAACAAAGAAAAGAGGGCCACACGGGGAGTTTATGTGAAACAAATACAATTTTTGGCCATTGCGCCTTTTAAGTAATGAGTTCCTCGCGGTCAAAGTCTTTTTCCTCACTCCCGGTGCTTCTCAGTGGCACCCTCTGGGAAGGACGCAGAGGGAACGGCCCCTGCCTTCTCACCTTGAGTGGCCACTGGCATGATGGTCGGATGAAGTTTAAAGCACTTCATCCTAGGTACAGGTATCCCCCCCTCGCCTCCACCCCCTCCCCCCCCACCCCCACCACCACCTGCGGCGCCCCCAGCGCCACCACCCCCACCTGCCGCTGCTCCACCCCCATTCGGAGGAGTGCTCGTCTGTCCACCCTTCTGCGCCGTTATGAGCGGTGTCGCCGAAGCCGATGCTGAGACAGCCGCCTTTTGTTTCAGCATGGTCCAGTCAAAGGTGTAGTCATACTGGTGATTGAGCGTGCGAAACAGGATACGGAACAGCTGTCGCAGGTACATGTAGTCCGGGCCTTCTTCAAAGCGGAGACCACGGCAGTAGTTGAGGTACATGGCAAACTCGGCAGGAAATCCCTAAGAGGAGATGAGAAACGCAAATATGTAATGCAACAATTCCAGCAAAAGCTTAACATACTCCCTGGATGGAGTGGATGCCTTAACTTCAAGGCATGGGGTTCTGTTCATTTTCTAGAAAGACTGTAGAGTGATACTTTTGATTACAAATTAAAAAAAAATTATAACTCATACTATCAAAACCTGGAAACAGAAAAGAAACCATATGGAGATAAATATGGCAGTCTAACAAATTCTGAGAGCATGCAACATATCTCTGATTCTACCCAGTAAAAAAAATTCTGGTCCCAGCCCAAAAAAATTCTGGTCCTTAATCAATCAATGCCATAATCGTCTTCAAATTCCTGAAGCAGTCCCCTATGGTACCAAAAATGCTGTGGGATCGGCGAGACCTAACCTCTTTCTAAAATTCTTTTCCGATTGCCTACAGCCTACTTCCAACCATAAAATTACCCCTGTCCATTCCCTCCTTCCTAATTCAAATCATTGCCTATCCCACATACAGACTGACTCTCGGGAGGTTTTTCAATACCTCTGCAAAATACCCCTCCACCGCTCACCTGGCCCTGATGGTCTCAGCCCTAAATTCATTCGTAACTGTGCTTAATCCCTCTCAAAAACCTTCAACCCTCTTATTCAATCGCTGTTTTTCCCTAGGAACTTTCCCTCTTCAATGGAAGTGCGCCAACAATACTCCAATACATAAAACAGGTCCCAAGAATGATGTTTCAAATTATCGCTCCATCACATTGCTTCCGATCCTTTCTTCCGTTTGTGAGCGTATTATTCTGAACAGGATTTACTATTTCACCTCTCCTTTTTATCTTCTCAGCAACATGGTTTTCTCCCAGGAAGATCATGCTTAACCAATCTTGCTGTCTTTCAACACTATGCCGTCAGTGCAATAGATAAGTCAACTCAACTTGATGCCATTTACCTTGACTTCTCCAAGGCTTTTGACACCCTCCATCATCAACTCCTCCTTCATAAACTCAGCCAACAGTTTGGCATACATGGTATGTTCCTCAGTCATCTTTCTAGCTTTCTCTACAACAGAACCTAGCATGTTATCCTCGCAGGTGGTTCTTCCTCTTGGTCTCCTGTGACGTCTGGAGTTCCCCAGGGCAGTGTCCTTGGGCCATATCTTCTCAATTTATTCATAAATGATCTTCCTTCTCAACTCTTTCCTCTTAAGTCCATACCCTTCTCTATGCTGATGATTGCAAGATTTACAAGCTAATTATTAATACTTCTGACTGTATTAATCTTCAACTTGCCTTAAATCAAACTTCCCTGTGGTATGATACCTGGACACTTAACCTAAACCCTGGAAAATGCAGCATCATGACTCTTGCTCAGAAAACAAAACCCTTGACATTCAATTACACCATTAATTCAGCTCCCTTAAACAGAGTGACAGCTATGAAAGACCTAGGCGTTATAACCGACCAAAGACTAAATTACTCTGACCACATTCAGACCGTAAAAAGTAAAGCCTATTAGGCCTTCTGTGCAGCTTCACAGAGATCCCATAGCACTCCATTCCTACTTCTCAGCAATTGTCCTTCCCATAGTATCATATTGCTCCCCAATATGGTCCATATCAGCCCCGACTAATCTAAAATCCCTTGATTGCATCCCCCACTTCTTTTCCAAAATAGTCAAACACTAGAGTCCCAAATTTCGGCAAAATGTCCTCAAATGCTATTCTGTCTTCTCTTTCCATTTATAACCTCCAAAACAACAGACTTAAAACTGATTTAAAACTCCTCCACAATACCCTTAACTCGACCACTGACTGCCCTGAACTGCTTTCTCTCTTCAACTTTAGGATACCAACTCGATCCACCCGCACAAATTAACTACTCCACCTGCCTATTCCTAGGATATCACTCACCCAGCGCTCACCTTTATTTCACCTCTCCTCCCTTCTTCATTCACTCCCTCACACTGTCAATCCTTTTTATTTATTATGTGGCCATTTCACCACCCAAGCTATGACCCACCTGTCAACAAATTCAATATTTCCCCTTTCCATGTTGGGCTCTGCGTTTTTGATTTTTATGTTGTTATTCTATTTTTGTCCTCTTTCATGTTTATTGTTAAATGTTTCACTGTAAATTGGCACTACTGCTGTATGTGAACAATGTTTTAAATAAATAAATATGCAATACAATGTTATTTTCATTAGGAACAAAAGTTAATAGCAGAGTTGATCAAATCACAGAGTCATTCATTTTATTTTATAAGAGGCATTTTCTCCATGAATGTCTCAAAAAGAATTAGCACTCTAATAGCTTACATGAAAACTAAATATGCATTTATTTAATATGCACAAAATCACATTTGACTGTAATTAATTTCCATCAATCTGCCACTCTGTGGCATTTCCCCCCCCTTTTTTTGGTCAATTCCCCTCTTTGGACAGTTTCCCCTCTGCGGACTGTTTATCCTCCGGACTTAGCCGAAGGACTTGCCCGAACGACATGCGCGCTAACGACATGTGTACAACGACGGCCAAAATGCCTACGACTACAAAATGCAGCGACTCCTGCCAGCGACTTCTGCCACGCCTTCAGCCACGACTTTAGCCGCGCCTTTCCCTCGCCAGGTCCTGCATCGTTTATATAGCCAGTAAAGTGAGGAAGGATACCAAAAATACGGTCATCCTGACCAAGGCACAAAGGCTGTGATCCTGTATTCTGCGGCCGAAGCCAGAAAACAGTTCCTGTCGCACCAATTAAAAACTGCCACCCTATCTATCACCTCCCATTATTGCCTCCATTACCATCCCATTGTTTCCTCCCCTCCAAGGCTACCAATCGCCAACCTCCTGACCTTACCCATTCCACCTTCGTCCTTGTCGACAGACCCACTCCTCAGCTGACTCATGGCTGAGCTTGCCCTCTATTGCTTCCGAGACGGCGACCGGGTAACACCATTGTGTGAGCCTGCTGACTTAGTCATTTTTGTACTTAAGAGAGAAGCTCAACCTCTCGTACTTGTAACTATACTTAAATTATTTTCCGCCTGGAACTCTCATTACGGTCGCCTGGCACTCGACCTATGGGTAAATTGTTTGTAACTGGGTTGGTTCTATTTGTGATTTGTGAAATATATTGATAGTTAAGTTTTGATTGATAATACTTGTGTTTCGTTCGTTTTCCTCATTTATCTCACCCGAGCTTGGAAAGAGTTTGCGTTTTTACGAGTGTTATCGGCGAGAAAATCTACTCCCTTCTCCCGATAGCGTTTCAAAGTGGTAGCAGAGCGTGGTTGTTCATTTGCTGTCTTTCCAACGCAGTTGGTGAGTGTTGTATGAGGATCTGTGATCGTCATTATTTCTTGTATTTCATTTTCTTCCGTCATGGAAGTTTGTCCCCGCTGCTGAACGGCAATCTAAATAGAGAAGGGTTTTCTTTTTCGTAATTTATTTCGTGTTCCTGGTTTCCAGTTCGAGGCCCTAGAATAGGTCATTGTAAATCCTGTCGGAGTTTAGTGTGTAAAGTCTTGTGTGACGAAGTATTTTCGTCTTTCTTCCGGCAATTTAAGTGGAGTTTCGTCAGTATGCCTGGTGATTCAGTCGATCAGTAAACCAGGGCTTACTTGACCACGGCCGAGGACAGGCGTGCTAGACCTAATGGGGGATCTGGGCTTACACTTGAAAATTCGGAGGGTCGCGTTTCAACTCATTGACTGACTGACTTAAGTGGGATTTTCATATACAGAAAAACCTCTCCAAACGGCCACCTCTATTCGGCGGTCACCCCTGTAAACTGCCATTATTCCCAGAACTGAATGATTTTCCCTATCTTCCCCTTGAAAAGTGACCCTCTATTCAGCGGCCACCTCTCTTCCCAGCCAGCGGCCAGACCGTAACAACACGAGACGGCCACTTCCATGAAATCTAACAAATAGAAAATTCCAGGAAGCAGTGAAAGGAAGAGTAAGTAAAGCCTTAAACACTCGCATTATCTTGGGATGTATCTGGAAAGTGAAGGGAAAGAAAGGATAAGAAGGGTAAGAGAGGTACGAACCCTCTATGACTCAGTTTCCCCAGGAGAATATGAGCTCAAAAAAATTAGTAACCCTCTGAGAAAGACAAGGGCGCTGAAATGAATCATTCAGGACTGAAATCTGGCATTAATACCATCCGTGCTAATTTGCTGCAGAACGTGAGTATGACTCGGAGGCAAAATATCAAATGTATTCGCGACTGGTACTGTGTGTTGGGCGGTTGGAGCTTACGGAAGATTTGGCAATGGATTGCGAAATGAGCAGCAGAAGCAAAGTGCTGTTGTGTTTAGAAGAGAGAAAAAGTGTTATTTTGGACAAATATTATGGGATGTTAGCAAGGAAAATTGCTGAAAAATTTAAGCGTGGAAGGATGCAGATAAATGTTATCATTAAAAACAGGGACACTATTCTATAAGAGTGGGAGTAAAACAAAAATCGAGAGATAAAAAGGAAGAGAGATCAGAAGTTTCGTGAAGCTAACGATAGGTTATATAGGTTTAAGTATGCCATAGCAAAATATTTACCGATTAGTGGTCTTATACAGCAACAGAAAGCTTTGGACATAGCAAACGAACTTCAGATTGAGGGATTTACAGCTACCAATGGCTGGTTGGAACGTTTCCGGACAAGGAACAATATTGTTTTTCGATCAATTAAAGGTGAAGAAGGAGATGTTTCTCCAGAGACTGTTGAGGAATGGAAATTGAGAGTATCGTCTATTGCAGAGGGTTATGAGGCAAGAGACATTTTTAATATGGACGAAACTGGTCTTTTTCACAAAGCCATTCCGAACAAGACACTTTCTTTGAAACATGTCAAGTGCAAGAGTGGAAAACTAAGCAAAGAAAGAACAATAATACTGTTTTGTTGTGATTCAGTTGGAGAAAAGGAGTCCCTGTTAGTGATTGGAAGAGCACTTAGCTGCTTCAAAAACATTAATATGGATCTTCTTGGCGTGAAGTGGTACGCTAATAGTAAATTGTGGATGACTTCTGCAATTTACGAAGAATGGCTACATGCCTTTAATAAAAAGATGATACCACAATGAAGAAAGGTGGATTTATTTTTAGATGATGCCCCTTGTCATCCAAAAATACATCTTTCGGATATTTAACTTCAGCTTTTACCGCCCAACACAACAGTCTACCTTCAACCCCTTGATCAGGGGATTATTCAATCTTTCAAACTAAGATACTGATGAAAGGTTCTTCGCAGCCTTCTGGCAATGGTGGACAACGCTTCTTGTTAGTGATCTTACCATTAAAATCACTGTGGGAGAGATTGTGTCATGGTCAAATCGGCATGGAAAGGTAAGAATTTTGTCATATTTCTTTCGAAGTCTTACGAATTTCATCAAACCAAAAGATCATTCATACAGCTGTTTCTTTCTTTATTGAATGCATTTATATGCAAGAGTGAAGAAGAAGTGGAAAATGAAATGATCACTGAGATGAGCGTAAAAGAAGGATCTGATTCACTATTAAAATTTAAATCATTCTTCCAAAAAATTGATAAGGATTACAATGAAAATTCAATGGAGTCATATGAAAACCTCCAAAATTGTTTAGAAAATGTTTTAATTAAAAGAAAATGTAGCCAATTGATACAAAGTACTTTGACCTTTTTTTTTCAAAAAGTAAATATAAATCCCATTTGTTAACTGAATATGTAATAAAATGTTTTGAAAATAAATTTTAATACCCTAATTTTAGAAATGAACATAAGTATTTTTGTAATTTATCCTGAAAGCCCCTATGAAGCGGCCACCCCTCCAAACAGACTTTTTTCTGGAACCGGCAGTGGCCTCCTTAGAGAGGTTTTACTGTATGTACTTTTCCTATGGTTACTACAAGAGAAGAATTTTTGACAACACTGTAAACATTAAATTTATCACAAGAACAATGATAATTTCAGATTCATATCCAATTGTTAGCTACAGAGAATCATTTTTATCATTGTAAAACACTTTCTCGTCTAAGATTTGCAAATTATATGACAGCCTCCGATTGATGTTTGTGGCACATGGGGAAGTTGGAAAGGAAATCTTTTTCTATATATGTACTAATTACTGAGGAAAAACTTTCCATGCTGCTATTGGCTGAAAACAATGAATTTTGACGATAAACACTACTAAGCCATTAGTTTGGTGGCAAAAATAAAAGATATACAGTAGAAGCTCTATATAGCGAGAGCTCCCGGGATCTGAAAAATCACTCGCTAAATAGAACTCTTGTTAATACCGAAGATGATTAAATAATCACTCCACAGTCAATTCCTACAACTTTAACGCTAGTTTAGCCATTATTGTGGAAAGTTTTGGTGAGTGGTGAAACCATTCTATTGAGATAGCTATTAAAAATCATATTTTCAAACACTTCAATTACTTATGATCGTATTCACTTTCGATGACATCAAATTCCATGTTAGATGTCATACACTGGAATATTAAACGTCGAATTTTGATACTTCAAGACACAGGTACTGTACTGCGCATTGAAGTATTGTTATTGCCGCAATGTTTTGGGTGCGCCAAATGTCGCGGCTGCAAGTATTAGCAATGCAACAGACTAAAAACGGCAAAAACTTCAGAAACGAAAAAAATTTTCATACCTTCTACCTCTCTAAAAAGTGTATAAAAACAGATATATGGTTCGGAGAAAGTTCTATTAATAAAAATTTGTGAAAATGCTAGATAAATTAATAACCAAGATATGACCTACAGGGATTTCGTTCCACGCAAGCACTGGGCTGCTATCTTCTCCAGTTAAAAGGTGGAAATAAGGAAGAGGACTCCAACGTCTGTAAGATCGCCTCAGAAAACCACTGACTTCGGCTTTTTGGAATCATAGGGCCAAATATCACCAGCATTTATGATTTGCCCTGAGCAGAATACTGTCTTTGTGTTATTATTACAATAATTATGCGTGGAATACTCTCTTGAATTTATGGAAACATAATTCTTACTAGCAAGTCCACATATGACAGTTGTAAGCATGGAGCGGGAACACAACGCAGACTTTCAAGGATCGACTGCTTTTAGATAAGACGTGAAACTTCTTACTGCTGAGGAATACGGTATCAGCTCCCGCAAAACACGTATTTTTCTAGCGATAGTGCACATTGCGGGTGCTAGGTGGCAGGGCACATCAACATTTTTATGATTCACTATTTTTTATATATATCATGGTACATGTACGTTATTTGTTTCTGCTGTGAGTTTTGAGCGTGGGACAGAAATGTCCCAAGGTTGTAAGTTCCGAAATGAATTCCATCACGATACACGTAATATTTTCTGCTGTACTTACATCTGGCAGCAGCAGGGGGAACTTGTTGATAATGAATACCATGAATACTGACTACACTCCCTGCTGCAAGATAGACGTATGATTTGTAGTACGTACCTTTCGTGCACATCGAAATGAATAATCCTTGACCTGTTTACAATATTAATACTCTTAGAAACAATTACAAAAGACAATACAATACGTAGGCAACTAAAAATATAGGGAATCTGATTTCATAACAATTAACGTATTGAACTTCGGAATATTTAAACTTGTCAATACCGAGCCTCTCACTTACAAGGGGAATACACGACCGTCGGGTGGCCAATCGAGCTCAAATTTTCTGATTCAGTAGTTCATGGTTATTTATTCAATATGCCGAAGCGAGACGACGCACCTCCCGCAAATTTTCGATAAAAAGCAATTAAAAAATATAAAAAATCATGTTGCGGTATATAAACGCTGTTGTATGTCACTTCCAACATGGCAGCATTGGCCCAGTGGTTAAGGTGGTAGACTGCAACTGCAAAGGTGTCGTGCTCGATCCCAGCTGGTGGAATATTTTTTACTTTATTTTTCAGTTTTTAAAGTTTAAAATTTTAAAGATTGATTTCTTATCATCGTTACCTCAATGAAAAATATTTTTAATGCAATTGTTTTAAATATTAATAAGTGCTTAACTGTGTATGTTCTCCTGGCCGCTTGGACGTCCATCTTGAAGCTCTGCCATACCAAATTTTTCCTTATTCTTCAGAAAAGTGTAAGGTCGATGAAGGTATGCCAAATCGCCTCTCAATCTCGCTTTTGTGCCCATCACCACTTTCAAATTCATTAATAATTCGTATTTTAGTTTTCAGATCCAATGAATTTCATTTCCCAGCCACGATGCTGTATCAGTTGCACTGAACTTAATAAAAACGCGGGAGGGGAGGATGACAAAAGAACAACGAAATGCACGGGCTTACGAGAAATTTATTTTTGTGAATACGGGCATGCCATGAATGTCCGAAATGAGCATTTGAACGTCAAATTGTATGGAAAAATACTGCTAGCCATATAATTCCAATGACAAAGCACAAGTTTGTGCATGTTTGCCAAGATTGAAGCAGATATTTACCACTCATAATTGTAAACGACCCCAGTAGAGGCTGGTTGTTGTCCTCGCTAATTCCAATTTATTTTACATATCATAGGGTTATAAATCATTCTTTGGCCATCACTCGCAAATTCGAGCTTCTCGTTATACTCCCTACTCGTTGTATGGAGCTTCTACTGTAACTCTAAAACCAGCATTACAGAAAACAAGTAAGCTTCCACTGGAATACAGCATAAATTTGAATGGAACCATAAAATCCATTGATTTAATTTACCTAAGATTTAATTTCATTCGGAATCAATCAAATGACAATAGGCTCCAAAGGCTTTCTGTTGCCCTGGCTTTCAGTTAGCTTGGCAAACACCTGTCTTTTGAAGAAGAATTGGAATGACCTTATTCCGCTAATATTAACTAATAAAAAATAATATTACTTACTTTACAAAGAACTTCAACAGGAGTTGACATCTTCTTTTCACTGATTTTTTCATATTTCTGTTTCTTTGTTGCAGCCTGCAGAATGAAAACATAAAAATGCAGTTCAAAAATAAGCACTTTTCTTCATGAATGAACAATGATCCTTGAGCTAGAATACTCCCTTCAATTTTCAAAATGACAACAAATATAAGCAGTCATTCAACACAATTATACACCAAACACACCTTTAATCCTTGCCAAGGAAGACTGCCTCTATTGAAATACATTAGGACATATCCTAAGGACTCCATGTCATCACGACGACTGTAAAAAAGGTAATTTAAGGTTAATTTTTGAAAGCAACAACAGATAAAATTAAGAACAAATATTAAAAAATTCTCAACAGAACCTCAGTTAAAAATTTATTTATCCTTCATTTATTTTGCCCAATTAGAGTCAATGCTTCATTTCAGGGTCAAATCACTACTGGTGAAGGTCCATGACAAATAAAAGGCTCACTTAAGTGCCACAACATGACTATTAATTCTATTAACTTTTGAATTAAAACCTATAATATTCCAAAATCTGCTTAGTATACGTGTAGGTTTATTTATATATAACACACTATCAGTTTAAATGTGCTAATTAGAACTCAATGGAATCAAATGGAAAAAATAACATTACCTGATGGTACAAAACTGAGAACATTAACAACATGAAATCCCAACAATAACATATTTCATTAATAGCTACACAAATTTGACAATAACAGGGTGTCCGGTGAATCTCAATTTCTTTTTTCCCTGAGTTTTCCAGGTTTTCCAGGCAAATGTTTTGCATTTTCCAGGGTCTTGCTGCACTTTGTTTGTAACATATTTTTAATGAATTTCTAATAAAATCTGCATAATTTTGCAAACATGAAAAAACGAAAAATTTCGGTCCCTACTTTGAGTTAAAAACGTAAGAGTACACAAGGAATGTGGAGTATTACGGGTTTTATTTCAACCAACAAATTAACAAAAACGGTTAACTGACAACAAAATTCTGAGTCAGGTGCAATTTGAACACAATAAAGTAGATTCAGACTAGTTTGATAAAGAACATGTAAATAAAAGAAACTGGTGTGACATTTTTCAATGAGTGCAATTCCGATTCAATTTCAGCAACAAATTTCTCGGCTTTTCAAGAAATTACGTTATTTTGGTTTGCAGCTCTTGAAACTTTTGCAGTATGTACCTCTTTCTTATTTTTTTTCTCTTGAGGCCTTGGTACCTTTCCTCTTCTCCCAAAAGGCTTCACTGTACTTTGTATGAACATTTCGGAAACTGTGAATTAATTGCTTTGTGATAGGTACGGATCTAACGCCCAAAAGCATTTAATTATGTAAAACAAAATTGTATTTTTTGGACAATACACAAATTTAAATTAGGTTGGATTGCCCCTGTAGTGGCCCTGTCGACTACGAACCCGAGGGCCGTGATTTCCATACGCAGTGACCGCAAAATGTATTTCCGCTCCTTCAAAAACATTTCTGCAAACATTAAAACGATGAGGGTGGAGATTATTGGGAGAGGATTATCAATTACATATATAACAATACCCAATTATCCATTTAGGTTGCCGGCCGAATGGTTTTCGCATAATGCGAGAAATGCCACTGCGCATGCTAAGACGTTTAGATTTCTCGTAAATTTGGCCACACCAAGAATTCCATTCGTACGGCTCTTCGAACAGAATTTTGATTTCCGCGTGAAATTGTTTTGCGGTGACAGATTTCGGCATCAATTCCGATTCCATTCGTAGCGGCCATTTTACATGGGAATTATTCCATGTGGAATTTGCCTTGTTATGCAATCGGCCCCTTAGACTGCGCATAGGGAGAGTGGTGTGGGATGACGAAGCACAAGCTGCGAGCGGGTGCACAGCTATGAAAAGAGTATTAAATGAACAGGGAGCGCAAGGCTACGCTGAGCCGAGTATAATGCAAGCAAAGGCGCAGGTTAAACCTCTCTCTCTGCCTTGATGGGAATCGGCTGCCATGCATTTTCCAGGGTTTTTGGAAAAATACAAAAATTCACTGAGTATTCCCTGAGTTTTCCAGAACAAAATATTTCCCTGAGTTTTCCGGGTTTTCAAGGTTTTCCAGGTCGCCGGACACCCTGAATAATTAAGTTTTGTTTCAAGTATTTTCATATAGATTCTTTCAGGCCTTTAAACATGAATTTCAGCAAAAAAAACATCTGATACAATGCTCATGTAGTGGACAAACAATGGCTTATAAATCAACATCATAACACCAGCCTTAAATTTCCGAGTCTGATATGATTTAATGCAATCAAGAATATGCTAAGCTGATCAAGCATCGGGAGTACAAAATTTACAAAGAACTTACCTCTGTTCAATGCCTAGATGAGCATTTATGGAAGCATAGCGGGCAGTCCCAGTAAGGTTTTTATCCTCACGATAACCTATGTGCAACCTTGACCTAGGATCTCTAAATTTTTTGGCCAGTCCAAAGTCTATTAAGAACAGCTAGAATAAAAAAAACAAAATTACAAAATCTGCCAAGGAAAATGTTCAACAATAAAAATATTGGAAATGTTAAATAGTCAAGGCTAACACCACAGATACATCAAATGATGTCATGTAATGAAATTCCAAGAGAACAAACCACTTTATTTAAAAAATTACAAAGCCTTGTTGATGAATAATAATTACTAGAGAAGATGCCAATTGAATATCGACGGGAAGAATACATATCATCATTCACATTGATTGTAATAAACCATTCATATCTTACTTGGTGAAAAGAACCATTGAGTTAATGGATATACATGGAATCTCAACTTAAACAATAAGTATGGTTGTAATGGGGATGATGACTCAAAAACACTAAAATATTGCGAAAACTCATTACGTTTCAGCGAAACTTTCGGAATTTTGACCAGAACACGAAATTCGATAGAAGGAATAAGAATTTACATTTTATTTTCTTTCTTTTGGGATCTTTCCTAATAACAGAAAACCATTATTTCTAATTTAATTTTGCAAATAAAAAAAGGTCTGCAGCCAAATGAAGAATCAGCTTCACGTGTATTTCTTGTGTGAAAGTTACTGACATACATACAGGCAGTCCCCGAGTTACGTAATAGATGCGTTCCACCACTAGCAGCATAAGTCGAAATTTACAGATGTAGAAGAAAAAACGAGTCAAAAATTACTCCATTATTCAGCTTGTGCTCTCAAGATTACGGTCGATTCGGAAAAATACAGGGAAGGCCAGCTCTTACTAACATTACGGCACATGTGCTCCTTGAAAGTAGGCAACCATCCTTCCAAATCTGTAACTTTCGTAATTCTCGTCTTTTTTTGGGTAAGGTTACCACTTACGTAAGTACGGATTTACGTAAGTCGAGGCTTACGTAACTCTGGGACTGCCTATATACAAATTGGTGATTATTATAGTAGATAATTATCATTTGGAATGAGATATGCATCAAATCACTGTTCTTTAAGATTTGAACTGAGAGGAATACTCCTCTCTATCTTCTCCACTCCCACTGATTTCCAAAAAATCTTTTAAAATAATGGAAACTTTCAAAGTCATACCAAAAATAGGGCATGTTTTATTTGCACAATGTCGCTAAATCTCAAATGGTCAGGAGTTTGTAAACCGGATCTGCCTTCGAGCAGATGCAAATGTTCTGGTGACAGAAAACAAATTGGCTTGGTGCAGAAATATTCTTTGCTGTACATGTTTTTACGATGAATATCATCCGAAAGTAAGCAATTCCACGCCATGAATGAAAAGTTAAATTCCTTCAGTTGAAATAAACATGAGGTGGGAAAAGAAATAGTGTTATCATTACGTGATAATTTTTGTGCGGGAATCTTATATCTTCCTCTCCCCCACGATACAGGCTTCCCTTCAATATAATATGTTGCTCCACAGGAAGGTCATAGCAGCTATTTTTTACATAACCTCGGAAACAGTTATGATCTCTTTCCTACCTACATCATGTTCACTATTGAACGAAAAATTGAGTCACAAAGTCATTATTCAAACGCAGTTCCTGGGAAATTTGAAGTGCATGCATCTCTGTATATTAAAAAGTAATAATCCATTCATTGTTTACCGCCTTGAGAAAAAGCCACGACCAATCGACGCCCATCCTATTTACGAAAGTATCCTTGTATTTTCAAAATCTAAACATATTAGGCCTGTCGGAATGTAAAACCTCTTTTCGGCCGAACAAGAATTCCGAAATTAGCTTCGAAAGTCTCCCAAGGAGGTTGATTGAATATCCAGAAAATAGGCTGAAAACTAAAAAATATTGTTGTTACTGCCATAAATGTATGGGATTGAGCAATGTACAGTGACTCTGTACAATATTAGAAAGAAAAAAAAATTACCGGATTGGGATTTGAACCCACGCCACATTACGGGGATTGCAGGTCCAGCACCTCTAACCGCTCGGCCACGACTTCTGTTGGTAACTACATCGCATTGCAAAGGATTTATACGGAGGGAAATTCTTTAGTTGTGTTTCTCTCTCAAACTCGGGCCCAAATGGAAGAAAGCCATGACACTTTCCCCGCATTCTCTCTAGTTTCAGAAAATAATTGCGTCATTTTGATCCCAAACATCAGTCACGCGATGTCTCCTTGTAAGTAATATTTTTAAAAATATCAATGAATTTAATTTGAAATTATTTGAAATTTGGATGATGAATTTGGATTGAATTTTTTTTATGTTAAATATATTTAGTGCTAAAAACAAGGCCTAAGATTTACAGGGGGTGATGCCTTTGAGAATGAGGGTTCAAACTGATTTCTATGAATGCTTGAGTAAATACATTAATGATGTTCTTCAGCTGGAAAAACTTCATTTCACACAATGGCCTGAGAGGCAACAGATGGAGCCTGTTAAATGCCTAGGTCAAGAAACAATAGGGAGGGTTGACCCTGAATGACCTATGCTATTCTTTTCATCCACCCTAGGGGCTTCTCACCTTTGCTATTACCATGGGTAATTACAGATAAGTATCATTCTGAGAAACTGGTTTGTTGATTAACAAGTGGAACTTGTGAAGTAAAATTATGCAACAATGCTAAAAACATATGAACTCTTCTCAGGTTTCCAACCGGATGATGTTTTCCAGCAGCCCTGAAGACGAAAAGCCACTCTCTTTTCAAAATGCCAGCAGACATAGAAAACACCAACCAGTGGAAAACTTAATAGTTACACAGGGGCTTTCAAAGAGTGTGCCACGGTACACTAGTGTGCCACGAAATTGCAGAACTGGGCCACAAAGAAGTACATATTGGGAAAGTACGCACACATAAAAGCAGGCTTACATATTAAAGCCTTCAAAACTGTTATTTATTAATATCAGAGAACTAAAAATGCATGCAATACTAACTCCAAAATTAAGAATTTTCTGTCAATAATATTACACTATTGTTGCAGTATTCCCTAAAAAATAACAGGTAAAACAGGAAGTAGATTTCAAGCAAAGATTGGTTAAACTATTAGTCACATTGGGACATAACATTAAGCACTATGAAGTAATAGCCCCATGAAATGCAAATATTTGAGAGCTTACCTTATTGCAATGTCGGCCAATGCCCATGAGGAAATTATCAGGCTTGATGTCTCGATGAATGAAACACTTAAGGTGTACATATTCAATGCGGCCTATCATTTGGTCAGCCAACATTAAAACTGTTTTCAGAGTAAAGCGACGGGAGCAGAAATTGAAAAGATCTTCCAAAGAAGGGCCAAGTAAGTCCATCACCAGCACATTGTATTCCCGTTCTTGACCAAACCATCTGAAATTAAACACAAAATGTAATGAAGAACAAGAGAATTCAAATTTTAATAACTATAACAGAACAAAATAATTACTATCACACAGCAATTGGGATTTATTTGTTTCCTACAGCTGTGTCCACTATAGGCAAGTTGTGAGAGCAAATGTAGGATTTTCCCACAGGAAACTAAATATTTTACTTCAAATGTAGCCCAATAACAGAAATGAACACAATTATGTCTCAATATTTTGTGAAAAAGAACATTTAAATGCTTTCAGCTGTACATGTAATTTGCCACCAATATTCATGCATAAGTTTTAATCCAGCTCACTGTTATTCAAGAAGTTCTGCTTATAAACAAGAAGTAACTGGTAAGAAGAGGTAACTTAAAACTCTCTAAGCTAACTTTAATAACATTCAGTCATGTGCTCTCAAGGCACCAGAATCCCACCTTTAAGGTGTCAATGGCGTTTAATATGGTAAGAACAAAGCCAACAATAGTACTCGAATACAGATTTCACAGCACAAAATATCGATTAAAGATGACAAGTTTTCACCAAATATATATTAATGATGTTCTTCAGCTGGAAAAACTTCACACAATGGCCTGAGAGGCAACAGATGAAGCCTGTTAAATGCCTAGGTCAAGAAACAATAGGGAGGGTTGACCCTGAATGACCTATGCTATTCTTTTCATATATATATTCTTTTAAAATATAATATATATATATATATATATTTATATTTTAAAAGAATATATATATGAAAAGAATAGCATAGGTCATTCAGGGTCAACCCTCCCTATTGTTTCTCCCTTCTCTCTCTATATATATATATATATATATATATATATATACCGTGGCCGGGACATTTTTACCCTCTGATTTCTCGGCTTTACCATCTTCCACATCACCAGTGTCTTCGTCCAATTTTAGTTACATGTTTCCTATCTCTTTCTTTCACCTTCTGTTCAAATTATTATATATTTATTCGCCTAAGGCGGTGTGTGAGTGAGTGAACGAAATATATATATATATATATATATATATATATATATATATATATATATATATATATATATAAATTTTGTCACTAGGGTGACTAAAAGGAAAAAAAAACACTTAAAAAAAGAACTCACACGGGTTTTGAATATTTCGTTAAAATGAATTGTCTCAATTAAATAATTAACTTGATAACTTAGTTTGATTGCTTGTTAAACATACCATAATGTAATTAGAAAAGTACTCAAATTTAAAAATTAATTTTGTGCATATATTTCTACAGTTGCCTTCACTTCGTTCTTGTCAAATTTGTGCAAACGTCCTGACCAGCCACAGGGAGAAGGTGGTGTTATCTTTAAAAGAATATTTCTAAGTGGTATAATGCACTCATTCTTCATCTGATATCACTATTATACAACCTATCCACCACCAGCCCTAGTACTACTGTATCAGATAGCCATGATGTGTGCAGAAACTGTTTTATACGCTTATAGAGAAAGATTCAGGAGTTTGGTATTGGATCTTGTACAGTCGATAGAGATTCAACAGTGTTTTTACAAGTTGCTCACTTTGAAGGTTTGAACCCCCAAAATAAGGCCACATGGCCACGGCGAGATGAGCTCGGCGCATGCGCGGATACCTAAACTACAGTCAGCTACTGTCTTCCCCCCCCCCCCTTTTGAATTCTTTTGAAGAGTTAAAGAAACTGATAGTGACTGATCAAATGAAAAGAAAGGTGCCCCTAGAGGTGCGAGATCACTTGATAGATGAATGGCCAAACTTCAAGGATCCGTGCGTGTTGGCTGAGAAACTGGATAGTTTTGACGCTATTAGAGAAAGCATGGGATGGAAAACAATAGATCATTACATCAGCGATCAACAAAATAAAAAAATGCAGTCCGCCAAGCCAAAGCTTGATTCTGTAAATCTTGCTGAAGAGAAAGGAGACTTTTATCCGGAATGGAAGGCTAGACCTGCACCTTTAGGTCTTGATTGTGAGAAAAGATTTCAACCCAGGTGTTATGGATGTGGTTCCACTCAACATTTAATTGTGGCTAGTCCAAAGAAAATGGAAAGGGTAGGGATGAAAAAGAATTAGTCAGTTTCATAAAATGAGGGAATAGTGAAAATATATTTGGGAAATATCTGAGTGTTGGAATGATAAATGGCAATCCATATATCCAATGGATATTGCGTGATACGGGTGCAACAATTGATATAGTGGCCAAGAAATATGTTTCCCCGCACATGTATACGGGAGAAACAGTGCGGATACAACAAGCTCTAGAGGTACACGATCGACATTTTCCAATTGCAGAAGTAGAAGTAATTGGCGAATTTGGCCGAGTATTTGGGAAATTTATGGTTGTGCCAAATTAATTGGATCTGGGTATATACATTTTGGGAAATGCAACCGAAGGGCTAATCGAAATATGTAGAGAAAAGCAATTAAAGAGACATTGGAGAAATGTAGTGCAGACCGGAGCAGCAAAGAGAACTAAGGATAAATGTTTTTCCAGAGATCAGTGTGATCAGCTGATTAACTTTTCCACACTTAATGAAAGAATTACTGGGCTTTAACAAAGGCTGTCATTTATTGAAAGAAGCAGAGAGCAAGAGGAAGAAAGATTGCCTATAATTTCGAAGGAAAATGAAAAGCAGGAGAATGCAATCTAAGAACAAGAAGATAAGATAAAAGCACTGGAAGAAAGGTATCGACAGCTTTAAGCTGAGACTTCAGACAGGAAAACATCAGATATACATGCTGGACCTAGAGACATGGAAGAAATGAGGCTTAGTGAGAAGGAGATGGCAGTGAGCAAAGAAAGGAGTCGAGAGACAGAATGGACAGAGTACAAAAAAAAGAACAAAATTAATGATAAATTGGGGAAAGGAATAGAGAAAAGGGACATTCCTGAAGAAGTTAAGGATGCAAATAAAGAAGAGCTTGAGAGACAAGAGAGCTCAGTACCTCAGGAAAAAGAGCAAGTTTTGCTGGATGGCAAAGTCACTTTGCAACTAAAAGAAGGTGGAGTAGTAGAGGCACAAAGCATGGAATATGATAAAAGAGAATATGATAAGTTTACGGATGAAATCAAAGAACTAGCAAGGAAGGAAGGTCAAGTAGGAGGCAAGAGAGAATTCGTTACACAAGCAGTAAAAGAAAAAATGAAGAAAAGTTAAGGAAAGGTAAGAAAGAAAAAGTTGACAGGGTCAGAAAGAAGGAATAAGACAGTGAAGGGTGGGAAGTAGCAGATGAACTAATAAAAGGAAAAATACTTGAGAGTAATTCAAGAAAAAAAGTAGACTCGACTGCGACATGTAGTTTGGGGGTCAAGAGCGGTGTTTGGGGTGTAGCGCCGTTCGGCAAGAGGTACTCCCAAAAGTTTGCAGCCATATTTTGTCCAGGGATGTCATCTTTGTAACATCCCTGAACAATCTTCAAAGGGTGGAGGAAGTCTGTAGCGTTTGAACTATACCCGAGTATTTGTTTTTAATTTATTTAATTTGGTATAGTTTTTGTTTAAATGTTTTAATTTATTTTTGTGTTGATTGTTAAAATGTTTTGATTACGAAGTTTTTGTTTGGAAGGGAGATGGGTAGTTAAGGGGGGGAGAGAGCAGGACTGGCAGCTGCTCTGCATGTGTGAGATGAATTAAAGAATAAAGAAAGCAGTAAATAAGTGTTAATAATTTATAAACTTGTCTGACGCTACACACTGCACTAGCTGGTAAATAGAGAGATCTCCAATACAGACCAACGAATTTGTTGCGAACTCGCACATACCGACATTTGAACTAGACTTTCCAGCGGCTTTCGAGCTCGCGAGATCCCCATCAGATGAATATCAAAGACATCCCACCGCACTAGCTGCTTTCTGCAGTACAAAGTAGTCGTGGGCGCCGACGACATATTCGTTGGCGGCGGCGACAGCCGACCCTCTTTCGACCCGCCGTGCGGCACATACGAAATCATCGGCGATGACGTAATATAATGTTTTTACTTTCCAGGGGCAGATTTCTGTTCTTTCAAGAAGTAATACTTGGGTTATGGTGTAATGAAGCAACAGCATTCAATAGAAAATGAAAATAACAAAATGGTAAACAGTAGGCTTTACTGAATTGAATTCCTTCATGATGAAGGTGAAAGAAAACACTAGAATTCCACAAAAAAGTTAAGTTTATTCCACTCTATGATGATGTGCAGCATAGAAATTTAGGACGCGACGGTTTAATACAAAATATCTAGTGGAATTCAACGGAGTTGCACCCTCAGTGGCAAGGCAAAACGCAAAATGTAAAATGTCACTGTGGTACTATAATACGATCTATAGATCACTTGAATCTTTGGTAGCGTTGTAATTACAGCGGTCAAGGTCATTGTTTAGGAATAATCATTCATGGGCAGGAGGGAAGTATACCACCTTCAGCCTGCAACCGTCCGAGTCGATTTGTCGCAAGGCGGCATGCAGGAGACGGTGCCCACGTCTAGTACCTACAGATTGACAATCGAAAGACAAAAGTCGCAAACTCACACATACTGATCAGAGTGGTTAAAAAGAACACCACCTTGAATATGACGGATAAACAAAAATGGAAACAGAAGATCTCATTTCGCAATGTTATGTCTGCGGTTCCAATTTTTACCGTGACGATTTGCAAACAACCATCACTTATCCTTTTTCCGAATTTTTGAATTAGTAAAATCCTGACTTTTTCCCTGATTTTCGACTGGTAGACACCCAGACTACATTAAGTCCATTACATTATGTACAGTTATCAAACAACATATATCTTATGGCCTTCGCGGTTGATTTAAATTATAAAATAAGGATTTTTTTGCCTTGAAATGATAATTTTAAAAATTCCCGGATTTAACCAAAATTCCCGCATAATTCATGGAAATTTCAAGGTTCGGAAAATTCCAGAATAATTCCAGGCTTTCAAGGGTCCCTTATATGGCCGAAAGTTTTTTTTTGGAATTTCACCACTTTTCATTTTTTTCCTTTGTAATAGTAAATGAACAGTGCAAAATTTCAGCTCGATCGCATTAGTTTTTTCACGTGCCACAAGACTGGAGAAATTTTGAAATTTAGTGAAAAAAACAGGGAAACAAACTTATGTGTTGCTGGAATTTTTTTTTATTTTTACGAAATGATAAGTCACTGTGAAGCTATGAATACATATCAACTCTAAATAATATTTTGAAAAATCCTAACTACAGAGAGGGAAAATGAGGGTTAGCATGAAATACTGGCTAAAACATGATTTGAGACTGACTTGATTGACCATTCTCTAAACTTTCGACTTGTTGCTTGCGTCACAATAAGCATATTTTGCAAATTATCTTCACTTCTTACACTATGGAGGTAGTCTTGAGTAATTGCAACACCTCTCTCTGCTGTATCATTAGTCACACACATCAGAGAAAAACATGCAGGCTTCTTGAAAATCCTGACATTAATGCCATTTACTGACTTGGGAACAAATTGATGAGGTAACCCAAATCCTTTGAATAAATATAGAGTATAAGGGCCAACAAAATCATACAAATTGCTACAAACCAACGTATTCAGCTCATTTAAATCAATTTTCGGACGAGTATATCGGTACTCTTGCATAGGAACAGAGCATTTACAAGACTTTATCTTTTCTAACATCTTTTATTTACAGTCTAACGTTACAGCTGGATCTAGTAAAGCCAGGCCAGTAAGTTGCTGCGTATGATACCACAAATGCCTGGAGAATGTTTTTGCAGCTGTTTGGGACACTCGTTTGTTTACATTTTCATACATAATCAAATTTTTTAGGAAATTTAAATCATTGTGTGGGGCAGAAATAGCATTGGGAGCAGATAACCAATACTTAACATATAGAAGCACAATGAACAAAGAAACGTCTCTTAAACCAGTTTCTTCTCTTTTCGTCATCTGGAACTGGCCTTTGAACAACATTATTATCAACGAGTAAAATGCATTTGCCATAAATCTAGCTTCATGTACCACACCCGGCTTCGCGAACTTAATTCCACGTGGAGGTGTGCCTCCCAGGTATATGCAGACGAGCTCCAAAAATTCCCGGTAATCATCACGGCTGTGTTCTTCCTGAGTAGAAAAAATAAAGCCTTTACCCTTTCTTTCGCTGGTTTATCAAGAAAGCTTTATCTTCCTCATTTGTCATCACCTGCAGTGCATCAACCGTGGCGATGTCAGAAAGATCTTCAAAAGAATTCTTGAAGGAGGTCTCTCTCGTAATTTGGGTCTTGTCGTGGTGAGTGCGGGTTTTCTGGAGTGATCTCCCTTTCATGTATAAAAACTTCACTAGTTTCACAATGTGGGGCAGATGTTTAAAGGGTATGTTAACTTTTTCCCAAAAGCATATCACTTCCATTGCGGTGCTATTGCACGCTTTTGAAAGGGAAGATTTGTGAACGCATCCGAAAAAGAAACTTGATACCTATATGCGCGAAGGTAACTTGGCACCCATTATCTCATCTGAAGAATTTCCTATAAGAAATAGATGCTTCAGAAGAGCCTTCTTGGGGTTGGTACTAACACGCAACATTATAAACTAAGAGTCCTGTAGCTTTCAGTCCACGTTCTGTTGTGCAACGCAAGCGATGCAATACTATCACTGGTCCTCCTATTCATATCCAATTTTTCCCTCACGGACCGATATTTATAGAAAACACATACTTCGTATATTTTTCCTGCTATTACAAGCAACGGGCTCCCGCTGCCTATCAGTAACTGCCGCCCTTCGCTTTTATTAACAGAACGCGTTATTTTGTTCCGAAAGTCGTAGTGGCAGTGTGGACCGAGGAGGTGGGGCAAGGGGAGATTAAGGAGGGAGTGGCGGGAGGGAGGGGGGGAAAAACTGGAACTTTACAAACTTCAGAAAGTGACACTACTGTGTATAACATTGATTTGACGGCTTCATTCCTCTCTTATGATAATTCTTGTATTTTTCAATTAAGATTGCAAACCTTCAAACACCTTGTGGCACGGGAAAAATTTCTCTGATCATGTTTAAATTTTGCATAGTAGCTACTTTTAACAAAAGGAAAAGAATAAAAAAGTGGTGCGAATAAAAATATTGAAGTTCATTTTTAAGGGACACCCTAGTGGACACCCTGTTAATACATATTCCACTTTTGATAGCTCAGGGGATTCCAATTTACAAATACATACAAAACTGACTAGGAATGGACTGCATGATATTCAATTCATTTTCTGGCATGTTTCATAAATCTTGGTATTATTCATTTCTGAGAATGACTTTATCTGTAATCTGCAGGAAATGAGGAGGGTGTCCCTTAAAGAGGTTGGATAGGAAAGCCAGTTATAAGGAATGCATGAAGCAAGACTGTTGGTGGTGTTAAGCAAAAGAGAGTAGAAATGAAGTATAAATTGTGAATAAAATGTGAGCATTGTTAGCATCATAGCAACAAGTCTTTGGCAAGGATAAGGAAGACAAAGAGACAGAATGTTAAAGATTGAGCAATAAAGGCAATATTACGGTATAACAGTCATTTTGGGGGTAGTGAGCTTGGATGGAATTGTCTTTAGATCATACCAATACTGGTGGAACAGCTTTGATTAACATGGTCATTGTGATGCTATAAATCAAGCTGGCATTGCAGAAATTGATAAATAGGAAACATATGCTTCGTAGAAAATTACATCTTTGCAGCTTCTGTGAAGGTGAAAATTTAAAAAAAAATCCTGCTATGGATAAATTACAATACCAGTTCTAAGAGGTTTGATTACCTCCATCATTGACATTACGGCTGACATAAACTAAAAACTCAACAAGGAATATGGGCTGATTTGGATGCATACTGTGGGGATTCACTCTGTAATGAGTAAAGGGGGATTTCATCTCAAATCAGGCAGAGGGGTGTCAGGTGACCATCACCGATTTCTCTAGAAGTTATATATGTGAAAGCAGTATCCTTATGATGAATTATGATCACTTTATCTCAGCTCAGAACCGAACCAATATAAAGATATGATCCTTTGAACATTGCTGAGTCAGGCCTCAAAGTAAAAAGTGAAAAATCACATAAATGCTAATAACTAATGAACCATGGCCCATAAAGCAGTGGTTTTTGTTTCATTTTGAAGAAAATGCATTTATGCACAGTCTGAAATAACTTTCAAATAATTTGAAGTAATAATAAACAAATAGGACTTATTTAAACAATAAAAATTAGTGATTATTTAACAATTTATTTCTCAAAAAGGCCACCTTTTATTTGCTTTAAATTTTCTCAGTGGCTAGTTTAAATGTCTTGCTATCAATAAAAAAAATAAAAAAAGGTAGTATTTTTATATTTTTTGTTTTAAGGCATGTCAAAGTTAGGCATGTTTTCGACCCAATCTGTTTATGCACTCCTCTCGTACACCAAGATTGCATGCCTATGAGGGGGAAAAATGAAGATTAATTCTGCTTAGCATGCATAATGGATAAATAGTACATACCTGAATCACTGGTTACATCCACTGACTGAATGCAAGTTCAATCTTGTGTACTTCCATGGCATCAAATGTAGTCTTCTCAATGACTGTACATAACAGACTGACAATATGTATGGGACTTCTTGTACATAGTATCATTCTTAGTTGTTACTTAGTAACCTGATCTTATGCTAGGTTATTGAGAGGACAATGCTGAGGTGGGTTACAATGTACAAGAAGTTCCATGCATATTGTCCATGCATGCTATATTTGTTAGTGGCTGTGGCACTAACAAATTCAGGTATAAAGACATACAATATTCAAGATCTCACCATAAATGACTTCATCGGGTGTGTTTTCGAAAAAACCTGGTGGATTGCTAAAATCACTGCAGTGTCTTTAAAAGAGAATGACATTAGTCTCATTTATGCATCCACATGGTCCATCGAATGGTTTCAGGTGGCCCAAATTAGAAGACTTAAGTGAAGTGCCATTGAAAAATGATCTGCACAAATTGCCTCATCCACTGTTTCTAGTTAGTAGCAGTGGGCGTTTGCATACATTTGATGCCATGGAAGTACACAAGATTGAACTTGCATTCAGTCAGTGGATGTAACCAGTGATTCAGGTATGTACTATTTATCCATTATGCATGCTAAGCAGAATTAATCTTCATTTTTCCCCCTCATAGGCATGCAATCTTGGTGTACGAGAGGAGTGCATAAACAGATTGGGTCGAAAACATGCCTAACTTTGACATGCCTTAAAACAAAAAATATAAAAATACTACCTTTTTTTATTTTTTTTATTGATAGCAAGACATTTAAACTAGCCACTGAGAAAATTTAAAGCAAATAAAAGGTGGCCTTTTTGAGAAATAAATTGTTAAATAATCACTAATTTTTATTGTTTAAATAAGTCCTATTTGTTTATTATTACTTCAAATTATTTGAAAGTTATTTCAGACTGTGCATAAATGCATTTTCTTCAAAATGAAACAAAAACCACTGCTTTATGGGCCATGGTTCATTAGTTATTAGCATTTATGTGATTTTTCACTTTTTACTTTGAGGCCTGACTCAGCAATGTTCAAAGGATCATATCTTTATATTGGTTCGGTTCTGAGCTGAGATAAAGTGATCATAATTCATCATAAGGATACTGCTTTCACATATATAACTTCTAGAGAAATCGGTGATGGTCACCTGACATGATTTTGCACTATCTGCCTGATTTGAGATGAAAAGGCCCTAAAGCAAGATTATTCTCTCATTATAGAGAGTTCAACAATTGGAAAAATGCTCCCAACTATAACTAGGTACCAAAGTTAAAGATTCCTAGCTATGAAAGGACATCCTAAAATACACATAAGACAATTTTTTATTTTTTGAGAATGTGGTGGGTTATCATTCAACCACGCAATAATGTTTTCTGGGGTGATTATTGCTCCCTTTTGAAACTTGTATACCATAGTTTAAAAATTTCAGTCAGTGAATTATTAAGTAAAAATACTTTTTACTATGAATTTCTCCCATAAATCTAACTATTGAAGCTGCCATTAGATGAAATTTAATGATTCAGGAGATAAAAACCACAATGTATATGCAAAATTCTGGCTCATGGTATTAAGTGTTCTCTTGAGTTAATTGATACTGACGAGGTCTGTGTATTTTCTGAATACTTTTGACCAATAAAACTCATTATTATTATTTTTGTTAGGAGACATTAAACTAAAGCTTTGCTGAAGTTATTCATGCCTGCTGCAAATAGAGTGATGAAATACATAGATGTCCGTGGTTCAATTCCTGGTCTAGGCTGATTTTTTCTCATAGTAATTTCTTAGTAAAACTTTGTTCTTCATAAAGTAATTACACACTAGTTTAAAATTTAACAAATTCAAGCAAGGAGTTATTCAGTGCAAGGGATTTCTCTAGAGTTGGCATTAACATATGAATAAATAAAAACCTTGGTGAATATCAAAAACCACAGCAGTTTCTTTTTGGAAGGATGGCATGCATGTTATTCAACCTCATGGTCCATCTAATTGATTTAGGTGGTCTAGCCTCAAATATTTAAAAGCCATAATGGGAAGAAATGTGTTGAATACAAGCAGCCCATTATCAGTCACTTGTGGTGGATGCATCTGTGAATTTGAATTCCAAGGCATCAAAAGTAGACCATGCATTTAGCAAAAGAAGGTGCCCTACCACATATCCTTCACTAATAACAAGTGGACTTGAGCATTCTTTGACTTTCATATTATGCCAATTACGATTTAAGCAAGCTGGTACATTTACATGTTAGAATAATAATATGCATGATTTTGTTCAGCAGTAAAACCTTTCACATTTGGGAGAAACTGATGAAAATTGAAGATGGTCTTCTTTAATTAGTTACAAAATTATTGCTATTTTTGTTTGAGTAACTCCCATTGGCTAGTTATCCCACTGACTTGCACAAAATTAGTATCAGACGATGTGAAAACAAATAAACTTTGCAATAATAAAAAATATCTGATATTCATGCAAGGGTCCAATAGTTATGGATATTTATGTGACTTATGAGTTTTTGGTCAAGGATATGACATAGCTATGTTCAAAACAATTTGTACTTTCATTTTAGGTGACAATATCCATCACGAGAATAGTCTTTTCATAAAAATCATTTGTGGGAAAATTTGAGATGGTCACCTGACATGATTTCTTAGTATGTCCTTGATTTGAAATAAAAACGCTAATCAAACAAACTAGTGGCTTCTAGTCTTGAGACTAAATGTCCCTCAAATGAACGAAGTTAGCACTGGCTTAAAATTGGGGATTTTTCAAACAAAACAGCCATCACAAGTCAAATAACATGTCAGATAATCACAAAAAAATATTCCCCTTTATGATATAATATTCTTCGCCCCATTCGCAAGGACATTCATATGCTTCGGACTTTTAAATAATTATTGTTTAAGAATTTCAAGTAAAATTGGCTAATTTGTCAACATCAGACTTTTTGGCTTAAAATTGGCATTCATTCTATGGTTTAATTATTAAGAAGTCGAGTTAAAAATAAAAACGATCTCTCATCCCTCTGCTCTGAAATTTTCAATTTCTCCCTCATAATAATGTAGTCATTAATGACGAATGTTGGCCAGCGAGAAGAGCGATATAGTACACTATGAATGACTCCTAAAAACACTAACAAGTAAGTAAGTACTTTTCCTGATCGTAGCTACGGCAGTGGGGGATGCAGAAAAAACTCAAGGGGGGGGGGGGGGGGCGCAAGTTATCGCGACTATTGTAGCTTTCAAACTGACTGCCTGGCAGCGACTCTGCTTCCCTTATTTATGTAGATCGGTTGTTTCGAGAACATTCGGTGCCAGAATGTTCGCTTCCAGACTTTTGAGGAGTGTGAACAAATACAAACAGTAGAATATTCGAGACTTTTCTCGAACAAAGGCCAGACATAATAACGTATCGAGATCACTAGAATGGCCGCGACTTTTCTCGTAGGTTAGCTATCTATGCGCCAGGCAGAAACGTATAAAATACGATGACGCGGACGCGCGCGCGTGCTACATAAGAAAGTACAACTACTCGATAACTCGACTCAGAGTCGACTGACGAAAGACGAACGAATAGCGTGCAGGCTGACTGTCGGGGACGGCGCGGGCGGCAATGCGAGCGGCCCCGCAAGGGGGGGGCGCGCGCCCCCTGCGCCCCCCATATGCATCCACCACTGAGCTACGGCCATGCCTTCTTTAATAAATTACTAAACGCAGCCTCCCCTCTCTTTCCTCTCACTCCGATAAAAACTCGTGATTGAATTAAATCATGCACTAATTCACAACTCGTAACATTGCAAATGAAAGAGAAGAGCACGAAAGCTCTTCCTAGCTCGACTTCCGCGCGATTGCAAGCGCTCGCGCCGGTTGCTTCACTTACGTGACGAGTCATGGCGTCCATTGTGAGCGAGAGAACGCGCGTGGTCAAATGGCCATTGTTCTCGAATCTGGGCTAATACATGAATTCTCACGCAACGTAGTGTAGCTCAGTCCACAAATGTATCTAGTTACTCGCCGCACCGGAGTAAACGACGCCTAAAATTCGCTAACGAGTAGATAACTCTTATTAACAACGATGTTTACGGCACTTACACCAACCACGTAACAGGCTAGGCATCAATTATTACCCCACTTGCATTAAACAGATTCGAAAAGGGATGAAGCAGATTTCAAGTTGACCGTTAACATAACAGAAAGAAACGGCAAGCTACATTATTACGGGGGTTGCCAGATACGGGGTCTGGAAAACCAGGACCGATAAATTTCATCAAGTTAAGAGCAGAGCGCTTAATCAAAATTCCTTGATAACCCAAGTCAAGCAGTAACTATCCAGAATACTACAACTCGCGCTCAAATGGATAAAAAATATCAAATATACGACGACAGACTTAGCTTTCCCTGTATTTTAATTCTCGAAATCAAGCAAGGTTTTGCTAAGTATGATTTTAGGCTTTCCCGGCAAATGATGCTGATGAGTTGTTCTCGGGTTACCCACCGGGTAAAGCTTTACCTGATTGCCGACGTTTCGGCAGGAAAGTCTCCTGCCGAAACGTCGGCAATCATTTAAAGCCTAACCCGGTGGGAAACCCGAGAACAACTCATCAAGGTTTTGCTTAGGTTAAAATGTAAATAATAAACACCTAAGTGAGCACGTGTCAAGGCGAACGTTACATTTCCGTGAGATTAATAAGGAAGCGTTCAAACTCGACAATTTCATTTGTGGGCCGAAAGAGATTAAAAAAGTCTTAAAATTGATAACTTGAAAAGGAACCAGATGCTATGACTTCTTTCAAGAGAAGACAGTCAACACAATATATGGCTACGAATTTAGAGACTTAATTTAACGAACTTAGAGAGGGGTGAAATAGCAGCTGATATTTTTGCGAGTCAAAGGGAACGCGATTGGTTGACAGCCACTTATTGGTGCTAGCATTAAGTAGTACCAAAAAACCAATCCCCGTTTAGGCGTACCAGCCGTATCCGTGAAGGCTTCCACTGAGTCTTTGGCTTGGAGAGACTTCGTTTTCGGGTCTTCCTCCGCGTCTATCCATATTCTTCTGGACAATATTTCGCCAGCGTTCCAGCTGGCTTCCTTAGGGGGCGCAGGTTTCTTTAGGGCTTCAGCCACCCCCACCCCCCCAAAAGCCACAACTAAAACTACAAAAGCCACACATAATCAAAAAAGCCACTACTCACACAAAAAAATAGCATTTAGGATTGTTCCGAACGCAGAAGAAGCTGGTTGCAAAAGCAGGAACTAAAAGAACCTTGAGGAGTTGGTTGAAATAATAGAACGTGAGAAGGAAAAATCTCCGCGGAGAAATGAGGGCATTGTCATGGAAGAGAATCGAATGACGTTATTACGCACGCTAAACAAATCTTTGGGAATAAAATCTCGAGCAGATCCCGTGATCCGCCCGAAAAGCATTATTCACTGACGAAGAGGCCTCTTCACTCAGGGCATGCAGACACAGACGAGAGAGATCCAAACTGGAATCTTATGCCGTTAACGTGACGTCACGGGCAGGCCTCAAGCCCACCGGAACTCATACCCCTTATGCGAGTATTGTATTCCGTATCCGTCAAGGGGGATACGTGCCTTCCACGAACGTCGCTCACCGCAGACGAGCCGTCTACATTACTGCGAGACAGGACGGTTAACGTCTAGGAGGGATTGCAATAAGTCAACTCCCACGCAATAACAGAGCAATCGCGGATGAGTTTGTAAGAAATCCAACATCCCACACAACAACAAGTGATTGGAATTAAATTAGGAAAAAGGACAGAATTTCTGTATAAAAGAATAACGATCAATTATTTAAGAAAAATTCCGTAGAAATTACGGAGACGAGAAAACGGCCGATTTCGATTGAATATGAGTATAAATCATTCGAAATATTAATACAGGGGTACCTAATCCCTGAATTGACAAAGCATGTAATTTTCACAATAGTTTACTCTGAGTTAACCAGTTTCATTGCGATAAAACCGGTCGAATAAACCGTTGTGAAAATTACGTGGTAATGGATTTTCACAAAGCCGAAAAATTAATATTGGTACCCAACTCCCACAAAGCTTACTGCATTAGACACTGAATCCGAAACCACAGCCTCGGTAACCAGGCCAACATAATCGTAAATTATTTAGGATCCATGAAAACGCTGATGTGCTAATGAGAAAATACAATATGAGAATTTAACCGCCTCTCCGTAGTTAAGCCCCATCTAGAATACGCCACCCGTATTTGGAACCTTTACGAGGTAGGCTTTAATACCAAACAAGAACTTGAGCAGCATTAAATAGATGTGTAAAATGTCGTTATGATGATTTTTCAAGTGTCAAAAACCTACAAAAGCTAGGATAGAAAAAGTAATCAAATCGCAGGCTAACATTCAGTCTGCGTAAGTTAATTTGAAGCCGATCTATTTTCTTGAGTCGGCGAAAAAATTTTATAAATCATACATACGACGGCCGAATGCAATAAAAACATAAAATTGGCCAATTAATCAGCCGAGTGGTCAAACATAGTTCCTAAAATGTCAGTTGTATAGCATGCAGTGCAATATTTACACCCTGCCAAATACCGCTGAGATGGCTAGCGAGTACCACACCATCAGTAAGTAAGTACTTTCTACAATATAATATGGACGAGGAATTAAACTGATTACTGAATTTATTTAAGTAAAAGTTTATTCTTAAATCCCCCGAACGGATCACATACTTTCCAAAACCAAATACAACTATGGCGCCCATGGCCAAATGATATATGAATGCCGTCCTTCGCAACCCGCCTCCAAAAGAAGACATCCCACACAACGCCCCAAACAAGAGCCCCAGAGGCAACGCAAGGTCACTTACATAATACGCACGTATTACACATACAACCATTAAATGTTATTACGCAATGAACACCATACGAATCAATCAAGGAGGCTACCTGGGAATAGAGCAACCAAGAATTTAAGCTGCGTGATTTGGGCCCCATGGTATTCAAGAGAAATTAAAAATTTCTCCGAATCACTCAGCTGAGATCGAAATAGCGGGCCGATTACCGTAGCCAGGTTGAAGGTAGTTGGTTCGCATACTGCCTGTTGGCCATGGATACTGGGTACAATTTAGGATAAAGTAACCAGGTTAAACTGTGCGACGTAACCTTCGCAGTTGGAGCACCCAAAAAACCAAGAGTACAAGATACAGAGAATGACCTCTTACATACCCTAAATTGAGCAGTATCTTTCTATATGGATCCTTCAAGGATAAACGACAGGGTTATGCTATGGCGCATACTCGAAGACTATGCAACGTACACACTCCTCATATCTAATCTTTAGATTCCACTGATTGCAATGGCCCACCCTGGGCTATCAGACCTTCAGATTGTTTAGACATGACCAAGACTATGACGCCCCTCGAAGGGTTTGGGCTTGGACTTCGACACGACGATAACTTATATCTTAATATAATATAATATATAAGCATCACGAATGCCACCAACACAAGAACTTGTAATAAGAACTAAAGTGTCATTTGAATAACATAAGTTAAGCGAGTGTTTTTATTCTAATGCGAAAAATGAAAAGCAAGAAAATTTAAGTGAACACGTGAAGGAAATCCTCGGGTTTTTGACAAGATTCAGCATTTTGTGATTATCCTTGAATTAGCACAACAAAGTTGTACCTTTTACTCCAGCATAAAATGATGAAATAACCAAAAATAAGTCGTAACAGCACCATACCTTACTAATATAATGTTAAGCCGTAACGAGACAGCTATATTCGTTCACCTAAGCGAGCTATTCACGTCAAGTAATACGGTTTATAAGTAAAACGCCAACCGACCATATTTAAGATGATACTGGGTGGAACCAATCAAGGGCGTATCCAGCAAAAACCTGGAGGAGGGCAGCTTTCTGAATTCAACCTCATGGGGGAGGTGTGACATGTAATTATATCCAATAGCAAAGGGAGAACACTAAACCATATTTATTTTTAAAATATATATATTCTTGAACAATAGTTTTGAACATCTGTGGAGGGCTCCCAATTCAATAACTCACAGTATCATAAGAACACCACTTATTTAAAACATAAATTATTGAAGAATAGTTTGCGAGGATTAGCTGCGAATTTTTTTAACTACAGCTTCCACTAATTGTTCCTTGTTTGCGAAAACCCATTGACGGTGAATGCTTAGCATTGCTAACCTACTTAACCTCTTTTCACCAAAAATTCATCTTAGCCATGTTTTAATTGGGTATTTTCCACGTATTTCAAGCTATCGATATTCTGATTCTGTTACTTGAACGTATTGCACTGGCTAAAAGTTTTCTTATCAAATTGTATGAATTTCGGTTTTAAAAGCGAAAGAAAGCCGAAGGTTACGAATGCTCCCGAGACACTCCGAAAACAACCGAATCAACTGTGACGTCATTTTCGCTGTTTATATTTAGACCCAGGCGTTTCCTTATGCTTAAGGTGGTAACAAGTGCGGCGAAATTAGTTTTGGACGTTTTCCTGTTTCTTGATAAGCCTTAGATGGCATCTAAGCAAGGGATATAGATGGTGTTTCGTGCCACAATGTACAAATACATCAGTGAAAACACCGAAAAAGAAATTTATTCACGCAATCACGACATTGAATGTTCGAAATTTCTTCCTTATATTCCTTAATGTCCACCTGCCCATGTATGCTTTACTTCACACTGTGTTCTGGACATATTCTTGCAATGACTGTGAATAGTGGTCCATCTCTCTTTACTTGGACGTATCCTATAGCATTACCACCATAACTCTCACGAGAAGCTTTATAATATAACAACACTTAAATTAAACTTTGAATAGACATTTAGGAGATAAGAATCTATTTTTAGGCATTTCTATAGCAGATAATCCACTTATAGAAACCTCCTCTGCAAACAATCACTAACTAACAAATCACAAATTAATGTCTTAAGTGTGTTGACGATTGGCAGCTCAAGCATATGGCAAGAACTGTGTTATGTTGATATGTCACTAAGATACTGTTTGTTTACTGTTGCATGGACTGGTATGGACTTTGAGAAAGAAAGATGAAGTATCATAATGATTAAGAGTGTATTGGAAAACATTCATTCATTCATTGGAATAAAGTTCATACACCAAATACATAATAATATGCACCAAAAATGACAAACAATAGTAATGACGATTTTACTGGCAAACTTTATACTTACATTTTTTGGACGTTAGCTCCACGAATTTCGCCAGCATTAAGTCGGTCGTCCTTCATAAAAACGCCTACCATAAACCTATCCACTTTGGGTAAATTATCTGATTAACATTAATAAAACCATTGCACGCCATAGTCTTTGTTTTCAATGAAAACTCTTTAAATATACGGTCACATCTACAGTTCTTCACTTTCTCCCTCACGTCCGTCCTTCGCTCAGCGAAAATGACGTCAAGCCAATCAGATTACGTTTCGCAGCCGCGTAAAAAAATTGAAATTTCGACTATTTTAATCTTAAATATCTCAATTAATATTGAATCAATTTAAAACTATTTTCGCTCCGCAAGCTTGTGCGAGTTAATGTAACATATAAAGATCCGTATACTTAAATTTAAAATTTTGGAAAATACCCATTTCGGCGAAAGGAGCTGAATGAGCGCTCAATAATGAATAGCAGGGCAATGAAATGCTCAATAGTGCAGGGCAGTGAATACAATATCACAATCGCCTTTCTAATGGTCGAGAAAAACAATTCGCTCTTTTTAAAAATTCAATTATGTCTGGTGCTTCCTGTACCTCATTCCATATTTTAAACCACAATTTCCTTTCTCCTTCGATGCCTTCCAAATTGTATAAGATTAAATAACTTCATTCCAACTCCCCAAAGAAACATATCTCATGAATGAAAATACGTCAATGAAAATGCAGGCGATTTATCTGAAGAAAATCAGACTTCTAAAGACGATATGATGGAATCCCAGTAAGGAATTATTAGTGACCTTCACCAAAATTCTGATGGATTTCCGGCTGGGGGTTGCCTCTATGCTTTTGTCGGCCAGCAACTCGAGTGGCGGTTATATAAACATTCAAATTCGTAATTAGTTTCTTTCAAAATGCTTAAATACCAACAACCAACATGTCAGTCATTTTTTTAGAAATTTGTTGTTTACATTTATTGCTATTTTATTTTTTTAAATTTCCACGTTGGATGGGGACTAGGCCTTTCCTTGTCCCCCCCGGAGGATACGCCCTTGGACCCAATAAAATACTGAACTACACGTACTACTCTCAGCCGGTTAAATAATCATTTCCCAAGAACCAAACGAGGCTTAACCTTACGACTTACACTATTTCAATCATCAGACCAAAATACTGACATCTGTAAATACAAACCCTTTTCAGACCTCCGCGCTGGCCTTGCATACTTCCTTCGACCACACCCCTCATTATTTATTTCGCCTTCATTGAATTGTCCCAACGCTTATCCACCGATTCCGAACTTATTCGCTCCCTATCGCAACTTTTTCCTCCATCCTCCCCATAAAAAATCTCAAAATCTTTTGATAATCGCCCACAGTGTGTATAAAGAAACAAATCGGAACTACGCAATGCTATGCTCCATAAATAAGCCTTTTCATTATTTTGTGTCTAGGAATAATCAACCTGTCAGCTACTCCCCTTCGATAATTCTCTTAGAAATAAAATTATCCTCCAAATTGCCTCATCACTATTACCTTCTTTTCTTTTCTTTCAAGTATTCTACCAGCTGATTGGTAGGTTCTTGGACAGTCCCCATTTTGTATCCCAACCTAATAGAAATTGTCTCGCATTCCCTCCTAAGGATGGCCCATTATTAGATCCCTCTTCAATTCTTCATATCTTCTACCTCCTCTTATTTCGTCCAGAATTCCTATCCTCTTCCTTCCTCTCCCACGCTTCCCCAGTGTTCTCCCCTCTATCACTCTCTTCAACATGCCCTCTCCTCTCAAAACCTCCTCCATCCATCTCTTCTGCCTTCTCCGAACCTCTGCCACAAGCTTCCTCTCCTCTCCGACCATATCCAATACCTCCTCGTTCGTCTTTCTCGCCATCCAGCTAACCTTCTCCATCCTTCTCCAAACCCACATCTCAAACGCCTCAAGCCTACGCACATCCTCCCTCCGCAATGACCAAGTTTCCGACCCATATAGCGCCACGCTCCATATTAAAGTTTTCACCAGCCTCTTCTTTACGTCTCTTCTCAGACCCCCCCTCATCAATTCCCTTCTCTTCGAAAATGCTTCTTTAGCTAGCGAAATTCTGCATCTGATGTCCTTACCACTAAACCCATTTGCCGACATTAACTCTTAATTTTTCGTATCCTTCAGACACATAATAACTCCATGATTGACCATCACAGACATTCCCGCCGCTGGCCAAATATGCTACATGAGCGCTTCAGTATTTTAGAAGACACCATCTAAGGAAATCAAAGCGCTTAAGTAAAACTTTCATTCTCCTCCAGTTCGAAAGACAATGCCACTGTAAGGATTCACTTAAAGACGATAAGTGCATCCAGTTTAACTTCGGGGAACTGCTTCATGCAGGAAAAAATTGTACTTTTTGCAGATTGTAACTTTTCCAGATAAAGAACCACAATGGCTCGTTCCAGGTTCCGAATAAAAACAACAATAAAAGAGCCTAACAACCCCAATCTTCAACGAAACTCAGCATCTGGTATTTTAAGTGTGAGAGGAAAAATGGAGTTTAGCTCTTAATTCATGATTGCAAAATCATGAATAATTTTTCTTATTGTCAGACTCGGCCGCAAATAACATGACACGCTGTAGTGCATGAGCTACCTCTATGAAGCGGCCTTGATACCGTCCGCCCAAGGCTCCAGTCGAGATGAATATGCTAATCTAGAGACGGATAGGGGGAGCAGGGAAGTATTGAATGGATAATTGAAGCACATGGAGATCAAGAACCACGCGCACGTTGGGGAGTGACAGCGTTAGGTCAGCTGGCAGGTCCGATGCATCAGCTCGGGGAATAATTGTTAGGATGTAAAAACTCGAACTGCATAGATATACACATTGTCTATAACTTTCGATAATTAGATTAGAAGACTCGTGACTTTATCGAAGAGGTGCTTAACAATGACATGTTTCTCTCTGTCCACACTTCACTCTGGCAGAGATCTCCCTAGATATTCAAAGTACATGACTATCACAAAACAAGAAAAAAGCCTCATGACACAAGGTGAGGCTGAAAACCAAAATCGAAGCGAAAGGCTGCCTAACTATGGTATTAAATAAAATTCCAGCTATTAACAGACCCCAGTGTTAAATTGATTAAATTAACAAACCTCAATCACGCCCGAAGCAGCCATTAGTTCATGAAAACATAACTTATGCGTCATCACCACGATTCCATGAGATAAGTAGGTTTTTAATGACTAAATACGTATACTTGAACACAAATTTAAAAGAATCGATCATAAACTTTTTCTGGCATGATTAATAATCATAACTGAAGTTATAGACCTGTATGTCGAATATGGAATCATTTCACCAATGCTAAGCCACCAGCGTGAAACTGACCGCAGTGACAAAGTCGTTCTTGCCACGAAAACAAAAGTACAAGGCATATATTTAGTTAATCCAAGCGGCAAATACTCGACTAGAAACCAATGTAGTTAATGATGACTCAAGGTAAACTTGCTTAACGAGGCATGCTTTGAAAACGCGATGGGCGGTGATGCCTAATTCAATCGGTTTCAGCAATCCAAGTTACAAAACGGGTTGCATGACGACGAAATACGGGAAGGAAAATATTACCTATGCGGATCTATTATGGCAGAAGAATTAATAATTTATAACGAATTTGAAGTAGCATACAGCACTATCTTCAGCAACAAATATCTACAGCAGTCGTAGGGTAAACATTCGGGAAATTACCGGGCAAGCTAATCATAAATTGGGATCTACATCTACAAAATAACCTGCAGGCCACCTGAAGGGTGTGTAGCACGGGTAGAATTGTCACCAACAAGCAACTATACCCTATTAAAGGAACTGTAACTACCGGCATAAATCGCTAATGCTTGTGACGAGGCGAAGCCTCACAAGCATGCACTACACTATAGGTATACTACCCATGTTAGAGGGACCGATAGCATTAATGCATTTTGCAACTACATTAATGGACAGAGATACAAGATTTACACTGAAAACATGCACGGAGTGCAATTAGTACTACGTAGCGGAAAAGGATACAGGCATTAGAGAGTAACTCAAATAACTAGCTTAACTACCGATTGAAAAACCTAGCTTAAAGTCTCATTGGAAGCTGTTTTGATCTCCTATCGTTCGCAGGAAAAATACCATTTTAAATCTGCCCGTTCTGCAGTCTAGTTCCCTAATTTTATCCTCATTATCTGATCTACCGCAGTTTGTCGGATTTCGTAAAATGTTATTAATTTCGTCAGAAAATAAATTGGTTTGATGCTTACATAATAGATTTAAGTTTAAATGTACAAGAAATCTGCGGACAGGCTAGTCGCAAATTGGGATTTATGAAAAGAAAATTAGGAAATTGCAACGAGAAGATTGAAGAGCGATGTTATTTTTCACTCGTGAGACCTCACTTGGAGTTTGCCGATAGCATATGGGACCCTTATATGGGACCAGCATATGGAGGATGCCGATAGCATATAGGACGAAGTAGGACTAATCCCATAAATAGATCGAATACAACGGAGAGCAGCAACATTTGTGAAAAGTTGTTACGATAAACTTAGCAGTGTTACCGAATTGTTGAAGGATTTAGGGTGGGAATCTCGAACTGATCGAAGGGAGAAATACAGGATAAATCTTATGCGCCAGTTCGGAGCAGACAGTTTTTTTGCCGGACGTTCAACATATACTGCTAGAGCCAACGTACTACGATAGAAGCGATCACAGGAATAAGATAAAGGAAATTGACTGCAGAACCGATAGATTTAAAATGTCATTTTTCCCACGCACAATAAGGGTTCATAATAGTTGCGATAGATCAATCATATGAAACTCCCACCCTCAATCGGTAGAGTAGAATTTTCACTTGTGTTTATTAACACAACATCATTACTAACACTTCACATCGCTTGATATATTATTTTGTTCTCTGCATGAAGTAGTATCTCGTAGCATTCTTAAATTAATATTATTAGTAGTATTAACCAATAGACGTGTTTTAGCATGGTAATGCATGTTTGTTTGTCCATTTACGTAGCACTCTCCCAGTTTCTGGTTTGCGCACTGTTCTCCTGACGGCTTTTTGGTCTGCGCCTAGCGACCAGGAAAACGTGCGAGGACCCGATTTGTGCTGGGACGAGTGCTGCATACCTGGTGTGGAATCACCCCGTGCCATACACCCTAGTGGTGACTTGCACGGTACTTCGTAGATGTAGATGAAATTTTAATCGACGGTCCGAAAGCGATTCCCATCCGTTGCTGCAAAAGGTCAGTAACACTAACGAGATTAACATAACGGCCTTTTACGTATCTTGCCGATCTTCACTGCACGCGTTTTAACTCGGTTTTTAAGCCTACCTTATAAGGATCCCAAATACTGGCAGCGTATTCCAATCGGGGTCTAACAAGGGAGAAGCAGCTGATTTCCCCAACTGCATAGGGAACTTAACTGCAGAACGGACAGATATAAAACGTCATTTTTCACGCGAACGATGGGAGACCATAACATCCGCCAATGAGACTTTTAACTAGGTTTGTCGATAGGTAGCGTAGCTAGTTAGTTGAGTTACTCCTCAACACTTGTATCCTTTTCTGCTACCTAGTACTAACAACACGCCGTGCATGTTTGCAGTATAACTCTTTTATCTCTGTCCATTTATGTACATAGTTGCAAAATACATTAATACAAACAGTCCCTTTAACATTGGCAGCTTACGTATAGAGTTGAGCATGCTTGTGAGGTTTGGCCTTCTGACAAGCAGGAGCAATTTATGCTTATGTATCAATAGTCGTAGTTACATGAACTTTAATAGGGTATAGTGTAATGCATGTTGGTGACAGCTCACCCCCTGCCACACCCAAAAGGAGGCTTGCAGGGTATTATATAGATGTATATATATATATATATATATATATATATATATATATATATATATATATATATATATATATAATATCTTCTGAGAAACCGCACTCGGCGAATAAAAACACAAATATAAATATACTTTTAAAACACAGGCACACGAAAATTAAAAGGACACTCACAGAATAATTTGCGGACGTTTCGACGGGCAAGCTGCCATCGTCAACGACAAGAGACTAACTCTCAGTCAAGAGACTGAGTTAGTCTCTTGTCGTTGACGATGGCAGCTTGCCCGTCGAAACGTCCGCAAATTATTCTGTGAGTGTCCTTTTAATTTTCGTGTGCCTGTGTTTTAAAAGTATATTTATATTTGTGTTTTTATATATATATATATATATATATATATATATAAATTCAAACTTACAGGAGGTAGGAGAAATAGGAAAAGATAAAGAATTCGTTCTTACGGAACGTTTCGAACCAGTTGGTCCTTCGTCAGCTCTAGAAGGACCAACTGGTTCGAAACGTTCCGTAAGAACGAATTCTTTATCTTTTCCTATTTCTCCTACCTCCTGTAAGTTTGAATTTATATATTTGTGGCCAATTGGCGAAAACATCCAAAGATTATATATATATATATATATATATATATATATATATATATATATATATATATATGTATGTATATGGACGCTAAATTCCGCGCACAGTGAGATACTATCATAGTGCATATAACGAAGTGACATCGTCAGAATAAATCGTATTCTATCATTACCGAATTAAAATTTTTCCATACAATTAAGCTCCAGGTTCGCAAAAAACAACAAACAATATGATTATCGAAGCACATTGTCACGTACCCTAACGGTTTACAGACCACGAAAGGCAAAACGAACTAATCTTCAAACAGGAATGATGTTTGTATCCAAACTTTAAACTTCTCTAAGACTAAACGTGATAGGTTAACAGAAACTAAATACACCATTCCTTATGAATCATTAAAGCGCACATTGCAGTATCCGTAAATCAAGACAATTGAATGATTTGAATAAGGTACGACTTAGAAGTAACATATGCGGAAAACGCTGCATTTCCTAGAAAAAAACAAGGGACATTTACGTAGTCATCAAAACCTCGCATGGAATTTAGAATGGGATATTATTTATTAATTAACAAAAACTACCGACAAAATCTCAAATTTAACAAATAAAAACATTTTTCTGAAATATTTCTAAAAATTAACACACGAATGAAACTAGGAGTATAAAAATTATTCTGGGCTAAACTAAATACTTTCCCGATAGGTAGTAAACATTAAAGGCGAAGGGCCGCGCACCCACGGAAGGCCATCAACATAATAACAAGCAGCCGAAATCTCTTCGTTAAGTTTTTCATCTTACTAGGAAATAAAAACCTTAATTTATATGGCTTTCATTTATTTGGAATTACAGCAACTAACTAGAAATATTATTGGACAATATCAGCCTCAGCAACTTCCACTTAGGAATCATCTTTAACGTTTCCCAAATCAAAACCGATGTTCACTCATATCACCGATTTACATCTTTCCTCCACTTGACGTCCAATACACTGATTCTTTTCCTTCCCATTCCGCGCCTTCCCAACATTCCTTCCTTCCATTATTCTTTCAAATATGACGATACCTCACGTCCAGCTTTACTACCTCCTGGTTGGTCGGTTAGTTGATTGGTGAAGCGACTGACAGCTGCGGTCTTCTGCGCCACTCAGGATAGGTTGGTAAGGAAGGATTATTCAGGGAGTGGAGGACGGGCGGAGAGAATCCCGACGTCGGAATTTGGCTACTTTAACAAAAGGTGACAAAGGGACCACAGTTTAACGTCCTATCCGAAGGACGGAGTTCTACACTTGAACTTCCCTCCGCCAAACACACAAGTAGGGATTGGGACTCCAATGATAAATCTCCAACAGAGACAGCATTTGATCTCGACATTTCGGGACGGCAGTCCAGTACTCCATCCACAAAACCATCCCAATGCCCTATGCTACATATTTCTGCTGCAACCAATTACATCCCCGATCATACTTCATTAATTATCAAAGACACCCGCTCTTCGCATTTTTTCAGACATAGATGTGCAACAACAGGAACTTGAAAATTTGCATGTACATGTTAAAATGTTAAGTATGTACATGTTTAACAATGGTAACGGTTATGGCCTCTCCCTTTCCCACTCATTCGCTTACCACGGCCCAACCCCATTCATCATCCGCTTTTCTTAATTGCCCCGTAAGATAGTTAGAGGTTCCTTAAAAGAAGTAAATCCACATAATCTACTCCCAAATTCGCCAATGCTTGCATCAACTGTCGTACCTATTGTACTTTTCGAAAAGCAAGCGAATTTATCCACCGTTCTAAATGTCTTCCAATTATCACCTACAATACAGTTACACAGTCGTCACCTTCCCATTACTAAATCCAAATCGATCTTTACATTGGCAGCAGTTAAGCCCAATATTTAATATTCTAGTTACAACTCAGATGTTGAAAAAGGAGAAAAAACGTAGAACAGTTGTGGTACAATTCACAAATCTAGGGGAAAATTGATTGAAAACAGACTTGGTAGAAAGCGAATGATGACCAGAATTGCAATAGCATAAAATTATATATGGTACAGTTACGAATGAGATATAATTAATTAATGCTATAAAATGGAAGTGCTATGGATTCTTCCGAAGTTTATGCCTTTAAAAAAATGAGCGTAGATGGAGGTTTACACGTGATGGTATGCACTAAGTAAGCTGATCGATGAGGAATACAAAGAAGTCTACGGCATGTGGGAAGAAATAAATCGGCAGGAAATGAAGAGAGCGGAATGAATATTCAAAGGGGGATACAGATAATGGGCTAATGAAGATGCCGACGGAGAGGGGTGGGCAAGCAGATAAAAAGGAAGAGGTGAAATTTGATTGCGGTCCGCACAGTGGTAAGTAGAAGTAACGATGATGTAAGAGGGAAGCAATATATAGTGGAAGAATAATGGTTAATTATAATAAGCTATAAGAAATGTTTGCTGATTATAAGGAAATTCTTGGACTGTCCATTGACCAGCCTATTCTGGGAAATTACCCTCGATGAAAGTTAACCACGAAATCTATTATTAGGCAGCATTCTCAACATTCAACTAATAGCTTTTAAGATCACAGCAAACGTGAGAATTACGCAACGCTCAAGGTCCATGAAATATGAATATAAATCATTCCTTCAGGTGATATGATAAGTAATCGCAGTTTAAATAGCATCAACTAAGAGATTGTGAAGAACAAATCAGCAAATAGGTTAGTCCGAGGAAAATAAAATTTGTGAAAATTTTGTCAAAATCTGTGCCCCCTACCGTTAATGGAATGAAAGGAGAGAAAATGTTCCTTCATTTCACGCCAAGAAACGAAAACGGACTACTTCCGCTTCGCTGGAACTAAGTCGACCGTGGCTTTTGAATTGCAGAAAGCGAGGCTCAAATGGAATGAAATAAACAACTCACTGAAACCTTATAACGAGCCGCACGATTTTATCCCTATACCACGAGCAAGATATGTATCAGCGATGGAAGTAAAACTAGACCGCAATGAAAATTAGTGACGCAATCCATCACTCCAGTAAGACTTGTCTTTCCCAATTCGACGACGTTAGCTGTCATCCGCAGGACCCAATGATGACAACTATTAAAAATTAAACTGACTAGCATGGAAAATTGTTAATAGGTACATGGAAACTTATGTCTCCACATAACACGTTGGAAGGTCAACTGACATGAGCGCACACTGTACAGGGAAGTTCCAATAAGGGTCTCTTCAATTCCTAAGAGGACATAGATATTGTTATTACCAACTGTCTCATATTGCTCTCAAATAAAATACTACATAAAAATATGATAAAATTCTTAAAAATTAAAATTAATAAGCAACGATTATGGAGTAATCAAGAATTCAACGGTTTCAAACACACCAAGATCCCCGAATCGTTTATCGTTGTACGGGTCCTTATTGTAAGTTTGCTTCAAAGCCTTATGTATCCATAAACAGGACTGTTTAGCATCATACTAATGGCTTTCTTCCAAGATAAACTAAAATTCAGCGATTACATATTTCGAACGTCAGTAGAACATTGATTCTACACCCGTATTGAAGGAAAGAGGACTACGACCCATTCTGAGCATCGACACATCCATAAAAAGATGACAAATACTTTATGGTAGTGAATTTATTCTTGCTTGAATAAAAGGACCAGACAAAATAAAGATACTAACAAATAATAGGGAAGAAACTGAGAAAATCGCCTTGACTTAAGGTCAGTAGAAATTCGTGCACGCTGCGCCAGGTTTGGAAGTTTTGTTTATGAGGCGGCCCCGTAACCTACTTGTGTTGGTAGCAAGCGGGCTCTCGTTGCTTTTTAGGTCACCGTTGGCTTTCCACCAAACCGGAAAAGGATTTTGAGCGTCGGCAGTCCGCAACGTAAGAGAGATAAACCGAGCTAACATGTCGTTATTTTTCCCATCTATCCCTAAATGAATCGTAAGGGTAATCTGGAAGGGTAGTAAGTTGAGTTCAAGTTGTTCCTAAATTTCCCTTTCCAAATGTTAAACCAAACGCACGAAGGTTAGGGAAAACATACTAGTGGAATGCGAAATATGGAAAATTGAATATACCCACGCGACGTAACAAGGATAAGAAGAAGATATTATGACATGCTACCAGTGATAAAAACTAACCATTACCAAGAAATAATGACCAAACAGTTCACCGTAAAAATGATAAAAACCAACTGGCTCACTGCTCTAATGACGAGGCAAAATTTTCGCCATATGCAGCACAGTCAGCCTCAGGCCGAAGGGGACTGACTGTATTTCAGTTTCTTCAACTCAATAATGATGGAGAAATCATTCTAGTGTCTATCCAATCTACAGAGTATGAAAGTAATGACTCAAAAAGAAATTACAGATATCAATCGAATATTCATCAACAACGGTTCCAAACACCGGTAATTTTGAAGTTCAGCAGTGAACAGTTACACATATGCCAGAAAAGTAAACTGAGTATATTCACTGAATAAGAAGATTTCATTTACAGGTTCAATATCATAACAGGGTGCCCAGAAAAAGAAGCATGGCACAGTGATGTGATCTGAGGCGATTCTAAATTACCAAATGAGATCGAACGTATTTACACAGAGCGGCTTGCGCCCACAAGCTCAATTGCCGTTCCCTCATTAAGAGTTATGCGCCATTAACCACATTTCTCTGTAGAATTTTGTGGAATGCGTCGTCTACAATTTTAATGCTCACAAAGAAACAAATGCTGGCATGATATTTCATACTGTAATGATACCCCCAATCCGGAGTAACAGCAATGATTGTGTTCGCATCAGTAATTGTAAACACTAGCCCCCACATCCATTACTCACTTGATGAATGAATGTTTTTTAATGGATATTTTATTTTACTTCCCCATTAATTTACAAGAATCATGTAGTTTTACAAACAAATATCGTAACCTTTAGGTGGTCTCCAAAGTTTTGAAAACCTGTCTTGACCCACCATCACAAGAGAAGTTGACATTGCATCGCCATCGTAGACATATGAAAATAATCACAAGCAAATCCAAACACAGTAGCATTATAAATAAAGACATAAGCAAAAATGAAACTAAACATAGCATAAGATATAATAATGCAGTAACATATAAGAAATCAATAGTTCAGAGTGAATGTTTAAAACATAGTTTCAACGTTTTGCTGAGTGAATAGCCATGTATTAATCATAACAGAGAATTCTCTGAAGGTTTTACCTTTTTGAATTTTTCAAGTAATTGATTATGTAGTTTTGGACGCATGTATAAAAAAGATCTTTTGTAAATAGCGACTCTTGGTTTGGGTACGAGAAAGTTGCGCGCATTGCTCAAATTGTAAGTGCAATATCTGAAACACTTGGCATATTTCCATTTCCTACATAGAATATACAAAGAACTTTAAATACTAAGATATGTCTCAAGGGCAGCAATCTGAGACCAACAAATAGGGGGCGAGAATGCCCACATCGATTTTTCAAAGCAGTGACTGTAATAATGTTTCTGCAGAAGTAGTACATGATTGTAAGTATTATTATAAGCGCCACCCCAGCAAATTATACCATACTGCAACTTGGAATAGACAAGATACAAATACTTGGAAAGAAACTCTGTCAGATAAGACTGGACGTGACGAGGATTGCACGCAATAGCGGCACCAAAACGTAAAGAAAATTAATTTCTAGATTGAAGAATGTTACATAACACATTACTCATAAAGGTTTACAAAGAGAAAAATGTCGGGAAGACATGACGATATACTAAGAACATAAGATAGGGCATACGTCAGCACAGTTGCGTTAGTGAAAAGGCTACAGATAACACGACGACAGGTGGGGTGTCTTCAGCCAGGGCTGTCCAAGAACCGACCTCCATTGGTAGCGCAGGCCAGCAGAACCAATACACTACCAATTTAAAATGCTACACAACAATTTCCCGCAGTGAATGATACCGTGACATCATTACTAGAAACATGAAGTAATAAGACAACGCTTAGGCATTGAATACAGCAGCATGGCTTTTGCTTAATACTATAATATCCCTCCCTGGGTGCGGATATCGCATCCAAGAGCAGGAAAAGAATATCCATAGCCTTTCTTCGGACGCTGAGTGATATTAATGTGAATTAAAGAATTCTTGCAGTTTTCAATTTTTTTTATCAGTTTTTAATGCGACCGATTTCAATGCATTTACATCATTGTCAAGAATCGGTTCGAGTAAAAACAACGAATATTTACATTTTGAGGGAGGGTTGGTAGGAGGGGAACCGGTGCATGAGAATGATGTAAATACATTGAAACTCGTCGCATTAAAAACTGATATTTAAAATAAGAGGAAAACAGAAATAATTCTTTCTTTCACGATGAACAAGTTCCACCACATCTGCCCTGAGACAGCATCATTCATTCGATGTCCAGTCCAGACAGCCAGGTACGTGAAAAGCCGTTACGATAATCTTGTTAGTGTTACTGACCTCTTAGAACAACTCGGATGGGAATCACTGTCAGACCGTAGATTGAAAACAAGACTAAATCTATTATGTAAATTCAAGAGTAGTTTATTTTCCGACGAAATTGATCTTATTTTACGACCGCCAACGTACTATGGTAGATTAGATCATAAAAATAAAATAAGAGAGATAGACTGTAGAACAGATAGATTTAAAATGTCGTTTTTTCCGCGAGCGATAAGAGACTATAACGGCTGTGTAAGGACTTAGAAATAGATTAGTTGACTGGTAGTGTAGCTTACTAACTTATGTATTTCTTAAAGCATGTTTACGGAGTTTTAGGATGTTTCTTACAGCATGTTTTGCTGGTTCTAGCTTCATAGGCAGATTGCCCTCTTAAGTAGCATGTAGAATATTATGTGTCATCGTACATGTGTGGCGTGCATGTGGGGATTCTCTTGCATGCTGCATGATGGTTTTTAGTTAATGATGGAATTGGTTAGTATCCTTAATATTCATGACCGTGCGGTGTGCATGTGGCGGTCCGCTTGCATGCTGCATTTTGGTGACTTGTCACCCCCTGCCAAACACCCTAGAGGTGGCTCGCAGGGTAATATGTAGATGTAGATGTCATTGTGGCCATTCAAGCAAAATCTCAATGTAGGTTAGCACTTTCGGTTTCTAAGTAGGACGAACAATTACCCTCGGCTGAAATACTTGACCTATTTCGAATTTCTAATCCACAAGCATAGCGACATAGTGTCCTAAACCAGAGACCTGTTTCCGGATGAAAATGAAAACCCCCTCATAATTTCTCCACCCACGTCCTACCCACAAAAATTTCTTTCATTAACGACTAATTTCATCACTCACTCGTAATTTAATAAGCTGCGGAAGGACAACTGGTGCACGAGAGGTTCGCTATTATATATTCGATATACGAGGGGTAAGTCGGTTAGCTATTCGCTCAGCGATGGACTACATTGTTCTTTTCCTCTTGACGTAACTAGATTTATGATACTTAGTGCCAAGGATAATTAGCCATTATATGTTTGAGCAACACATTCTACAGCATAAGATTAAACCGGTAAATTAAACGTAAAAACAATGGCATACTTCAACTTGGATTTCATAAGGTATGGTCTTTGACTATTTTTTATAAAGCAGCAGTCATCCGAAGAGAGATCGCGCATCCGAAGAGATTTTGGGATGAATCGTAAAAAAATATGCATTGGACATCCGTAAACGAATACTCGAATTATGCAAAAGAAAAACTATTTATTTGTAACTCTAGCCCTTTATGGCAGCATAAGTTAACAAAAAAAGTTCTGAGAGTCAAGAGCTCGGAAAATAAATTTAAATATACCATAATTATTTCACCAGACACTCCACCGAAAGTAGTACACTAGCTATTTCATGCACAGGCATAGAACAAAAAAGTCACTCGATCATTATAATTACCCTGATATTAGGCATCGCTAAGAGCGCTTAAAACACACGCTGAATTAATAGATACACCAATTGCATTCCGGCAACAGTGTCGAGTCACCTCGGCAACGGCGCTCCAGCCGATAAGAAAACTTGCTGGCGCTTCCCACGAATCGATGAGCTTTCAAGTAAACACAATCGACGTCCGACCCCGTGTAACGTTTAACAGCAAATGAATTTGGCTACGAATCATTCTACAGCTAAGCTACAGCTTTTAATACTTTCAAAACATTCAAATCTGCAAACCGGACTTTGCTATGGTGACCATCCAGACAAATATTTGCCTGATAGGGTCAATGATAATCCTGTTTCAAGTTCCAAAATGGACGAAAACTGCAATATTATGATAAGAAAACGTAACAAAATAAGGGTATCATGTGCCCTGTTTGGATCACTAACATGTCCAGATGGTCAGAAAACTTGGTGATATAGAAAAACATTCAGAAGGAGGAACCAATAATCTTACCATTATATTATACGCACACATACAGATGCATTGAAATTTCAAAGAGTAGGCTAGTACCCAAGATTTATTTCCTTTTAATACTTTGTTAATTCATTCATCAAGACTCAATTACGTTCGTCACAATATTCGCACGCACTGCAAGCAGTCTCCTAGGAAAAAGGTTATCAACGTAGAAATATCTACGTTTTAGGTTTAAAGAATTGATTGCTAAAATCTTCACATTACTTTGAAGATTGTGGACAGCAACTCGAAGACAGGATTTTCATCCCAGAGACAAACAAACAAATGACAAGTACAAAAAAATATACATTAAACTACGAAACAATAATTGTCCCAATTACGCACCCTGATTCAATCCTATAGAGAACTAAATTCAAAAACTACTTGAATCATCATTATACCAATTGCAACTGTTAATACCACCAGGAACAGGAAAATATTAAGAAAATGCGACGACAAGGTTAAAGAGCGATGTTATTTTTCACTCGTGAGACCTTACTTGGAGTATGCCGCTGGCATATGGGACCCTTACGAAGTAGGACTAATCTCATAAATAGATCGAATACAACGGAGAGCAGCAACATTTGTGAAAAGTTGTTACGATAAACTTAGCAGTGTTACCGAATTGTTGAAGGAATTGGAGTGGGAATCTCTAACTGATCGAAGGGAGAAATACAGGTAAATCTTTTGCGCAAGATCGGAGCAGACAGTTTTTTGACGGACGTTCAACATATACTGCTAGAGCCAACGTACTACGGTAGAAGCGATCACAGGAATAAAATAAAGGAAATTTACTACCGAACCGATAGATTTAAAATGTAATTTTTCCAACGCACAATAAGGGATCATAATAGTTGCGATAGATCAATCGTATGAAACTACCACCTTCAATAGGTAGAGTAGAATTTCCACTTGTGCTTAATAACACAACATCATTACTAACACTTCACACCGGTCGATTTGTCCGGCATTATTTTATTTTGTTCTCTGCATGAAGTAGCATCTCGTAGCATTCATAAATTAACATTATCAATAACATTAACCACTAGAGGTGTGTATAGCATCGTTCTGCATGTTCATTTACGTATCACTCTCCCAGTTTCCGGTTGGACTGCGCACTGTTCTCCTGACTGTTTTTGGCCTGCGCCTAGCGCCAGAGGGAGCGTGCGAGGTTCTGACTTGTGCTGGGACGAGTGCTGCATGCCTAGTATGGAATCACCCCGTGCCACACACCCTAGTGGTGGCTTGCACGGTACTTCGTAGATGTAGATGAACTAGCAGATTGTATTACTCTACAATTTCTACTTCATTCATAACAAGTAACTTGATTCTCCACTGATCACGATCTCATTATTAATGACAGAACTTCTACAGGATTTCAATTTTAAGATAACTTTGAATTCCTAATTAAAGACTGCAACTTCTCTCACTGTTGATGCGCAAACAAAACGCAAGCAACAGCACGGAAGCCCTCTTTGGCTGCATGTGCCATCCCAAACTACTACTTTGCTCGCAGCGGGATGAATATACCGTTACAGTGACGTCCATCCACAGAAAACACCACTCCGCTTCGCCCCATCGAGATTCCCACTGTCTCGAACCGCAAGCGAAACGCCACCGGACCTCGACACCAAGTTTAAGCAAACGATCAGCACGGGTCACCGCATTACAACAATATACACGAATTTGCAGTTCCTAGAATACAACGTATAGCTCAAAACCATAGGAATAATATCTGATAGAAAGGGGCTTCTGCTGTTACGAGCACCGCAAAATTGTAAAGGAAAGGAAAAAAAACTCACGTAACGGTGAAAGTAACTAGCTCGAAAAAGAGTCGCGGCATTGCAGAGAATACGAAAACGATTCGCTTTTACAGGCCCGAGACATGGTGAAATATCGTAACAACGTTTCACAAATTTTGCTGCTCTCCGTTGTATTCGATCTATTTCTGAGGTTAGTCCTACTTCGTAAGGGTCCCATATGCTAGCGGCAAACTCCAAGTGAGGTCTCACGAGTGAAAAATAACATCGCTCTTTAACCTTCTCTTCGCTTTTTCATTATATTCTTTTAATAAATCCCAATTTGCGACTAGCCTGTCCTCAGATTTCCCGAACGTGTTTCCCCCAAGACTGGTCGTGACTAAGGGTCACACCTAAGTATTTAACCGACTCTACTTTTGATAAGTTGGTTTAATTAATTGTGTACGCTTCGTTGACAGAGTAATTCCTTTTCCAAAAATTCAGAACTCACTTTTTAAAATTCAATTCTAACTGCCAAGTATTGCACCATTCATGTGTAGCACCTAGGTCTTTTTGTAACGCAATTCTGTCAGACTTACTGCTTATAATTATATCCCTGTACAACAATGCGTAGTCTGCGAAGAGGCGAATTTTGCTCGCAACAGCGGTAGTGATGTCATTAATACACAAGGTCTGGGGGGTATGGAATACATTAGGACTGCCATTTTTCAATTGTAGTTATTTAATGCATTTCTATTTCATTTTTCAATTACGCGGGACGGTCACCCCCCTTTTGACGCCTCCCTTGCTTCAGGCTAAACGGAAGATGAGAGAAAAAAAGATTTCTCGCCCATGAATAGCGGCCTTCTGGAAATCACATAACAGCTGTAAGCGCGCTCGCATGCACCTGCGACCACGATATTACGCTGAATGCGCAGCCTCAGCACATCACAGACATAAACACAAAACCAACTTCAAATGGCTAAAACTGCTGGACTGAATGATAAACAAAAAACGTCATCAGCAACATTCAGCGTGGACTTTAGAACGCTAATCATCAATCCTGGTTTATTGATGTCATTTAGATTTATTCTTACGACTAGACTGTAATTGCACCAGTGTGGAGATGATGATAAGGCGGAAATAAGACGACACACGAACACGCTGCGCTAATCATGATAAAAAATTAATTATGAAGCGGCTTTGGAATTTGAAGACGCAAAGATTTGGGTTACAAGCAACTCTATCCCGCATGATTTTCAAATAATGATATCAACGCGGATTATTTTGTTACCAAGGATTTTAGAAGAAGCTGTGTGGGTAAAAATAAAATAATAACAAAACCGCATAACTGCAGAGGTACTTGGACCAAAACTAACATGCATTCCAGAGGATTGATTCTAGGTAATATTATTCTATACGAGATAAATAGTAGATTAAATCACGAAAGTCGCAAGAAATGTGTATTTTCCAGGTTTGGAGACGAATGTTGACGTCATTTAAATACACATATTTTGACAAGTTCGGGATCGTTTGGACTTCATCAACTGACGACAAAACTTCCCCATCATAAAGTAATGGCTTGCAGTAAACGTTTAGCTCCTTAGGTAAGGGGACCATATCCACCTAACAACTGTTCGTAGGAACAGTTCTTCAGACCCACAGAGCAAGGACAAAAATAACACGCCCCGCCTACTCCCAGATGGGGCAAGCGAAACGTGCAATATATTCATTATTACATGGGGGTATGTACTTTAGTTTATCCCCCTTTAATTACACTATTATATTTTTATTATTTTCCAGTTTATTCAGTTCAATGTTGAGTTGAAAAAACCGCGAAGTGGCAATGGCCACTTACCTTGCCGGCGGATGAAATTTTGGCTCAGAATCAGAAATTGATGCTGAAGGCCTGGCGGGGAAAAAGTTTATAATGGCCGAATTACGCGAATCCCAACTTGCTTAATAGTAATTAGGATTCCCTTAATGTTTTTTGGGCAAAATGTCTCAATTTCCGAGTTTTCGCCGCGTTCGTAGACTTACATCCGTGCTCCAAAAGGGGGAAATTGTCAACGAAATCAAGGAACGCGATAGAAACCTATAATTCAACTAGTTAATTGTATCCAATACAACTTTGTGGATTCGCTTCATACTTGAAAAATAAAAAAATGCCAATTACGTTGTGGTGTAAAGACTATGTCACAGCGTAATTTATGAAAAATATATACTTATTTGAAAAATCAAAGCTTTGGTTAGTTTTTCAACAATATTTGAACGTAAAACTGGACAAGTTATATAGTGAAGAATAGGAACTAATGATACTTTTCCCTAGTTAGGCCTCGTTCACAGCACGCTTTCAATCCTAAGGATCCTTACCAATAAGGTTCAAATACCAAACTGGAACGGTCGCAGCAAGGATCGTAAAGGTATACGTAAACAGTCGTTACGGTGACTTTATTCAGGTCGCAAGCCTACCGCGAAGAGAATCACTACCATACCAGTACGTAACAGACTCGAACAAAACTTTTTACGTATAAGTTCGGTGTCGTTCCCTTTTTGAAGATAAAAACATTCTTGAAACTCCGATATGCAACGATGGAGTACATACAAAAAAAATTACATAATTAACGCTGACTAATAAATAGTCAGATTTATTTTTTAACGTCAGCGAACAATGTGCGATCATTGACATTGAGATTGGATAGATTGTTCGGCAGGTCGATAGTTCATAGAATATAGCCATTAAAAACCAATTCAAATTCGTATAATAACCACTACTAGCAGCATGTCTCGCATTCCCGCTTTAATATGGAAATAATGATGCACATCTGCTTCTGCTAAATTCTTTTACACAAAACCAAAATATAGTTCCTAATACTTGCGCACTGTACTGCTGTGCAAATCCAAAGTTTTCCTTTCGCACACCCATAGGTGGTTGGAGCAATTCTTGTCCATGCACACATTTGCGTGAAACTTTGTATACGCGTTCTTGTTAGTGATATCTATTGATAAAAGTGACAAAATTTCATCACACTGATTTGGTTTTATGGCAATTCAATGCTATTTCCACACGTAGCCTTATGGCACATGACATATAATTCGTAAAAATTAGAACAAACTTGCACAGATTTTCTGCTAAACGTGAAATAATACATTCCATCATTATAACTGTTGCCAAAAAACATAAAGGTGTCACTCCGAGTCCAATAATAGAAAAAAACATTCCAATATAATTTCGTCTGAATTTCCAACACCGCGAAGAAATCCCTTGTTTTCATGGAGGAAAGATGCTTTAATGCAGGAAAAAAGTGAAAAACATAATTCTTGAATCATTTCCATTCATCATCATTACATACTGTATGATGAGTTCCAACGTATAAACACATGCACTTAGAAAATATTATTAAAATGTGCACTAAATGACCCACGATTACCGCTCTAGTTATCTTAATGCTGCTCGCAGTGCGCTGTGCCCTTCCCACTGGAGGAACATAACACTTGTGCATTAATGTTTATTTTAGCACGGTCGAATACCGTGCAGCGTCCGTAATAATTAACTAGACCGTGAAAGTCGCAACTAACACGGACATTTCATATCTGTGAATGTGCGACAGGTAATGCCCCCGAGTGTATAATCCCGAAGGGCGTAGGTATGGAATCCATCATCTGATACGCCATGGCGGTTCACAACTACGAGACGTTAGGTAGCAACGCCTCATAAATCAAAAAACCACTACCTACTAAGGTGGGAATTGAACATTAACTATGCAGTTTCCACAAAATGTTTGTATAATAATACCTAGGTTTCAAGACCATGCGTCTTGAAACCTAGGTCTTAATATACAAACCCCCTATATACTACCCCCTACCACACACCCCTGAGGTGGCTTGCAGGGTATTTTGTAGATGTAGATGTCTTGAGGAAGGCACAATGTCTTGAAAGCAAGATCGTAATTAACAAAAATGTAGTGGAATGTACATAGCTGGTGCCCATTTCCCTCCTTGATGGATCGATTCCACATCTTTAAGCCGTGATACAGTTAACTACCATATATTAGAGCTTACGACTTACTGTAGCCCGTAACCCTCACAAGTGATCGAAGATAACGTTCGTTGTAAAAAAAAGTGCACTGTCATATCACCCTGTATTTCCCTATGAGACAACAGGCATCCAGCAAGACGGCACTTGCATTCCGTTTATGAACACCTGCAATACGGGTAATAGGCCTTGTTCTCTTAACTGAAGTCAGTAAAATTAAAAGCAGATGGCGTTGATGAGATTGGCATTCCAATTGTCTCGCACATAGAAAGTACATTACGCATACGAAGTACCGAGCAAGCCACCACTAGGGTGTGTGGCACAGGGTGATTCCGTACCAGGCATGCAGCACTCGTCCCAGTTCTGATCAGGACATCGCACGTTCCCCTGGCCTCAAGACGCGAACCAAAAAGCAGTCAGGAAAATAGTGTGCAGTCAAACCAGAAACTGGGATAGGGCCACGTACACGAACATGCAAGCATGCAGTACACACTGGTTGAGACAAAGACTGATTAATATTACCATTAATTTACGAATGCTACGAGATACTACCTACTCCAGGCAAAAAAAAACAAAATAATGCCGGATATTTCAAGCGGGGTGAGGTTTTAGTAATGTTGTTACATACAAATATTTTAAGTTAAGGTTCATACAACAGAATCACAACTATTTTTATTCCTTACTGTAGGCGGAAAAAATGGCATTTTAAATATATTGGTTTCTCAGTCTATTTCCTCTTTCTTATCACTGTGATCGTTTCTACCGTAATACCTTGGCTCTAGCAAAATACGTTGAACGTCTGGCAAAAAATTGTCTGCTTCCAACTTCCGCAAAATACTCAAACTGAAATGGTGTGAATGCCTTCAATAAAAGTCAAAGAAATTAAGGAAAACTGTCAAAGTAAAAGAAACTATCTGTCTCAAACACCATACCAAGCCCATCACATGAAGTAATGGGCACCTGATATGATGAAGACAGAGGTAATTGAAGCCTAATTGAAGGAATAAAAGATCCAAATAAGAAGAAACTAGATAGAAAAATGCACCAAGTAGGACTGCACAATTAGACAAAGATCATGAAGCCAGACGTAAAGCAGCGTTAACAAAGGAAAGCATTATTCGTGCAATATCTCAGTTCAATTTGTGACTCAGTTTGACGCCTGATATGTAATTTCCTTTTAATTTCGAAATCGGTACAATAAGTTTTCCTTTGGCATGTCTATTCACTTTAACGACTATGATTCAAAATAATCAGCTCCAAATTGTACACTGTGCATGGCCGAAATCAATTGCAGAAATCTTTAATTTACTTTTGGTATATCCCGAAGGAAATTGCACAGCACACCCCATTCATCATAACAATCAGGTTTTACTAAAAAGTCCTACGGCAGTGCCTTGTGAATGGCTTCACAAGTAAATGGATAAATGGCAGACGTCAAAAATGGTATCATATACAGCATTAGAGATACCATCATAGATATCTAATTATGACCGGCGATTTTTCGTCATACGAAAGTTACGCGCATTGATCAATCTCTGTAAAGATGAAAAACAAATCATAACCCGATCTGTATACTATATTTTAAAATATATTTTTAATCGTACGACGAAATTCACCAACATCTCCGCAAGATACACGCTGGCTCAATTTCTAACTGTATCAATCAACAACAGAACCTGCACAATTGCAATCCGTTAGTCGATCGCCTCGATGAAAGCGTTGGTTTTAATTACGCGAGACGAAAGTAGATACAACAAGAAAAAACTACCAATATACCGTAGCAAAGTCACTCCCTTCAGTTGCGTTGGTTGTTTTAATTCGCGAGCCGTTTATATAACGGAAACAATACACCAATAGGTAGTGTCTGGTTATTATTCAATGACGAGTTCTCCGCGAAGCTTTATCACAAGTACAGACACTACGAAAGCATAACAAAACATGGCAGATACAAAACAAATTTATAAGCGAAGCTAAAATCCGACACATCATAGAATTTGGTGTCCGAGTCAGGCATGCCAAGCCAAGAGCTTCACGAGCCATCCGAAGACTTCCCATTGTATCGAAATTTTAAGGCATTCACTCTGAGCAACTGAGAGGAGTTAACGGACGGCTGATCACGTCTTCCGTCAAGGGTTTCCGTTCTGAAGACATGGCAACAGCGGATCTATCACTTTCCCCCTTCCCTCTACACCCGCTTTCCCCAGTCGTCAGTCGAGTCTGAAAACTTTTCGATTCGAGCAGGGAATTAACCTAAGGGCGAGAAGACCCTACAACACTGCTTTCACCTGTTCGACATGAAACCAATCAACCATTACAACCGACGTGGCTGGCTTGACGGTGCAGTTTACTATTAGTCACGGTCGAGATACTGAGTAGTGCACGGAATAAACCGGAAAGACATTAAAGGAATAAATGAAAAGCTATCTCCTGAGTTAACTAAAATTTACGCAATTATATGAACGCAAATGAAACTTTCGGTACTCACCGTATGTGTGGAATGCCTACTCCGCCGTTCAAAATTTTATATAATTTACTCTCGTAGAGCAGTTGCGGGTGTCTTGCTCGAATGGGCTCGAGCTTGACAGCAACTTCCTGGAAATAAAATGATTACCTCAAAAGTTAATATGTACACAGGAAAACTGCACAGAAAGCGCATTTAAAAAATAACTACAGCCCCGGGGGTACTTGAACTTTGCAGTTTCAGAATTCTAATAAAACACTACATACTGTTACAATTATAATTTCTTCAAAAATTGCAACAAAATAGTACAACTATTATCATGAGAGGAGAGTACCTCACAAACACAAAAGCAGGTAATCCATTATTTAGCTCAATATCGGCCGATTACAGAAGAAAAAATACAACCAATCAAGCAATATTTACATTCACCATCATTCAGCCATTTACGACATCAAAATATTTTCTTCCCATTTCACCAAACGAGCAATATGGGAGGGCATACAAAACTAAGAAAATGTAAACAAATTGTAAATACAATCAAATCATTCTGGACAGAGTAATAATTAGAATAAAATCACACGAGTTTTCGAAAAAACATTCTGTACAATTGCGCCATTATCAGGCTTGCAGGCTTACTGTTAGAATACTGCACGGGCAAAATGTGTACATACACATCCGGTATTCACTGACACCACAACCAACACTCCTTTCTAAGGGCCATTGAATAATTTCACCAAGTAACCACAAATATTGAAAATATGACGACCGTATAAAAAATACACTAATAATAAACAATCAATAATGATATTTAGGTCAAACATTCATGGTACAGTATCAAAAATGTGAATTTATGCCATTGCCTATTTTGAAAATCGGTACATAATGAAAACACACAAATCATTTTCATTAATAACTAAATTATCACTTTAGGAGAATGAATGAGACATTTTCGATGCACCACTAGGAGAAACAATAATCACTTCACTTTTAACTATGAAAATTGAGGTAAAATTACAATAATAACAAATTTTAAAATTAGGTTTTCGTCATCACTGAATGGCCAATACCCTACTGGTAAATATCAACGCAAAGCAATAAAGTAATTAGGTAATTATGTACCAATGGGGGTTATCTCGCAGCAAATATACCATAAACCTTCGCTGTTCCGAAATCACTATGGTTAACCTTCCAAAACACTGTAATCCATACACACAATATACGCTAAGGAAATTCTATGCAATGATTAAATATTTTGAACGTGGGCATTTTAGAAGCACGAATGAATAAGAAAAAGTCCCCAAGTTGGCGTGAATCACTCACAGCTCATTTTATCACGAATGCTATGTATCTAAGATGGCTGAACTCGAAATACAAATTTCACTCATCTTACGAAAAGCAACAAGACAACGTTTTCCACAAGGTCACCCACAAATAATGCATATCAATAGCAGTAAAACCGCAGTTGTTGTTGGTACAAATTGCAAAAGTGCATTATAGAAATCAACTACTCGCATTACAGATGACTTGACACCAAGAATGTTAAATGGCTGTATGGACTACACGTATTACGAGCCATAGATGTAAATTAACGCCCCAGAAAAAAGCCAACACAAAACACAACGATAGTGTGCAATAATCACTAATACAAAAAAACAATTCTCTTACCTCTCCATTTGTAATGTTAATGCCCAAATAAATGTCACCAAACGAACCAGATCCAATTTTGCGCACTAAACGATATTTTCCACACACTATGAAATCCTTACTGGGTAAGGATTGAATGATTGAGGGTATTGACATTTTTAGGTGTTTAAATGTCACAGATTTAGAATTGAACAGGTAATACGAATCAATATTTAGTCACTACACCATGATCAATTGGCCGACATCTCCCTCACAACGACTGACGTAGGGAAAAAGCAACGAACTGCATCCTGGGATTTCAAGTTTTGACAACGTAAAGCTTGGAGGATCTCTTTAATTATTTGTTCATGCATTATAAATTGCTATAAAAATCATAGTATCCTTGGATTTAGCAATAAATTTTCTGTTTTATCAAAGTACCAATTTAAAGAGAGTTATTTCCATTTTTTTAATTTATTAGCATTTCTCAATTGACTAAGTATTCCTCATAGCGTTTCTGGGAAATACAGACGGAAATGTCCGCAGAAGTCCGCAGTGATGGCCGATGTTGACAATAATAAAGAGACTTGATTCAATGTAAGTAAAAGGTTATTTAAATGAAACATGACTACCTAAGGTAGCTGTTGCGATTTTCTTTTCTGGAAGTGTCATTTAGATAGGGTTAAGAAAATTAGCGCCTAATTGCACTTACTCGGATGTGCTATGAATCATCATCCTTACCTGGAAACTTATGTAATTGATAATGGGAAAATCATCCCTAATATACACCGGGTGGTGTTATCGCTAACTCACTTTGTCATTTTTATAGAAAGTGGTCTAATCAAACCTGTCAAATGTGACGAACTTCGGTATCGTCTTTGAAAGTCCGTAAATTGGAAATAGAGCTAAAACTCACCTCTACGGTCAGCGTCGTCACCTGGCTCATAAATGGACCATGCAAGGCCTCTTCACTGAGCACCCATACGCAAGCAAATTCTTCATTAATGGTGTGGGAATAGTGAATTTGATGGTTTTCCTTGGGCTCCCTCAGGCAATCAAAATGTGACATTTTTTATTGGCTGCTCAATAGCTCTGTCAGATACCTAACCAGCCAACTCACTGAGTAACAGTAGCTATATTGACTGTCGTTTGCCTGGTTCCTAATGTCTGGCCTAAATGGCAACTGTATGTTGTCCTTTCAAGGGGTAATTATCATCGACCCCACTGGTGCAGTTGAAAGGGTTATTCAAAATCCCGAGCACTCCCATGTGCAAGAGCCAAACTAATCACTAGTATGTGGCAACACATATTCAGAAGAGACAAAAAACCAAAAGGAGTTAGCACATTAGGGATGAAGGCTCCTAGGTAGAAATCTTGGTTCCTTACATAAATAACATCTATGTTTAAAATGAGACTAAAACCAAAATGCTAGCTCAATCATCTAGTTGTGGATCAAGTACCAAAATATTGTGCATACGTAGGTTTAGATGGGATGGCAGGATATGCAAGATGACCATGTGCACTGGCTTGGCTGGGGCAGTTCCAGTGGTAGGTTTTTTGTTCCTAAAGGTTGAAAAAGTTACTAGTTTTTACCAGTTAACTGAAGTTTTGATCAAATTGTTCATTGATGTGTGGGAACAAAGGAAATTAACTTAGAGGATATGCCGAAGATGGACAGAAGGAAATACCTAGACAAATAGACTTCAACTCTATCTTATCTTCGTAAATTATCAAAGTTGGTTTAATAGATGCATCTGCAGTACGTGATCATATATTTATACAAAAATATTTGCAATTTACATAAACGAAATAAAAATCTTTTTCCTTTTTTTTAATTAATAAGTGATTAATATACATTCCTCCTAATATTATTTCTCAACTCTTGAGGGAAGTAACATAACATGAAGGAAAGAGTTGAGTCTTATAGGATTAGAATTGCTTCACTTGATCAGGTTAACATGTCTGGAACTCTCACTCTGCTCCAGGAGATCAAACAGTCCCAGTTTAGCAGGTAAGAAATGTAGTCTTTTAGTATGTGTCCTACCTCTCTTCATCCCAACCATGAATCTATTTCTCTTTCTTCCCTGCTAACCCAACATCATCCCCTCTATTACGACCTACATTATCCCCTCATCACATATTTCAACCAAGTACTCTAATAAATAAAAACTGAAAATGGTGTGGATGAACAAGCCTGGAAGGCATTAAACTGGTATTAAGATAAGAATGGCTCAGCAAATGGTGGATAAACTCTGGATAAAGTAAAAATAACTTGCCAAATCAAGATAGTCTTTAACAATAAAGGGCAATGTTCTGGTGCCTCGTCTGTGTACTATCTTGATGAAGTCTTCTCAGGTTTACAATCTCTCACCCAGTGGGCAGGGTTGGTACGCATCTTGAAAGTCAGGTAACTTAAAAGTTGGTCTGGAAGTTAGGGAATTTTATTGTTGGTCAGGAAAAAATTACTCATGTTCGACACCAATTTGGCATGCGACTCTTTTGACTGCACTACGGATCCTATACTCCAGTGTGCTGAGGCGTGAGCCAAGTGCTGCATAGCAGGATAAGGGGATGGGGAACTATCTGTCCTCAGAGCTGTGGCCCGGCACAGCAAGCCACACTGTTTGTAAACACATTTTCCAAGGAGTGACTGTAGTGAAAATCCCTCTGGGATGATCACTGGTAAGAGACGCCGAGGGATTTACCTACAAGCGACTGCAATTAGGTTGTGAAGTGACTATTTTAGTTATCTCCGCACTCGAGCTGTGAATATGTGACGAGCATGAGTGAGAGAAATAAGTGTATTTTTGCTGCATATTCAGGATCTCACTTATTTCCACAGAAGCTTTGCCCTATAAGGTGGGTGAACAATTCTCCTGTGGCTGACAGCGATTTTGACTTATAAAAATGTTGAGGAGTTTCTTCGAGGTTGCGATAGGGATAATATTAAGATAGAATCCCATAGCTTCAAAATCGTAGTTAAGGGAATAGAGGACAGACCCATGTGACTGAAGCTGGCCTTTTCTTAATGTGTTGCAAACAGTAGTGTAGCCAGGGGGGGCGAATGCCCCCCCCTCCTCATGTTCTGGCACCCCTAAGTCTGGGTATACACTGTCAATTGTCATATTTTGTACAAACCCATTCACCTATTGCATAACCATAATTTGTAAAGTGGTTAATTTATGAGTCAATTTATGAATTCATGAGAATTTTATGCCCCCTCTAAAACTTTTCTGCCCCCCTTAGACCCAAAACCTGGGTATACCACTGGTTGCAAAGCTTTTGGAGCCATTTCTAGCTACATATTAAACTTATAATCTACTGGCACTATTCCTACACACAGACCTTTCTGCTCTTTTATCTGATTTAATCCACCTAATTGTGAAGCCTGAAGTGTTGGAAAATTCACTATTGACCTAAATAATTTTTTTTATTTTTTTTTATTTGTCCAAGGATCATTATACATGATATAAGACAGGTCAGTTATACACATAAAAACATTTAAACTCTGTAATATACAATCCAAGTCCTCATCTATGATGTATTCGTTGACTGAGTAGTACAATTTTTTCAGTAGCATTTCTTTAATTTTACACTTAAAAATTATAACTTTTTCAATGTCTTTGTATTTTGTTGGGAGTTTATTATAGAGGCGAATCCCCATAGCTCTAGGACCATGGGAAGTATTACTCGTCCTTTCAAATGGAATATGTAAATTATTCCTCAGTCTTCCTATGTAAATAATTATGTACATTTGAGTTCTTTTCAAATTCAGCAATATTAGTCTGTACATACATACATTAAAACATAATACATATATATAAATACTAGGTAAAGGCAGTAATCCCAATGCCTTGAAGATAGGTCGACATGGAGCAATGATAGAAGCATTTACAATTAGTCTAACGGCTTTCTTCTGCATTTTAAATATCACAGTAGCATGGGAGTAAGAACCCCAAAACAAAATACTGTATACCATGCGAGAGTAAAACTCTCCAAAATACAGAGAAAGCAGAACATCGATAGAAACAGTATGTCTTATAAATCTAATCATATAACATTTTGAACTAAGCTTACTAGCTAATTCACAAATATGAGGTTCCCAGGTCATATAAGAGTCAAGATGAAGTCCAAGAAATTTAGCCTGGGTGACCTGGAGTAAATAATAACAGTAACTTAATTTTATCCAAATATGTGAACTTGAGACGTGCTGTCAAAGCTGAACTCAGGAGGGTGAAAATGTCACCAGACCAAATTCAGGAATTTAGAGAGGATTGTTTTGAAATTTTAAAACGTGTTTAATAGCAAACATAGTAGAAAAATCTCCTATAAAATATCGTCTTTGTGAAGGAATAACTTTCTATGACCCAGCTATTATCGTAGTTTATCCAAAAACAGCTAAAAGAAGGTTGACCATTACTCTTCAGATATTTTCTGAAAGAAACTGTATTTCTCCTTCGGAATGCAATATTGTTGAATGGTAATTTAAGTAGATGTGTGATTCACGAGATAAAGATCTTAAAACAGTTCAAGAGGTCTGAAACCCGAATCAACCACTTGTGGTGAAATTGTTTATCTAGTGAATACATAGGGGTATCTAGAAGCATCTGAAGGGGAGGGGGTTTACATGGATGGGGGGTATTCCATACCCCCCATGTTAACCTTTTTATCAAGGGGGGGGGGGGGGGTTACAAGCCCCAAAACCCTCCCTGGATATGCCTATGAGTGTATTTGAGTTTGCAAACCTGTATAAATTCCTCCAAAAAGTGCTAATTTTAAGCCATGAAAATGCTTACGTAGAGGTATCTTGATCAACAAGGAAATAATCGTTGAAAATCTATTGTGCTCTTCTCTAATCACCCATAGACAAGTGTATGATGACATTACGGCTGCTGTTCTGAAGATTACCAAAGCTTAAAATGCAAGTGAAAGCAATAAAGTGCAAGAGAAAGGTGCCGTGAAGAGTTCAAGGCATTGCAAAAGGTAAAGGAAAAAAAGGCCATGTCTGGGGCCCAAAAACGTTCTATTTTAGATTAAATGAAGCAATTGAAAGATGAGAAGATCAAGTTTTCAGCAGAAAAACTGAATCATAGGTCATTGACGAAAAAATCGTTCCCCCCTGCAGAGCATGATTTGATGAGCTGTTTTGTTTTGAAGCATGGATCACAAGCCCACTGTGTGCTGTCTTGTTATTTATGGTTCATATTTGATGTTTTATTTTATGTACAGCAGTTGATGTACTTTTACTATCAAGATAAGTCTCTAAGTGATGCTTCATTTATGCTCTATTTTATGTACAAGCACTGATGAACTTGTACTTCACATTTAAGTCCTTTAAAAGAAGGTAATAAAAGAAGCTGTATTTTAACATAATTCTCATTAATTCTTTAGTTTTCTTCAAATGAGGTGATTTTTAAAAGTCAGGGAAAAATATTTGACCTGGAAAGTCAGGGAAAATCAAAACTGGCAATGCGTATCAACCCTGGTGGAGAACCCAAGAAGACTTCATCCATGCATAGTGTGGAGACCCTGTACAAATGTTATGGTAGACTATTAGGCTGTAGTATTAGATATAGGCCCTTGAGGGAATAAATAGGCTTTATGTTAGTAGGTACTTCTTAGGGTTAAGGTTTGTGGGAAAGGGTAAATATAGGTCAGAGACCTGCAGCATGGATTAAGAGGAGCAGCTTTGAAAAATTGGTCCATACTAGTAATACCGACGGCTACAGACAATGAAAATGATTCATATATCAAGAAACTAGGCAGCATGGATAAGAGGAAATAGACTGAGAATGTTGAATACAGTCCTATATATCCACCAACAAGCTGTCCTCTTGTACACCATCTAGCAAATTAACCAATTCAGTCCTAGAACTCCTCCATAAATGAGTCTGTCACCGCTATTCATTGTTGTTGCTAGCAAGCCTCAGCTGCATGAATGCAAGAGATGGCCCATTCCATTAGTAATGTCAAGGGACAATGGTGCAAATCAATTAAAGAGGGATATGAAAAAGTAGTCATGGAATTAGCATAAAATAATGAACAGCAGTCATCCGTACTTAGTGTTGAGAGCTGAATGAATGTTCCTTTTCAAAGCATTATAATTTTTAACCTTCAGGACTAACGTAGATTTACGAGTTCTGTTCAAAATATACGTGGACTGTTTAAATTTCGCAGCTCCAGTTGGTTCCAGGGGAATCTGCTTGGGGTCGCTAGATTTGTAGATTAACTGATGAAAACGCCGTTTCCCGATTGAAGATATCTTCATTTGTAGATTTGCAACAAGGTTTTTAGTGAAGTGCAATTTTTTCGTTTGTCGGATTTCAGAATGAATGACCTGAAGAAGCAACAACTTGCTGTGAACTTTTGTGTTCAACTTGGAAAATGTGTGACTGAAACATTTTCTATGCTCAACACTGCTTACGGTGATGTTACTATGAAGCATAGGGCATGTTTCAAGTGGCATGAATGTTTTAAGGGTGGTCGACAGTCGATTGAAGACTATGAGCATCCTGGACGTCCTTCCACGTCAACTGACGACCCACAAGTCGACAAAATCAGCACCCTGGTGCGGGAAAATCGACTTCTGACCATCAGGGAGCTTGCTGAAGAGTGTGGGATATCAGTTGGATCTTGTTGTGAGATGTTGACCTAAAACTTGAAGATACTTGAAATTTGCTGCGAAATTTTTGCCATGCCTGAAGACGGATAACCAAACTGGTTTTACTGTCACGACAAAGCTCCAGCCCATTCAACCCTCAGATGTCATGAGTTTTTTATTAAACACTCTATCACTGCCCCACCCCCCTTACTAACCTGACCTTGCCTCTTGTGCCTTTTTCTTGTTCCCCAAACTCAAAAGACCCTTGAAAGGAGGAAGATTTGAGACAATTCCCGAGATTAAGTCAAATGCGACAAAGGAGCTAAGGGACATTACAAAAGAAGCGTACCAGGACTGTTTCAACAAGTGGAAACACAACGTTGGGATAAGTGTGTGCGTTGGGGACGAGAATACTTTGAAGGAAACCCAGACATGTTACTTCTAAATAAAGTACATTTTGTTTTATGATGTCAGTCTGCGTATTTTAACAGACCTCGTATATTCTCTGGAATGATGGGTCCACTGGCCATGCATTCAGAAAAACATATGCTGGATTTGGTATTTAAACCCATAGAGTTTCTGTGTGCACAAAATAAAATCCGGCCAGCATTGCCTGCACTGGGTATTTTAATCAGCACGTTGAAGGTTAAGGTACTTGCAAATATTTAGTCAAGGTTATCAGCTGTAGCAATTTTTTCTAGCTCCTCCACATGCATAGCAAGTTCAGGTTACGACAGTAAAGCCAGCTACAAATGTTCCTGTACACCCATGCAATTGTGACTACATAGTTGCCTCTCCTTAACATGGCTGATGCTCAAGGCAGTGGTTCCCAACCTTTTCCAGCTTGTGTACTCCTTGGCTGCTCATTCTTCTTGAAAGTACCCCTATCAGGTGGACCCCTCACATCAATGGAATATTCTTGCCAACTTCCACTTACCTGTTATAAGCTATTCTAGCACACTGCTAAACTACTAACAATAAGACCATATCATAGGTTGGGAACTGATTCTCTAGGGCATACCTACAAGGCAGTGTTTGCTATCAATTCGTCTACAGCCATGTAAAAAAAAAGATGATGCTTCAACTGCGGCTGGCTCACCTAGACCTATGGAATGGGTTGAGGACATTCTTGCATACATATAAATGAGTAGTATCAATCCGAAAATTAATATTGGTGCAATTACCTAGGGGAAAACTATAACAATCTGCTATCTCTAGCAAGCTCATTACTTCAATTCACGCTCCAATACCTTATCCATCAAGGACAAGAGGAATCCAAGAATATGGGCCACTGATCAAGTACATATATATTTAAGCATACTGCGTTGAACCTGGGTCTTTTCTTGGTACAAGTAGATATATTGTATGAATTCAATTCTTTTCTCTGCCTACATGCAAAAATTACAAACTTACCATGAACATTCTATGGCATGATGGGTAAGTACCATTGTTCAGGTATACCTTATAACTGAACCAGCCAGCTGAAAGCTGCAATGATGACGTAATAGGTACATCTATATAGAGAGACCGTTATCAAAAAGTATGACTAAGGGCTGATATGTTAAGTCAGAAAACTGATATAAGTTAGATAATTATAGCCTGTACTTAAAAAATCCAAAACAGCTGTTGATATGGTCAGGGTTTCATCTGGACACAATAATCATGATCACATTAGATTCTCCTACACAAACAATTCATTGACTAGTCCAAAAAAAGACTACAATAAATAAATGATGGAAGTTGCTTAATAGTCAACATCACTATAACTGCCAAGGAAGATAACATTCATAGGCTCGCCAATGTCAATTTAGGCCTCAGGGGAGACAATCAATATTTTTCAAAAGAAAAACATTAACACTCGCCTTCCGTAGAATTAGATTAAGACAAATGATAAAATTAATTAAACTTTAAATATGGTGGTAAAAGACATACCAAGAAGAAATTCTAAGGAGAAAGAAAGATATTAGCTATGAATTATGATTGAGTAGGTGGGAGGTTTAATTAAATCAACAGTGTATCTGTATTTTGTCAAAATTGGTACATAATAGTACCTAATTGCCAAAAGTCTGTGGTAAAGGAGAGAATGCAGGGTAAGTGCGTGGGAGAAATGAATGGCAAGATTATGGATGGCATGAACGAAAGTAGAAGATCAGATGTGTTCATAAGGGACACAATGATAGAAATTATGGTCTTGATCTTATGCACATATATTTAGCATCCTGTAAGATCCATTGAGCTTTCCATTAAAAAAAGTAGAATGCTTGTGTTCTTCCAATTTTTTATTATCTTAAAGTTCATCTTCTTTGGCACTTTCACAAGTTTTAGACAAAGCACCTTTAGACATTCTCTCAACAGTACTTAAATCCATAGAATTTTAAATAAAGGAATATACATTATTCCATATCAGAATTATTTTTTTTCTAATTATTCACAATATTCTTTCCAATTAGAATTCATGCACATCTTGGGCACATTTGGGTTAATAAATAATTGATAAAATTCACTAATATTAAGTGATGTTGGAAGAAATGAACCTGCCATGCTCTAACCTCTTTAAATATGTATGCTGATTTTCCAATCTAGTACACAACCTTTTTCATCACCAGGGATTTCTAAGAACTGTGTATGCTAAGATCACCAAGGCCATTAGAATTAATTTTTAAAATAAAAAATTAATTAATTTAAAAAAAATATTTTTTACGTTCAGAAAGTTTAAATTTTCAACACTTGGGCACATATATATGTTTGGGCATTTAATGCGTTAAAATAAGGCATAAAATTTAATTTAGAAGGAAATGAAAAATAAAAACTTATATACTCATATGCTGGAGAATAATTGCAGCAGAACAAGTAGGGTTAGAAGCAATGGAAATCAAATAATGATAAAAATGTTACGGAAGATGAGAATTACAAATGGAGAAGTCCAATGAAGAGTGGGAGAGAAAGAAAGTTTAATAAAAACACTTCAAAGTGGAAGCAAACTTATTGCACAATTTTCAGTCACAACAGCCCATTGAAAAGTACTGGAAGGAGGAATTATAGAGGCTTAAGAACCATGAAGAAGTAAGTAGTCAGTCAGCTTCGAAGAGGGTGGAGTGCAGGGCTTCAATGAACCAATCTTCAGATTGGTGACTGCTGCTGATGATGATTCATACAAGCATTGAAATGCTGACTGATATATCAGTCAGGGTCAGTTTTCTCACAGGCACCAAAGGCCAACAAATCGACCCACTCACAGAAAAGGAGTTAAATGCCTTGAAAATATTTGAGAGTGAATAATTACATATCCATGGTGGTGATGCACCATGTGAGTCAACTTGCAGATTGTGATTCAGACATGAAATTCAGCAGGATATGACAGATCTTCTCCTTCAGAAGTCACATAATATTACAAATAACATTTTAAAAATTTTCAACATCCTGACAGTAACAGTTAAAAATTTCAGAATGAGACCAACGGGTTATTTCCACATAAAAATTACCCATGAGAAAAGTTAACAATTCACATAATGTTTTTCAATGACAATCTCTTTCTTGCCAAATACATTCAGACCAGAGTGGAATGAGTATTCAGAAAAACAATGTTCCAATAGAGGTACATAACAAGAACACTGACACAAACAGTTATGTAAGCCCACACCTCACCTTTTTTAACACAAGGACATAATTTTTTAATATTTGATCATTCACTGCTAAGTCCGATCTTTGATGCCCAATGTTTCTTCATCATCTTGACATGGAATTCTATCTTCGCCATAGTTAGGTGGCATAACTGGTGGGTGTGGATCACCAACTCGAGATTCCTCCTCCAATTTTCCAGTATTGATTCTACCACTTGAACATAACTGTCTTTCACAAGATTCTCCTTCCACTAATGATTCAGTTAACTGAATGAAGGGGGCTTCACCTTTCCACATACAATACAGATGTGAGCGATTGTCCTGCATAAAAATAAAAACGAATTTCAAAAATATATACAACAGAGATGAAATCTGCCGAGAAAAAAATGTTTTGACTTGACAGGGGTCCAAACCTAGATCTACAGATTGCAGATCTACAGTCAGGTGTGTTGGCCAGATACACGAAGTCATCTTAATTCAAGTTTCCATGTGGGTTTGACATAAACTAGGTACGAAATGTTTCCCAAAGGTATTTTCTCCAATAAATTTGGTTTGAACATTACAAATGCTGGAAAAACATTATAAACATTACTTATAATATAGCAACTTATACATAAATTCGTTTGTAGTTCCTGAACTGTACACAGAACTATGAACAAATTTATATTTGTACTGCTTTACAGCATATTCGTAAGATACATTATTTTTCAAATTACAAACATATATCCCTCTGTACATAACGATGTTTTTCGTATGATATTTCTTACTGCTGCCATGTGAACCCTCTGTGGATGACAATCATGATAGTTACCATCGCGGAAACACACAAAATGGCTAATATTAGACTGTCAGAAACTTATGACTATGGCATGTAACTTTTTTGTCTGATTTCTTTCATATTTTACAAATTTCGACCATGCATACTTTCAATATATGTTAACATTACACATATTTGGAATACATAAATGCAACTTTATTCCTTAATCATTGGAAATTTACTCAGTCTTGATCTTTTCAGAGGCATGCAAATGGCCAGTTTTGCTATGATAATTCTACTGCAACTTGAAGTATGGTTCAGAGTAGTGTATTGGGAAAGATTTTTGACAAAACTAGTGAATTCTGCAGCCTATGAATGGCCCAAGTAATATTTTAAAAATATAACTGACAACGGGCCAGATGCCAGTTGCCTTATTACAGCCATATTTATGGCTGGAGTCACTGTTATATGAACCAAATTTTCCATATAACAATGACACTAGCTACAACTATGGCCATAACCAGACATTGTTGATCCACCCCTAGATAAGAAGGATTAATGAAATTTGAGCTTAAACAAATCCTACAATGTATGATTACTTTCAACCCCTTAAGTAGTGGATATCATGTGAAAGTAGCCATCCAAAATCATAGGGATGTTAACAGGAAATTAAATTTTTTATTTTCATAATTAAAATTACAGCAAAATATATTCAAAAGCATGGGTTCACACTATACACACTTGAACAGTAGCAAGTCTGCTGAAAATGTACTTACAGCACTGCCATCAGATCCAGAGCCCACAGATCGACTGTAAGCAGAAGAATCTGTCGAAGAGCTGCTTTTTCTAGAGAGACCACCACTTTCTCCTGATGCAGCTGGTGTCCAGCCAGCAGAATTGCTCTGACTTACAGCAGTCCCATCACCTTCACACCATCTGCACCATGCACAGGCTAAAGAATTAGGGCCACGTATGCTTAATTAAATTAGTAAAACTAGTTTTTAATATGAAGCTAAGCTAACATATTTTTTCTGCTTCTGATGGGCACTTCATCAATTAAAATTTTCTTTAAAAGCAACTGACAAAGAACAAAAGAAAAAATTCCATTGGACCAAAATACTTCTTCGGGAGAGTCTCGGGCAAAATTATGAGCTCCCGACAAACTTTCAAAGTGATAGTCAATTGATTTTGAAGATATACATACACTGATGAGTTAGTAAGTATGCGCATATAATTTTAATAATGAATGCATCATTATTCCAGTTTTTACTCCACTTGGTACATAATTATAGAACAAAAAAGCTACAGTTACAGCTTATGATAAAATGTTATACGCTTAAAATTCCTAACTTATGAACCTAATTAGTTAATTCTATTTTTTTCAATTCCTAATATGTACTTAATTGCAAGACATTTTGCTCAACTTAATCTTAAGATCTTTAACTTAGTGCCCAACTGGAAATTTAATGATTCATGGGATATGAAACCATGCTTCGAATGCATGTATTTTTTCCCTTAATGCCAGACATACGCATAATGCAGACGTGTATGTATTAAGAACGGGTTCCTTCCAGCTAGCAATTTATGAAGCTTCAGCAACAAAACTAAAATAATAATCAAAACAGCCATTTTGGACAAAGGCATATTTTAATGGTAATAGACTTAATTGCAGGGAAATTAATTCTACGATTATATTGCACCATCTAACTTGAGACAAATAGAATGCCCATGCCTGATAGGGTTATTCAAACCTACAAATAGGCTATTGTGGGTACCAAGACACAAGAAACAAAGTGATGACATTATGTATGATACCTAAACATGTATTTTCATTTTGTAACATTTTCAGGAGCCAAATCTTGATTGTAACACAATGTGATCCTCAAGTCATACTGCTGGGGTTTAGCTGGAATATTCTAAGAGGCTTCTTTAGAATTTAAATGAAGGCACCCAGGTAAGTGAGTACTAGCTTTATTGGCAGTTGCAAGCAAAGTGGTGGACATCTGGTGGTGATCTTTAGAACTGAGGTTAAGGGGATTGAACATCTCAGTAGTCCTGTGTTTACATAAAGTTTATTGCTCATCTGACAGCTATAAATATGTATTTCAATGATTTAGCTCAACCAGTCGTGTTGGTGTAATGTACAGCATAATTTACCTTTATTAGGAATTATGAATATCAATTTAGACTTGTGGAGGCTTATTATAGAAGATTATTGTGTAGGAAGATGTAAACCCCTTGTCGGGAAACAAGATGAAGCCGAAGTGGCCATAGCATTTTAATGAATGTGGATATACCAGCTATATCATTATGTACTCATATGAATACCACATTATTGACCTACTTTTTACCGTGTTTGATGCTCTAAATTGTAAGTTCTACACACGTTATTGCCATTATGACATTTGAACATGACCATTAGGCCCGATCATGAAAAAACTTTTTTCGAAATTCTAAGTTCGACATACAGCAAAATGTAGCCCGCAGTACCCAAGGAACAGAGAAAAATTTTTATTTCTGTAGGTTTCCTACGGTGCCACCGAGGTCATTTATGTTGAGGTAGGCAACCCACAACGCACACCCACTTTTTATGCTATTTCAGCTGTAAATGTCGCAATTCAAGCATTTTTTTCAGTCGATGCTGTAACAGTCATGTCAGGAATTGTCGAAGTAAGCCACAGAGATCGGATTATCACGTGTTTATACTATAACTGGTCTTAAAATGCAAATAAAACTGAAAAACTGTGAAAATTGCTTAATTATTGACTTATTTTGTAATTTACCGCACTCTTATGGTACGACAGTACGTATTCGGCCCCTTACCCTCTCCTCTAGTCTCGAAAACCCCCCACTTTTCCTATACCCCGCCCACGAACAAATATCAACGACACTGTACTGGCTACAATGTCTACAACAAAGGGTTTTGTGTTCAAAATGATGCAGCTCTTTGACCACCGTAAATGTTAACAATGAAGTCTCAGGCTGCACCTTTAGGGTGATTACAAAATTGGCAATGTTAGAAATGTTGACCGGCTTAATCGATTATTGGTTCCAATCCGGTAAAAAAGAAAGTGGAAAAAATTTGGGCTCGATCGGACAACGTTTAGAGGTCGCGCAACAGCTTCAAATTCTGGAAATTTCCTTGTGAAAATACATATTTGCCTAATTTCCAGGGGCATGGCTGTCGCTTGGGTGGGTGATTCATACGGGAGAAGCTTCCACAGTGTTCCAGTAGTAGTATGACACTAATTACGTCTTCGCCCAATGTGGGGGTGCGGCAGAGGGCGGGGTAATAGCGACTTTCCGGTCATCTTTGGTGTGGGTAGTGACGCTGTACATTGTGAGCATGGGAACGACAGTAAAAAATCCTCGTATTTAAAAATATTTTATTTTTATTTTGGCTAACAATGATCACACAAACCATATGTCACTTGGAATTTTCTACAGCATTTTTATCAACATAACTTTTCCTATGCTCAGCTACAATTGCTGACAAATATTGCATTTGCTGTTCATCTTTGGTTAGGTTATTACCCGTAAGGAACTTCGTTATCAAAGCAACCCCTCTTTCAGCCGTGCCATTTACTACTCTAATGTTCAGAACTATTAGCCGTCTTGCGGGATAATTTTCATTCTCCATCCATATATCTGGATCCTGCATTAAAAATGATTTGTCATTGACAAGGAAGTCGAAGAATGTGCTAGTGTTTGTTGTTCACAAAATCAGAAGCCACTTTTGCACTAGAGATAGGATACGCCTTAGCCTGGGGACTCTCCTGCCCTTCCCTCTCGTTACTTTTTTCCCCATTTCTTGTTTTTCATGTTATGTAATATTTGGATCAAAAAAACGAGTCCCACAATAACTTTAGAAAAGTACCAAAAATGTGTTGCAAATATTTCATAGAATATCTTCCAGTGAATGCCACTTTTTTCTTCTGAGCTAAAACTTGTAAGAACTGAAGGTCATTGCGTGGCGCCTCCGCTGCAAAAGATACCTGGTACCAGACCGGCGCATAGTACGTAATGAAAATGCACACATGGAAGAAGGCGCTCTCGAGCTTAGCAGTTAAATTAAATTGTTTGCTAAACATCCAAATCTTAATGCAATAAAATGCCTATGCCATCCACCGAGCTTTATGGATTGCACTTGGCTTTTTGAACGAATAGACAGCATCCTCAGGAACGCCGAGGAACATGATGGTCAAATCAGAAGCTCCTTATAATCCCCGCGTGGTTGTTTAATCTGGAAACAATAGACGAAATGAAAATTCAATAAACTGGTGACGTAAATAAGAACGGCAGTACGAACTTTACGCAAAGTTGTAACGGTACCTGAACTTCCTGGATGCAGAATTTAAAAACTTCGTCGGGGTTGGGAATATTCCTCAGGCAACGTTAAGACAGTGATGTGTCGTAGATTTAAGTAAAATTTCAGAAAAAAGATGAATGAAAGAAATTCAAATTAATGTACTTCAATTAATGACTCATTGACGTATAAAAGGTACCTTGACGTTTCCCTGATGATGACGATGTTTATGCACCGAATATTTCAAGAACGTTTTTATAAATCCAAAGAGTATGTGCAGTTGCTATTGATGCGGCAGTTATGGCATGGACAGCGTTCCGGTGACTTATCCGGGTCCTTTCTAACGAGGATTCTCTATGTCTAAAAGCAGTCTTATTCGGTTCCTAATAGAACCTTGGGTTAGGCTTAAACTCTACGTATGACCTATGAAGTTAAACATTCAAGAGGAATTTTACAAAATAACAATATGTGCTTTAATTTACTAATCCTTATCCTTGGAATCGTCGTCGGTAAACGATTTTCAGGACTCCCGGTGTATACACGTTTCACCTCCACTTTTCCCAATAGCTGAGCGAATCTCCACTCCTCCTTTTCTGTGTCCCAGCTGATTCGGACTGTTTTACTTTACCTTCATCGTGCTTAGCAGTATCCTTATCGACACAGCTCATGTAACCGAAGCGGTTTTCCCCCATGGACTTGTAGAATAATCAATCCTCTTCTAGCTTCATCATATCCATGGCATTGATATGGCCAATGTCAAGAGTATTGGCGTGTTCAGTCATTAACTTATTGCGCCGCGTCTCCAACGTTTTCCCCATACGTTATTTGCCTTTCTTAAGACATAAAAAGCTGTTGTCAATGTGTACGAGAATCTCGATAGTATTCCTTACCTCTTCAATCGCAATTCCTGCTTTTTTCCAGAACACCTCAGATTTCCAAATAGTCAGCCTGGCACTTTCACGAAGTTTTCTTCTCATTTTCAATAAGGTGTTTGAAATACTGTAAGAACTGGCAAAGTGTCGGGAGCTTTGGACACACACTACATGGAATGGAGCCCCCAATCTGAAAATCTGATGGGCTCGCCTTGTCTTCTTGCTCATAACGCCGGAGAGAAAATCGGTATGCTGGAGTCACTTACGGGTTTAACCACGCGAAGGGAAACGAGTTTCGCTCCCAAAATGTAGCAACCTCGGTGTGCGTAGCCGTACGCGAAGTCCACCGCCCCCGAACACCCTCGCTGTTAATCATCTAAACTGTAGGGCTGCGAATTTCAGCATGCATCTCGGCTAGAAAACAATGTACTCCCGGCCCATGCCCCCAATGTACAGCGTCCCTCCCTACGCCCAAGAAGATCGAAAAGTCGCTATTATCCCTCCCTCTGCCGCACCCCCACATCGGACGAAGTCGTAATTGGTGTTTAATCACTGCTGGAACACTATCGAAGCATCTCCCGTGAGGAACACCCACCCAAGCGACAGCCATGCCCCTGGAAATTAGGCACATATGTAATTTTTACCAGGAAAATCGCAATTTTCCAGAATTTGAAGCCGTTGCGCGACCCCTAAACGTTGTCCGATCGAGTCCAAATTTTTTCCCCTTTCTTTTTTACCGGATTGTAACCAAGAATCGATTAAGCCGGTCAACATTTCGAACATTGCCAATTTTGTAATCACCCTACTGCACCTTACGTAAAGAATTAAAATGTTACTCATGACAACAGCACAATTTGGAGCCATCTAGCCGAACAATTTATGCACCTCGACTACCCAAGAATGTCTTTTGCTTAGCGCATGGTCTGCCAAGGCTAGAATCGCGTGTGAATTATATTACTTTTTCTGGAGTAGCAATTAAACAGTGCGATGAAAGTGGCGTCACTTTCGTCTTTGGAATGCAACAATTCTTTTGGGCGCTCCTCAAAAGTTGTCTGGAATAAATCTGCCCAGATTTGAAGATGTTATGAAATACTAAAAGTGGGTGGAGATGAAAAAGTGGCAAGAGAGAGAAGGTTTTGATCCATCGGCCCAGGAGATTACGCAGGTTGTCGCCGACAGTGTGTAGTAAGTGTGGAACGACACGTATTGTACCTGCCATATTAAACCGCGGCATCCTCACTTCAGTTTTGAGATATTATAAGAAATGTAGACACATTATGAAGAGAGCAAATAAGTAAAAGTCACCTGTCATCCAAAAAGACTTGAAAGAGTTTAAGAAAGATGCTAAAAGTTTGTTTGATATTTCTCAATGCAAGTATCTTCCAAAACTGGCCAAGTGCATCTGTAAGCCAAAGATAGTATCTAAGAAAGAATAAATGCCATTCCTTTTGGACCAAAGATCAGCCAGGGAGCTTGTCATTGGGACCGTTGATTGGAAAACGACAGAAAAAACAGAAAATGTCAAAGAAGAAAGAAAAGTGGCAAAAATGAAGGAAACATTTCAAAAGAGAGCTTCAAAATCCTTTGCCCAGGAAATTGGATCTAAACTGAAGTCTTCGAGCGCCAAAGTTCCAGATGACACTCCGTCTGTGTTCGAAGATGAATGGCAGCCACCCTCCCGCCCGACCTCAAGTCGCTCGTCGCGCAACACCCTGGATGACCTGCAAATTGGCGGAGGGATACAACGTAGCCAGCGGTATTGCAGCAGCCCATGACTGCAGCGTTTGAGGATGTTCGCCAAGTCACACCTGAAGATAAATCAAAAGTTGTTGACCGGATGAAAATTGTGCACCAAAAGAAGAAATACAGAGAGCCGACAACTGCAGAGGATCTGCTAAAGCTAATAGACCAAATGTGGATAGCCTTGTACTTTGATGGGAGAAAAGACAATACGAAAGTCAGGGAATTGTGCAGTAACAATTAAGTGCACATCACGACTGCCACCGAAGAGCAGGTAGTTTTTCTCGCAGAACCCGGCGGGGTTTATTTGGGAGATGCATCACCTTAAACAGGAAATGCTAAGAGTCTCGAAAACACTACCCTCGACTTTTTCGAAGCCGCTGAAAGTGATGCGTCTCCCATATGGTGCATCGGTTGTAATGGTTGTCCGACGAACACCGGCTGGAAGGGAGGTGCTATACGTTTTATCAAAGTGCGTCTGGGGCGTGCCTTACAGATTTCTTTGGGCCAGCTGCACGCAAACAAATTCCCCCTTCGACATATAATGGAGAAGTTTGATGTGCCGACGACAGGAACAAGTAGCTACAGTGGGGCAATAGGCCGCCAACTGAAGACCTGTGTCCAGCTGCCTGTGGTGAAATGTCAGACAATTGATCTTGATCTGCCTGACCCTGAACTAGATTCATCAGTCATCAACACACACCAAAAATACTCGCTGGACATGGACTCGTGGTAATGCCAGTGGATGCATCCCACAAGAGCTGGCTGGTCGCAATCCTGGTGAAATTGATAACAGCAGTTGCGGAACGACGGCCAACAGCGTGATGCGCATTTACATAGGAACAAGACGACCTACAGTGGCTTTGAAGACAATAACCCAGATTATCATAAAGCTCTATGTATCAATGTGGTTCAAAATAGAGAAAAACTGGATGATTACCGAATGAGCAAAATATTCGAGGGAAATGCTTCAGAGATCAAGACAATTCCCTAAAAAGTACAGAGAGGTTCTTGAGAAATTCGTCCAGAGCAACACGTTCTTCGCTCATCCAGAGAACATCCTCATTGCAATGGTGAGTGATGAAAGGGTCAGAGTGCGAAGAGTCGACTTCCGGAGGATAGCCAGAAGAATACATCAAGGCTTTTCACAGCCGTCTAATAAACTTTAATACATTTGACTAAACCAATATCATCATTTGGGAGTACACTACAGTCACCGCACCACCTCTCCTGGATCACATCTCGACAGAGGAGCTTTAATCTATGCTGGCCGACCAGACGGAGGGAAGTTCACCCCGGATCAAAATCCCTGACTTACACTGCCACATTCAAGCCGTCGAAAGACATGTGAAAATTGTGACAGAGGCATCGGGGAGCAAGAGCACAGCAGAGAAAAGGGATGGAAACATCCGTCAGAAAATCCAATCAAAGAAACAAATGCCAAAGTTTGGATCCAAAAAAGATTACAGCGTGACAGGTAAGTTATAAGACTTGAAGGGTGGGTGGATACGGGAATAAATCAAGTTGCAGCTACCTCCACGTGGTAAGTAATGGGTCACCCTGAGAGCCTGAGTGGCACCGGTTCTCATGGTGGGCGAAGAGCTGCAAAATTTAGGAACACAGAACCATTTTCGTATACGATGTAGCCATCACAGTGCGTTGATAGGCGGGCCATAGTGAGAAGGAGAGATGGTTGCTTGAGAAAGGGTTCTAGAGAAGGAGAAGCGTCATGCCCATATCATGTCCATGAGGAGTGCTATCATGCCCATAAGAGTGCAGCAAATTACAATATAAGTCATTAATTAAGCAATTTTCACAGTTTTTCAGGTTTATTTGCATTTTAAGACTAGTTATTGTATAAACACGTGACCATCCGATCTCTGTGGCCTACCTCGACAATTCCTGACATGACTGGTACAGCATCGACTGAAAAAAATGCTTGAATCGCGACATTTACAGCTGAAATAGCGTAAAAAGTGGGTGTGCGTTGTGGGTTGCTTACCCTAAACATAAATGTCCTCGGCGGCACCGTAGGATGTCAACCTACCGAAATAAAAATTTCTCTGTTCCTTGGGTACTGCGGGCTACATTTTGACGTATGTCGAACCTAGAATTTCGAAAAAAGTTTTTTCATGATTGGGCCTAATGACCATACAGTATTAATATACCTACATATACATAATCCTTTGATTTCCATCAACCGTAAAAATTGTTTGGGATTTCGGGGAATAAATAAAATAACTTTCCACCGAGTAAGAAATGGATCACAGGCATGCTTTTTAAAAGAGATTTTTGAGCATGGAAGGAGTTCATCAACCAGAAGGTGAAATAATAACAAACCTATGATGGGTAATGAGGTGGACCGGTTCATTCAAAGTAATGTATCTGTAAAATGCGCCAGTTAACACATAACTTACTCACCGACATCCCGTCGTCAGCGGGGTTGAGTGGAGTGACCACAAAAATTTGTCGATTGGGACGGATGTCCAATACAAAAGTTACTTTTCAGAAAAGTAACTTTTAACTTAACTAGTTACTTTTTACAGAGTTTAACTTTAATCAGTCAATTTTTTTTGGTAACTTTCCCAACTATGCATTCACATGAGTGTACTCAAAACATCGTCTATTGTCTGCATTATAATCATGCGAACATTTTCAGAGTGCAACAATCAGAACTCTCACATATCTCCCATCAGCTAAATTGTAATCCATCTCAGCAAGTTATTCCTGAAATATGCACAAGTACTCGAAACAATCTGAAGTGTGATGACCATTGTGAGGATAATAATAGTCAATTTTCATCCTTTGACTCTGGAAGATTGCTTTTTAAATGCATATCAATATGATGACAATTCATTTTGAAGAGCAATAAGGAATTGATGTCAAATAAGCAATAGTTTGGGATCCTACACCGACAGAAATTTCCCAGGATATTTGGGGTAGGAGTAGAATTACATGAATTGAAAAACACCCGATGATTATTGGGCAAATAAACAATGAAATACAATTTGCCAATACACCCCAGAATGATCACTGCATTTGTAAATGCAACTTACGTTAATGCTAATAGACTTCAAGTTACTCTAGAAACACTTCCTTTAATGTGTGCTTTAAAAAAATTACCCAATCTTAGGCTGCCATCTATCTCTCTAAGTTTATGCACCAATGTAAACAACTGTATGCACACTTTCCATCTCCTACATTCGGCCATGACACCCACTCAAGCGCTGCCACCTGCATTTCCTTCTGCTGCCACTGCCAGTATAATGGTCCACCAGTTGAGCACTACTCAAACATGACACAGCAGTGTTTCCACTAGGACTGTGATTTACGGCAGAATCCTCGCAACCAAGAACTTAATTAGCAACCATAGATTTTTATTGCACATCATAGCTACGATTATCCCTACAGCAAATTTTACCGGTAGCATCATTCCCATGATTAAGGTACTTACAAATTCTCTCCGCAACATTTGAGGGAAATAAGATACTTCCATTTTCTGGAAAAAAAAAGTTCCATGGGGATATATATAAATGGTAATTCTGTTCCTCCCAACATTTGAGTGTGGATGAGAATAATGAAGATATTACTGAGCACATTCTGAAGATTCGCAGTGGCATCCCCACAGGAATAGTTGTGAATTGGTTAAGTTATCAAACTGGCCAAAATTCTTTCCTTCCTAAAAGCATAGTTTCACTATGCATGAGCCCACATGAATTTGTTTGAATTCATGTATGATTGAATGAACGGTATTAGAACAGCGTAAATGTATTTTCTGGACTTGCATGTATGCATTTGAAGATGTTAAAGAATTCAATATTTTGGATTCACTCCCACGATTATTATCCATCCTTCATGGGATGATATTTCACCTGCGTTACAGTCAGCTTTGTCAGGTCAAAGTGTCTAAGTGGATTTTTACTAGTCTTATATTTTCTATTGTTGAGTCGCCACCCTTATTTGCTCCGTTGTTTTCAAATTTGAAAGTCTGTTTCCAAGAATTTGCTAGGGTGTACCCGTCTTCCCTATTGATGTTATTTCCCAGCTGGCACACTGAAACCCATTTATGTAAACGAGGGATCATTGATTGAGCAATAATTTTACATACATCTGTTGAGCCGAAATTTGAGTCAATGTGACATAAATGTGTTGCCCTTAGTTAGCCCAAAAATGATTGCCACTTATTTGTGGATATGAGGAGTCTTTTTCAGCCCTAGATTGGTAGACTGACTCAGTTTTGTACTCAGTAAATTGTGCAGCTTAGGTTTAAGAGGGGATTCGCAGTGGTAGATCATTAATAGATTTCCACTAATTATCTGCGTAGTCGACTACCATCCCATACAGCACAGGGTGAAATATACTGATCATGTACCCTTGAGCGAAATGGGGTAAGGAATAAGTCCAAAGTTTGCTCATTTAATTAACACATTCTCTTCTGGTGTAAATTTCGGCCTAAAACGAGTCCAGATGTTACAAATTATGCATATTTAAATGTCAGGGTATTCCACTTGACCGTTTTTTCACATTTCCATGGGAAAAATTGCACTTATTAAAGATGAGCTTTATTATTCCATTACGAGGAGATGTTATGTATTTCAAGATGCATCTAACAAAAAGTACTTTGTCTATTCTGTACCCCCTGATCATTGTGAAAACCTTAATTAGTGTACTATGGGTGAATATATTCTTCAGCAAAAACAATGATTTTTCCAGGCCATCGATAGGTACTTACTTTATTATTTTGATTACATATATAGTGTTTCGAATGGTTTTCTTACCAGTCAGCTCATCGCGTATGTAACTTCACCCTTTTTTTCATCCATTCTATTTTTCTTTCATCATTAATTTATTTGAATCATCTATGGTTTGATTCACGATAACACCGGTTAGAGGAAGTTCGCAAGTGCACGCAACGTTTGCAGCCACGAAGGAAGACGATATTAGTTCTTGGCCTGCCTCACCCAAATATCACTGTGGCGGAGTGGGTTAAGGCTCTGGTAGGAGGGTTGTAGAGTATGAATAAAGATCTGCAGTTTGCGGCTCCCCCGCAGCATTTTTTTTTTCGGTCTAGTATTCGGTCGTTTCTAAGATTGCCTCTAGGTGGCATCCTATTTTCGTTGGCACGACAACATGTTGCTTTTTACTTTACGACGTTTATGCTATTTTTGCCGGGTTATTGATATGGTGTTTACATCATGTTTACGTCAGTAGCTCAACACTGTGCTTCTAAAATGATGTCATTTAACAGAAGTTTTAAGTCAATAGACGGGTTTCTGTCTATAGATTTTTTTTCAAAATTGAATAAAATGTAGCAAATCAGGGCAGAAACTCAACAATAGAATGTACAATAAGACCAGTAAAAAACCACTTTGGCACTTCGACCTGAAGAAGCCAACTGTAACGCCCACGAAATATCCTATGAAATATGGGTAATCGAGAGAGTAAACCCAAAATACTGAAATATTTAAAATCAAACCACCATGAAAGCCTTCACTTTAACTTCATTCAAAGATTTTGCCATGGTTACACCATGAATGTCAGCTGCTATTTTTTCCGTGCATAAACAACTTTAAAATCTTTGGCTCTATTTATCCCTAAATTATTTTTTCAGCTTAATCTGTACACTGCCATAGTGCCCTTTAGTAATGAAGAGAAGGAACCTTCTACTCTAACCAGGATCTTTCCTCGGGCCTTCTAGTCCTCTGTCCATTATCCCATACTCTAAGAGCTCTTCTTCTGAAATCTCTGTTTACTATACGCATCCCCACGTTCATAGCATTGCCCATTACTCCTCCTTGTGACTGTACTTACATGAATAATAAAAAAATACGGTCCCCCGACTCAGCATGCAAGACCCTCGGCCCCTCACCCTTCCTCATTCTCCTACCATTTCATCACCCAACTTCCCCGCCCAAGCAGCCCCATCTAAGGCCTACACCTCAATGTCCCCCTGGGACCTTTCTTCTCAATGAAACATCAATCTAGCCAATGAAATATAATCCCATCATCATTTGTAGGAAATCAAAAATGCTTTCTCATTCATTACATTGCTTCAAGAGCCAGAATATAAATAAAATATGTGGGGAGAAAAACAACACAAATTAAAACCATGACATGGCATATCACATGTAGAGAAAGATATGCAGCACATGATGATGCATATCTATCCCACGCATTTAAAGGATTAATGCTGACCCAACATGACTAAGTGAAAAAAAAATAGTTCACTTACGGTTGGAGTCCAGGTAGATTAAGAACTCCTGGCATCACTCTACTGTGAGACACTGGATGTAGTAGATTTGGCGCATAGCTTTGTGAACAAGGAAGAATTCTTGCAGATTCTTCCTCAGCAGATGCAGATGTATCATCTACACTAGGAGAGCATTTTGTGCTTACAGGTGCTCCTGTTGATAAGGCATTCAGAAATACATAGATGACTTAATAGGAGAATGTCAACATACTGAAAAATAGTTCTTGATTTTATAGCACGAAGATATGTAATTGCACCATTTTCTACGCAAGGAAGAGAATGAAATAAAAGTACATACTATGGAATTATAATTTATTTCCGTACAGTATTGTATATGAGCATCAGTTACAGCCTAATCATTATACGTAGCAGAAATAATTCACAGTAAAAACAAGAACAGCATCATTTATCAAGAACTATATAGCCACTGACTGGACCCTTAAGTCAATGACCAACCCAAATGTAACAATTGTCACAAATATTTGTCATGTTGGGTGGTAAAATGGATTACTTCCAACTGGATTTGGAAAATGATAATAATTTTGTGTTTCATGTCAGCATTTTCTGAGCACGATAGTTTTTTCCCCAATAAGTGCTTCAAAGGCAATATATAGACATCTGCTTCTCAGGCAAAAAGTGCAGTATGCCTATATATCTGCCCATACATGCAGTATTGATAATATATTTATTTCTATTTAACATTTATATTTGTAGCTATGTTGGCGGTAAACGAGAATATTGTTAATAATTACACAAATTAAATATGGTAAAAGTATAATACAAATTGATATTTTCTAATTTTTCAGCCTAAATTTTTATTTTATGAAGGTTAACATTTATTTACAATATGCCCTTGGCATTTCTTAGAGGTTCTACTAATTGTGTATGGCAATAAAAGAGTTAAAAATGTCAGTCCTTAAACCTTAAAATCTTACCATGAATCTTGAAATGTAAAATTGTATGCATAATTTGCAATTTTTACATATACTATTTTTACATATGATATTTGCTTACAGCAGTATATTTCAAGTAATGGAATATCTACTGGACAAATAAGTGCCTAACTTTAGTCTCATCTACTAAACCTCAAAAATCCATATCCATTAATTTTTTTTCCATTATTCATTCCATTTTCCATTTCATCCATATTCACTATTTTATCATTGGGAAACATGGGTTCAACTCCTAGTAGAGTAACTATTTCCCTGTGAATTTTCTGACTTAGGCCTTCCATCTGGAACCCCTGTGCATGACTACATACAATGTTTACTTGTGCAACAAGGATAGGACTTACTAAATAAGGAAAATTTAATATCCTGTTTTTTCCATACATTCTAAAACTATAATTGCATAATCCAATCTTTTTAAAATAAATAGTACTAAGAAAAGAGCTACAACAGAAGCTCTATAGCATTAAGTGTTCTATGCTAATATGGTATGGCATAGCATCATAGCTAATGCTATGCCATACATGAATAAAAAATACTATTATTATTACTCAGTTAATTTATGCCACTTACTTACCCAGAGCTTCCAAACCCCAATCCCACGATGACTGCATATCCTTTTCATTTAGAGAGCAGCTTGTCAGAGTTACACCTATAATGAGATATCAGAGAAAATTTTTAACGGTTTCCTTATGTTGGATTGTTTACCTCCCCACTTTCAGCTCTGGTGGCGAGTGTCGCCATTTTCTGGGTTTTCCCACGATTGGCATTTTCTGCCGGTCCCTTTCTCCCGCGGTCGCCAACAGGGAGGATTCACTCACACCCTTGGGAGTGGGGACTCCCTGGCGGTGCCGCTATTCGAGGGTCAGTGCCCTGTCTCATCCGGGCCCTTTGCCTTGGGCGTGGGTGTCACATTGGGTTTTTCACCAGAGTGTGTTGAAAGCCGGGAGCATGTGGACGCGGACATGTGTCGTGCGCTTCTTCGGAAGTCGAGTGGGAAATAAACACAGATTCGCTTGAAGGTGTCCTTGCACTTTATTAATCACAACCTGGGGCATACGGCCCCGCACGCATACATTATGAATGCCATGTTAACACAGTACAGATTTTTCACCTCATGTGAACAAGCACTGCTTATAAAAGGCATAAATTTTCCTACGCTAGAAAAAAATACACCGTGTTGGCATGCCTCAGCAAACAAGCGAGATGCTAGCAAGAAAAAAGGTCCCAGGTGTCATTAGGGAACCCACCCCCACTCATGGCATGAGGCCATGGTAAACTCTGTTTTTGCAGTGAGTACCCTAAAAAAACTATTTGTTGCTTACTTTGAAAATATTGGCTACAAATTATATTCTGTATCTTCAACTGATCAATCACAAATTGCAAATGCAACTATAATGATATTTTTAGCCAAGTTGTTGGAAGCATCCTCAACAAACAACTTTGTTAATAATTACCATAGAGTTCCATTAAAAATTTGTAAATGCACAGCAGAACATAAGGAATGCACTTCTGAGTCTATATTTCCGGCACAACTCCTGAATGTTAAGGGTGTTGGCAATGCTGTTTGAAAATAGTTGAAGGGCATGGCCTGGTGCAATGTGGGAACATGTGAGCACATGCCTGGAATTGTAAGTAGGAGTGTGTGAATAAATAAGGAGAAATCCTTGCATGTCGAATAGTGAGTATGGTATCGTTTATATTGGAGAGTAAGAAAATATCACAGTATTAAAGTTGTTCTTCACAGAAACCCAGGAACAAATGAATGATGAAGAGTGCACCTTAAGATTGCTCCCGCAATGCAATATGAAGTAAAAGTAGAGAGATGGACACATCCGACAGCAATGCAAAATCAGATGAAAAAAACATAGCCTGTGATATTTTCTTACACTCCAATATAAACGATACCGTACTCAGTATTCAATATAGAATTTAAAAAAGAAGTTTAAACTAAAGACAAGAAAAATACCTGGAACATGTTGACTAGGTTGATGGAGATGAGTCACATGGCAACTTGGGAGAGTAGACCCTGGTTGACATGACAGCAAGTGTATAACACCTTGGAGGTCTTCCATACTTGCAAAAGAAGATCCATGCCATATGGAATCTATGAGAGAAAACAGAGACACTAGCTTCACTAATTAAGTCCCAAATTGAGATGAGTGAATTGAACAGACATAAAATAGCAATGCCCTTAAAAATTCTTAAACGAAATTGGTACGGAGGCTTCCGCGGTGATTAATTGGAAAAGTATTTTCCGGGTTAAGGCCGCGTTGGTCCATTTGGGCGGACATGTTGACAGTTTCGGGCGCATTCCAGCTCCCGTCTTCAGGTCCAACTGATCTGCAGAGCATCATTTTCTTCTATATATATATCTAGTCAGGTGCGCGCTGATATGTTCGGTTTGAATCCCATTGTTGGAAAAGCCGTTTGAAAGATGCAGGGAGAGGATAACCGTCTTCCCTGTTGAAGTTCTTTTCGTGGTTCACTATTTCTATTGCCTCCCTTATCAGCCGAGGGAAATATTTATTTTCTCTGGCAATGATTTTGGATTCCTGGAATTTAATCACGTGTCCGGGTTCTGACCATGCATGCTCTGCAACCGCGGAAAGGCGAAAATTTTTCTTTTCGGTTGCCTTACGATGTTCTTCTATTCTGATTTTTTGTCCGCCCAAATGGACCAACGCGGCCTTAACCCGGAAAATACTTTTCCAATTCTTAAACGATTTAGGAAAAACATTTTTCTTCCTGTAATCCCACAAAATTGACTCAATAATAATAATTCTCTCAATAATCAAGTACATTTTTATGATACATTATTACATAAAAGTAAAAATTCATTTTACTCAGTATCCAAACATGAAACCCATTCAAATTTGTGCACCATTTTCACCAATAATTAAGCAAGTGGATAAACATTAAAAGCAAATATTTACTGAGTAAAGCATACCAGAGGACAGTTCCTTGGCTATGATCAATATTCTTTTTTGAGATTATAATGAGAATACATCAGTTGAGTGCTGCAAAGTCAACTTTACTGGCTGCTGTTTTATTTCTCCAGATAAAAAAGACCACTGGTAGATGTTGATATCGTAAAATCATACTTCATTACCAAATAAAAATTGAAAGACATAGGTTTCTGAGTATTACAGAGATGATTCATAAGCTTGCAGCAGAAGATGGGGCACAGATAGTGCAATGACCTACATTCCATGGCATTGAGGATGATTTTTAACAGACTATTGTGCTGGCTCCTTCAGGCCCAAGGTGACTATGAATATCTGAAAAACAGAAAGCATACATATTTGTACAGTGGACCCCTGCTTTACGATGAATTCACTTTATGATCTGCATGCTAGGAATTGCAAAGCGCGCTGATTTTACACGCGCCCTTTAAAATTTCCCATTTTTACGATTCAATTAAAGTTTAAATATTGGTTAAATAACATTTTAAATCATTGAATTCCAGCATATTTCGTACCTACACAGTATTGTGTATCACTGAAATCATTGGCGATGATGTAGTTAAACCGATCCGTCGTCCGGTAACATACTGATTCACTTTACAGTCGATCCTATGGAACGGATTACCATCATAAAGTGGGGGTCCACTGTAATAGGCTTCTGCCCATTCCCCGCTTCCCAGAAGAACCATCAGGTAGCATGAGACAGGGAAAAGACTGGGTCCCATCTAAATCAGGGGATCATTTTTTTGCTAAATTTATCATCACACTGGGCCCAAAGAAGTCAACAGAAAAAACAAAAAAAAATTGCCCTCATCACTGTGGAACAATGTAGTGGAAATTCCAGAAAGAAGATGATCGTGCCTAACAAGAGACACAGAAGTCTTTATCACAACTGTCAATACCTACACATAGTTCTCTTCTCCATAAGACAACTTCATCTTCCACAGTGACTACATCTCCTGGAATGAACGTGGCTCAAGGAAGTTCCCTCCATCACAAAGATAAACTTAAAGCTAGGTCCACACAGGGTGATAACCTCTGGATACACGTTGGCAGGTGATGTTAATGGAGTTTCTGGATACAAAGAAACATCACCAGTGTTGACCAGTGGTAAATATCAAAGAATGAGCTATTGCCATGTTTCCCAATCGAAATGGAATATCTCGCTGTGTGAAGTCATATCGGCCAGCACACAGAAGATTGAAGTCACATCAGTCAACACAGAGAAGATTTTGGCAACAAATTTAAGGTGGTAGTTTTATCTGTATTAAGTCTTTGTGGGAATGGCAATGTCTACAGAGGTGGCCATATTTTGCAAAATCCTATGCAACAGTTTTTGGTGCAGGTATTTGTAACAGCTCTTCAAAATCACTTTTTGTAAGCCAAACAAAGGTTTTGAATGAAGAGCCATAGTTTAGAATTAATTTCTCACAATAGAGTCACCCTTGTTTTTACCTCCCATCATAAGTTGTTTTTCCACTATTTTCTTCCTACTTTCAATAATAATAAATGCAGCAATAATGAGCAGATCCAGCTTTTATTAAACTAGACTGAACACTGATAATAATTCACGCTCTAAAAAGTTGGCCGTCCACTGGTGGCTGCATGAACATAATCATCGTATACATTTATCTGGCTACAAATCTGTACATCCAGTGGAAATGATGTCTAGTGCCATGTTCTTTGTATCCTGCGATTATCACCCTATCTGGACCAAGATCCTAGATACCCGCTGTCGAGGCCGATATACCATATCGCTTTGGATCGTATTGCATGATATATCGGTTCTCAGACCAATACATTGGGCCACCACATATTGGTCAGATATGCCCAAATTATTCTAGGAGGGGATTTTTTATTATTTCTTATTACTGATTAGGCTATTGAGCACAAAAGTAAGAAAAGCTTCAGAAAGAAACAATAAGACAATTTCTTCCAGCTTCTCATTCAGTCATCACACCACAAATGCATTCTCCTCTTCCCCACACCTATCATCACTTATGGCTATGTATCGCCTGATATCCGGTACCAAATATGCCTGAGCCAAACCACTAAAAATCTGATATCTGCTATTCAGAACCTTGGTCTGGACCTAGCTTAAAGCATAAGAGTAAACATAATAATGAAAGACAGCTTACCTGGAGTGGTGGAGCCACTACGGTGTGAGGAATCTCTTGGCGGAGCATTACAAGTAGCAGGGGTCACCAAGGGAAGAGGATTGGAGAAACCACCAGGCATGGATGGGGAGAGTCGAGTGTTTTGAGAACCTCCACTTTCCCATGGCATTGACCACCGACGTGGTCCCGTATCTCCAGCATCGGGTACGGAGGCACTTCGGCCTTTTGGTGCCACTTCCTCTGACCACCTTCGCTGCTGACCCACTTGCATTGGCGCGAGGGAGGGTCGACAACTTGGGAGAGGGCAATCTTCCCTAGGCTCCGGTATTCCCCTTGTCATTTTCATTCCCCTCAAACACTCGCAGCAAGTTAAACAGAACTGGTACTGCATGTTGATGAAAGTAGAAAGACTAGCACAGGCAACCTGGATCAAAATAAGGCAATATGTTTCCCTCAGAAATAAATCCATAATCAAGTGTATGCTGAATTGATATGTTACTGGAAATATTTGCGTCAGTCATGACAAGTAAAAATAAGAGGAAGGGAGAGGAATTCCCACTGATCTAGCCAAGGATTAACATACACATCCTGTCAGAAGCTTTTCCATTGACATCTACGATGGTTAATTTTACAGAACACAGATAATTGGAAGAGATTTCCTCTGAGACTTCGTTCCATGCAAACCCAGCTATTTCAGCAGTAAATTCACCAGTTGTCATTTGAATGAAACTATTTGGACACACCTCTTATAGCTAAGACTGAAATTATCAGTAGCAAGTTATTAATATAATTAAGGGTTTAGCGATGCCATAGCAGAACTATAAGCTGGTATATTAGCTGTATGCCTCTGGGAGCCATGGTATATTTATTCATAAGAACAGAGCTAGTCCCCCATTTTTTGGACAATGGTTTTTCAATAACCTAGCTATTGAGTTTCTAAGTCTTTGTACCATGTGATTTCTAGTGACCAAGCCAGTGAGGTGGTTATAGATTCTTCCTCACCGGGTGCCCAGTTACCACAACTTAATGGATGAAAACAAAAAAAAACTATCAAATTTATGCTTTTTTTCAGAAGTAGAGCAGTTATCCACTACAAATCTACCATCTATGTCTTCAAAAGTTTAGTAGACTGTGCTATTTCAATTACCCAGCCAGCGAGTTCCAAGACTTTGTGCCAAGTGATTTCAGGGGACTTAGCCATTGATAGATGCCTCCTCTCTGGGTTTATTACTGGATGTCTAGCGACCACACCTTAACACGCTCACTGCCCACAATGTGTCCGGTGCGGCTATATCTATTGTCCCGTGCCCACAATACACCCCGTACGTTCACTCCCCTTCGTTATGCTATCTCTTTCTGTAGAGTAGGGCACACAGCTACACTGTTTTTCTGTTTAAGTGGAACAGAGGAGGGATATACCTAATGGGACAAGTATTATGTTTTTAAATGAAATTATTTTAATTGTATCTATATTTCATAGAAAACAGTGATAACAAAGATAATGTTAGGGCTCCTGGGATATTGAAAAATTAAGTGCTGGGGCAGTGAACGTGTTAATAGATGGGAGGAATTTAAAAATACCTTATTCATACTTACTTTTAATCAGAAGTAGATCAGTTAACCACAACAAATCAAACATTTAATGTGTATTTAAATCTTTTAGCATACAATGAGTTTCAAGTGACCAGCCTAGTGATTTGGTCTGAAAATCCTAAATCAGTGGCTGCATCACTTACTAACTCGCTCGACATTTTCACCAGGTCGAAACAGACTTAGAAGTGTCTCTGTCTCAGATTAAGGAGGAAATAAAACCTTGCATTCCACAAAAACCAAGGTGATTAGGACTCCATGATGACAGGAACTCATGTACGAATATGGAAAATTACAGATTACACAAATATATGAAAGATTTTTTTATTTTCCTGGTGTATGATTTGAGTGAATTCGTCACAGGTTTTTCCATCAGGTCAGGTATGGACAAAGGCGTGTATTGCAGTAAACGCGTACACGCTTGTTATTTATATGTGTACACGTCTTACCTTTCCCAACGCATACAATAGTTAGTCTCTGGCCCCACATTCCATTCTGTGGTGGGCCTACAGGTATGTACGCCTAGAGGAATCAAGGAGTCTTGTCGATGGTCTTCGTAGCCCCCCCACCCCACCACTACTTGCAGAACAGCAGCCTTCTAAGGTCAAACTGTGTCACAAGGAGTAGGATATGACTATAGACGGTGATAGTAGTCACCGACTGTGATCCAGATTCCAGGAAGTACCGTACACAGATTCATAATGATCTTTGTTTCCTAAACTGATGTGTAATATGATAGTATGTCGAAAATACCTATGTGCTGTACACACTTCCTGATCACAGTTTATTTTTTATAACCAGAACAATAACCATTTTCTTGTCTAATTTCAGACGTACACTCATAATTTACCCACCTTAATTTTCTACACAAAAATATTGATATAAGATGCATAAATTATGCGCGTCATTAAAGATCCTTCTATTCTGTTATTTTCAACATGAATATTTCCAAATAAATCCGACCGTATCTGGCGTTATGTGGGGGAACAGCATTTCTGTAATAAAATTAAACTGCAGGAGTTGTACTGTCCACCTCTACCCACCATCTTTAATGTACAATAATACACTGCACGTGATTCAACGCTTAGGGTGTCACCATCCGGTGTCCTATCCCATCAGGTGCCCATCTGTCTGGATGGGAAAGTCACTGTCACAAATGAAGCAGCTGTCATCGAGGTCAAACAGTCTGCTGCTAGTGTCACACTTTCTGAATTGGTAGCCAGCTTGTTACTCAACTCCTCCTGTTTACAGTCATACTTCCGTTCAATCAGGGCAGTGATGGCCTTTCTTGATGGCGCCACATACTTTAGTTCAAGAAAATTTCTTAGATTGTTGAAAGCCTCATCTTACACCAATTTCAACGGCAAAACACTTGAAGTGAGAAGGTCAGCAATAAGAGAGGCAATTTTTTCAGACTTTGCTTTTGGACATGTTGCATTTGATTGAAGAAAATATTATGTAACCTTAGTTTGCTATTTGCATCCAATTGTCCATTATCAGAATCTGAATACTGTATAGGGTACACATGTTTTAGATGATTGATCATTGTTTCAGTGCTGCCTGAATTGAGTAACAAATCTTACGCGCACAATTGGGATTTAACTTTATTGTAATTTTTGTCGAAGTATTTCCATACCACCGACATCACGACTGTTACTGGTAACGAATGCAACCACGCTAGACGAGACTGCGACTGATACGATGAAATACTAAGACTCCTGAGTCCACTCTTGCTGGGATGGGAGGGGGGTTGCGGCAAGGGTATGAACCTCACAAGAATTGCACTGTCATATCCTCTTGAGTTGTACAACGTCAGTGAGTTGACAGAGAGTATTGGGTGTCTCCAGCGTCGACGGCACACTGACTCAAGTCATATTAAGTGACCGGGGGAGGGAGATGTTTCGACAATGGTAGACGATGCTAACGTGTATTATTTTGCAAGAAACAGAAAACATGTACATACAACCAGACATGTACACGTCCCATCCCTAGTATGGGCATAGTGAAATTTGGTGGCACTCACTTGTGAATAGTATGATGATAAGGAGAGAAGAGCAAATAAGAGATGAGGGATAAAGCAATCAAGTCTCCTTTAGAGGTTCCTCCGGGGGTCCATCTATACCATTGCTTTACTATAAACGCTTGATTCGTGCTCAGTGATCTCTAATTCTCCACAATTGAGTGTTACCAAGTTTTGCTATACATAAATTGGGCTGCCAAAGTTTCGATAGCTAACATAGCCATCACATCCCTGATGATGATGGCTATGTCAGCTTTCTATAGCTGATGATGAGTCAGCTATCAAGATGTCAGCAGCCCATTACCTGACATAGTGGAAAACCCTTGAAGTCTTTACACAAATATAGTTCAAATTTGAACTGTGTATGAATGAACTCAACACAAGTTTGCAATCATATCAGACCACAGGATAAAAATAAAAACCTTAGGAGACGATGAGAGAATAGCATTATTTCAAAACTTACATCTCCAATTTCACATGGTTTAGTGGCATCCTGGTTGTTAATCCTTAGAGCAGATTCCTGGAGTGCAGCTATAATGCTACTTCTTACAGCTGCAGTAGTTGCAGCTGTCACTCTAGCCAGCTCATCCCACATGTTACGGCAGTTGGAGGCCATTGGCGCTGCGTGAACATGACCCTGTGAACTTCCAAGCAAAGACTGAAGGCCTTGGGATAGTCGTGATCCAGCACTGCATAGTCCATTAAGCATCTGAAAGGATATAACTTTTGAGATGTCGGTCCCAAACGTTACCCACAAGTCACAACTATGTTTTACAAGCAAAGTGAGATGATGTGACATCGTTACGCACATCATCTCTAACTGTAAAGTACAGTATCTTTCGCCAATACAGCTTAAACAGCAATATAGTGATGCTTGATGGAGACATACCGAAATAAATGTAGGATGATTTATAACTAACAAAGAAGAATAAACATTGAAGCAGGCAATGAAAATGCAAGAAAACCACTGACCTGCAAATATGACATCCACACGCTGATACAGTCAGAAACATCCTTTGCCGAAACCGAAGACATTTTACTTATTTTTACTGACCAACTAAGACCGTTTGAGCATCAATAAGTAACCCTGAAAGTTTCAATAACATTTTAATACGACAGTCTCAATCATGAAGTACGATTCTTCTATTTAAAAACTAAAACCAAAAGATTGTTCAGATCTCTCCAAACACGGGCGACTTTAGAGAAATGACAGGCAACAATTGTAAGATAAAAGAGACATAAGGCACTCATTCAATGATCATGACTGAAAATGTTCAAGGCCCACAAAAAATTTTGAAGATAATGCAGTCTTTCTCTGGAGTTAAAAATACGATAAAGGCTACCTTTATTTCACACAGCTCGTTTAACTATCACTTATATTTTCGTAAATAATCACCCTAAAAACTCACCTAACGAATATCCTGTGATTTAAACTACCACAAAGCATCCAGCAGCTTCAGTATAAGTGTAAAATTATTGACTAGACGAATTCCCATACCCAAAATTGTATTTTAAATCCTATTTTCAATGTTCCTTCCCCATTTACCCCTGCATTCCCCACAGCCTGCGCAAATTTCAGCGCCAAATTAAGCAAACGGCAATATTTGGAATCATTGAGAAAGCTGTTATGTCCATGGCGGTCAAAGCGCATGCCACTTTAAATTTTCATTTCAAAGATACAATAGTGGAAAACATATTTACTCATAATTAAACGCTTTTATACGTAAAATGAATATTCCCAGCATAATATTAAAACTATTAATGAATAAATGAAGCAGCACGATTGGAGCGGAATTAGTTTTATTTTTTTATTTCGAAATACTTCCATGACCAACAAAACTATTGAAAATTTTGCATTTAACTTCTTAACAAAGTTAAAAGATGTGATCCGACCCTCCTAATGGCCGACTACATGGGATATGGCCCCGGAAAACTTACTGAAACCAGAATTTTTTGATCGCTATTCTATAGCACCTTAGGGTTTTCCACACAATTCTGGTACCCAGACCCTTAAAAGACTTTCCCTTCACGGAAAAATTCCGCTGAAAGAGTTATCATTAAAAATGAAAAATGTATTTATTTGGCCAGAAGTCATGCACTCAAAGCACTTGGAAGTTTTCTGTAATGCAATGAGACATTTTGAACAAATTTGGCTCTCCACCCCACTATGGGTTTTTGCTTGAAAGACATCGATACGATCGTGATAACTTTCAACGTTTCCAGATTGCTTGGTAGCTTGAACTAGCTAGGTGCTCGAGAATCGAACTCTTGTGATACCATTAAAAATAAAAGTATGATTGCGAGGATAATTATGCTGGGTAGGTAGATGATTAACATGTATGGTAAACGTCATGACGTGAGTGGATTTTCAAGCACGGAAGGGGGGGGGGGGGGTGCGTGGGCCGCTCTATACTATATTTACATCCGCGCATGGCCCCAGGCAGGGCTGGGCAGTTTTTCAAACACTTGTATTTGAAATAATTTTAGTGTTTTATATTTGAAATACAGTTTTAAAAATTATTGTGTATTTAAAATACATATTTGAGGTATTTTCAGTATTTTTGAAATATATATATTTTATATATAGCTTGATAAGATAATATAGAAAATATTCCGAGATACATATGTACTGGAGCCGGAATTCCACCACGTGAATTTTGCACCTGGTGCTGCCCAGTTGAACGAAAGTGGATTGATATTATTTTGGAATTAAGGCATTTCGTCATTATAGTCCATTCGCATAAAAAAGAAACTTTTGACGCAAATAGGCAGACACGGCCTCCTCCGTATAATTACAGTAAGCGCGGATCTAGATGAAGGGTTGCACACTCCTCCAGAATTGAAGCTAACATCTCCAATAAGGTCCAATTCAGTGTTGTGCATTGCGCCCGCTGCGTCTAGCTTTGCCTCGAACGATCATCAGCCAATATAATCGCGAATATAAGTCCTGCGATAATCGCTACGCAGAATTGCGGTGTCACTGAATGCCGAGGGAGAACTTTCCTAATCTCTGCTCACGAGAAAAACTCAAATAACTCTATACAAAGGACATAAGCCATGGCCCTATTTCACCTAAATTTCTACATTATATCTAACTTTATTTAAAACATTATGTACTAGCGCAGTTATTCCTTGAAACCTTCATGGCTTGATAAATCCCGCTAGTGATTAAACATCTATAACTAAGAATAACTGCGTATTGTATATAAAATCCCAAACTCTTAGATTTAATTCCACATCACAGTTTGCTGAAATGCAATTTCCGTAAACTAATGATAACTTCTGAGTTGACTGTGCTTTTTGCGTATTTATAATGCATGGTTTTGCATTCCGTTCATATTTTTCACAATTTTTAATTCATCAAAATTTTTTATTTATTTATTACATAGTTTATCATTGCCTACAAAGAGGGCTCATGATGCAAAGTGTGTCATAATATTAATTTTGATGGGGTTGGGGAAACCCGCGGGGTAGGGGGAGTTTAAAATAATATTATGTATTGGGAAAGGGATGAGTCATTGAGGCGGAGGAGGGAGGGGGTGTGTGCACCACTGGTCCTACTCATATTTGTGATAGTGCAAGAAACCAAATAAGTACTATTGGCATTGAAAATCACAAAAAAAGGCAGCCGGGAAATCATGACTGGAGAAATTTGATATAAGCGTTTTGAAAGAGCAATGTAAAGGAAGTTACCCAGTATAGAATTAGGAGACATGGTTTTAGAAATCTCCCGATAAAATCAGAGGAGGAGGAGCTAGGGGCACCAATGTATTTGCCTGCAGAAGGATTAAAGAGGGTATTTGACTATTTTTCCAATTAATGCGACTGCACAAATGATGTGGTACGCAGTCACGCGCACGGGCGCAAAGGTAGGTATGTACCAAAGAGGGTGAGATTCGCCATGAAAAAAAATAATTTGACTTGAGCGGGATTCCAACCCGGATTTCCCATAGCCGATCAGTTGCGGGAATTCCGTAATTCAATGAGGGTATTCGGCAAAAGAGTAGGCTGTGCGTGGCTTTGGACTTCAGGACAATATTACATTTTTCGAGAGAGAGAGAATACGAGAATGAGTATTTCTGTCCTTGGGTTCCTGCTGATAGTTTTGAGTCTTAGCCTTTTCCAGTTGTAATTTTTTGTATCACCCTAAATATTATGGGTGACTTTTTATTTTCATGACATACTTTTTCGTTTTCACCTAAGCTTCATTCCCATTTTTCACCAGTATGGTTTCAAACTCGGATCGAGAGGGACTTCATTGGCAAGTATTCTAAGTAGTTCCTTTGGAGATGCTACAGGATTTTCTACCCTGATTGAAGAATTCCTATCTCATATTGAATCATGCGAATGCAATTTACTTACTGCTCATTTAAAATGATTTGTTTCAGATAGAGATGACTCCACAAACCCAAATATTATTGAACTCATGAACTCGTTTTTATATTAAATATTTATTGAAGTGCTATTTTTTCTGTTTTTTCTTGGTGAACTCTTAAGGATTTTTATGACTGGACTATAAGTATTTTGAGTATGTTAGAATACATCTAGTATTTTTATTTTGTATTCTAAGATATACTGGGAAAGTATTTCGTAGATTATATTTCTAATAATGCTTTTTAATATTTGGTATTTCGAATACATTTTTTAGAGTATTTCGTCCAGCCCTGGGCCCAGGTTGATGCACTAAGGAGGGAAAACTGCCCTGGAAAATTTTACTGGGATTCGAAATGGACTATTTTAATTGGCTGTTCGTGTATTGCGTGTGACACTGCAATGGTCTTCGATGTGTTCTTTTTCCCTTTCTGAATGCATTTTTATCATAGAAAAATAGGATCCTCAGGCAGATAAATAATAATAATATAATTTATCGACGGGCTTGCTGCCCTTTAAGCGGGTAATACATGGAAAAAAATGGATAATACTACTTAGGTACTCTATGATAATACATAATCAATGGTTCAAAAATAAAAATAGCAAAAAATCAGTAATCAGTAAAAATCAGTACAAATAACCAGATAATACATAGAAGTATAAATGGATATTACAAAATATAATATCAATGCATCCAAATAAATCAATCAATTCAAATAAGTGTCTTATGCAAAATATAAAAGAGAGGAGAAAAAAAAACAGTTATACACTAACCCAACTCAAATTTGACAGAAAGAAGAGAAATAAAATAAACATATTAAACATTAAATATAAATGAAAAATGACGCTAAAAATGTTGAAATGTATATATGTGTAAAGTAGAAAATTTCATTAACGAACTTGAAAATGGGGGAACGATGCCACGGACATATGGCCCCTCATCTAATATCCGTAAAATCATGCGAGCACCTTTTTAAAATCATAATTAAAATCACAATCAATGTCCTCGGATAAACCGGCCGCGATAAATTCGGCATCATGGTATTTTTCGTTATTTCAGGAAAGAGAAATTGAGAGAAAATGCGAACTGTGGGTATATTTAAAAGAACTATTATATAATAACACCGGGAAACAGGTTAGAAGGGCTGGAGGGCGAACTCGCCTCCAAGACTGGAAGAGGTTAATAGTGGATTTTCTCCGGCAAAAAACTTACTTATGAATTTATTTATACCACAACAATTGATCATTTGCATACCCTGATTCTTAGTCATTTTAAATACGTCATACAATTAACAATGAATTATGAACACTTAATTTGAAATGGAAATCTCGATTGAACTTACACTGAGACCAAATTACAGATTTGAAGCTAAACGTTATTTTTATAAGAGCAAATTCTTTTCTATGGTTTATTGTGGCATTAAAATTACAAAAAATTTGCTTCGGATTCTTTTAAATCACTAAAATTGCCAATTTAGGTGCAAAACCTAATTTTTCCAAATTTTTATTAAGTTATTCAGAAAACTTACATCACTGTAAGCGTTCAAAGGTAATGCAAATTTCCAATTTTCGAGGCGATTCAGACTTAAGCTCTTCACTGTTCCTGCCTCCCCTCATCCAAGATGCATTTCATCTTCTACGTTTACCCGAAATTCTTTACTCTCAACTACTAATGGGGTGATCTACCGGTTAAAGTAGATTTAAATGGAAGAGAGCATAGAAATCTTTTAGGTTTTCACAGGCGTAGGCCCCTATCCCCTTACAAACTTTCTTTTTTCATCTCAACATACGTCCTACCTCTCTTAATCCCGTTCAGAAAGCATATTCTTTCTTTCCCCCACCCCCGCTTACCCAACATCCTCCCTTCTATCAAGGCCTTCAAGATACCTTCGCCCCTCATTACCTCTTCCAGCTACCATCTCCTCCAGAAGTTTCCTCTCATCACGCAACATACCAAGCACACGTATACCAAGGCGCATTAATACCAAGAACATGTTCGTTTGTCTTCCTCTCCGTCCTCTTTCACTTCCTCGATTCTCCTCCTCACCCACATCTCATACGTCTGCATCCTTGCCCTCTTTTCTGAGAAACCACCCCCTTTTACGTTTTGCTATCTCTCAAATACGCCCTCAATCAACTAACGTTGCCTTCTCCATAGATCCATCCTCCTTCCTCCTCGAACTCTAACATTTGTTCCATTGTCTTTTTCTCTTAGTCCAGCATACCCTCTCCTCTCATATCCACACCCCCCACTTACCAAAAACCTCCGGCATACGCACATTATCTTTTCGGCTTCGCCTCCAGACTAAATTAATTTTTTCTTACAAATAGTTTTAAGGGAGATGTGGGTTGAAAATGATCGAAAACTTTGTGGTACGACTTAAGATATAGGCACTACTCGTGATAAAGAGAATTTCCGAAGAAGAGTGTAAAAAAAATCGGAGCGTTCTTCCTTGGAAAACACTTCTTCGACCTCATGATCCACTAATTGCCTTGTCTGCCGAGTTAACCTTTGCGCACCCTGGTGGCCACGCCTGCACGATTAACCCCTGACCTGGTCGCTAGTTCGGGGAATGGACATGACGTCATTTGGTTGTGATTTAAGGAGATGGAATATTTCATCAAGTGACTGGGAACTATCCCTATTCAAGGTACTGATGGACTAGACTAGTAAGTAAGTTTAACAGAGACGTCTGCGGAGGAAATACACAGCCAAGCGAAATTCGCAATGAAGGTATTACATCCAATCTTAAAAAAATGCCATTCAAACTCCTGGAGAACATAAGGCAATGCACATAAATCATCGTGTTTTCTGTAGAACCAGTGTCATTTCTAAGATTCGAACGGAACCTGAGGGCCAAGCTCATATGTTCCGTGAAAGTAGTTTTGGTAAAATATACGGAGCCTAAAGAAATTCATGGAAACTTTCCTGGAATTCCTTTACGAATGCTCTCTCTTTCAGAGGAGTTTAAGAATATCAGTAAATATGGACAGTAGCTAATGCCCTTTCAGGGATTTCACAATGAAAAAATCAATAATAATAGTTATAAATTAAGAGACTAACTTAAGCAAAAAATACGAATTTACAGAACTACTTCGAAATCTCTTGAGGAATTTACACGAAATGAGCTAAAGGACTTCTACAGAATGTGTTAAGGAATTTCTACATAAAACGCTAGGGAACTCCGGAGAAACTCTTTAATGAAGTATTTCAATATTTTAAGAAAAACATAGAGAAACGCCTCGCGAATTCTATAAAATAATTTTTTTGGAAAGTGTGCAGAATTTTCTAGCAGGGATTCGCCTGTAATGAGATACGAACCCGAATCTCCAATATCTCTGACAAATTTTCGCAACTCAGCCACCCGGTTTTAAAGGAACAAAACATTTTCAAGAGGTACCCTGCCAATGTCACGAATTATTCAGATTGTTGTGCACTATGGTACCGTAGCCCACAAAGCTAAAGCCTCCTTCTAAAGACAACTCTTTAACATGGAAATTCTAAGAGCTGCGGGACTATCAGCGTTATTAACTTCAAGTTAACCGCCGTCGAAATAAACACATGCATGAAATCCGCAGTGAAAAATCATTCTTAAGGACTGGGATTCGAATCCAGATGAGGAGAGGAAAATTCCGGCCGCATACAGAATGCAAAAAACATATACTTAATCGTTCAATGACAGCTTTTCAACCACAGTCAGCTAATTTCCGTTCACCGTATAACATTAAGTTTTAACTCCTGAATAGGGGAGGGGAGATGAAACTACTTACATCAAACCTCAAACACAACATCCGATTGAAAACAAACCAATGATCGACAAGCTAAGCCGCAACGGATTGCAACATGCTTGTTTTATTTCGCTGAAAGCCAAATGTCGAATAGATAGTGTAACACAGATGAATAGCCTCGTCATTAGATGCGTCGTGATAGCCTGAAGTGCACGGATAAGTTTCGTTCGTTGAACTTGACTGCATTCAATGTTGTGTAAACATTTTACCAGAGAATGGCCGGGAAATATTGTCAGAATTTCCACCATCGTTTTGAGGTCTGTTTCGTCCAACGTCATTAGGAATTCTGAGAACAACTTCTGATTTATGTATACTATAGGCAAACTTTTTTTTACTTGTATTGAAGAGATTTTCATTTTTAATTATCCAATCTGAATTTTTATTACCTACTTTGTGCTCTGGCGATTCCGATACTAATTGCTATCGATGTTGACCCCGGAATGAGCCAGAGAAAAACAATTCTCGATACCCGTTATATTCAGACGATAATTTCTCTCAAATTTTCGACGAGACTCCACTTACAAATACAAATATTGGATCTTGAAATAAACAACTCCAGTCAGCTTTGAACACAAGAGTATTGTACGCTTGATGCTGAGCCTTCGTTAGTATCCTTGAGGGCAAATGTTTTTGACGCATTGGAATTCTTCATCATGGTTGAAAACTATTGACTCAGGACACTTTCGCTTCCTTCGAGTATTCCGACAGGGCATCCGCCAGAGTATCTTGACAATGCTAATGAAATCAACGATGAACATAGGAAAGGATAGAAATGGGTAGGCGTCATCGTTCGAAACTCATGACGGCATCTCATGACTCGAGAATCGGATGTTAAATGGACAGTGTTGAGCATGGGCACTCGATGTGGCTGCCCGCTACGACATGTACTCTGAAAATATTAAGAGAAATCGAAAAAATACAAACGAAGGTCCCCATTCCTAATGCTTTTTCTGACTTACAAATTAAGTATCAAACTAATTTTATTCAGCGGAAAATAGAAATTATAAAATTCGTCAAAATGCCATTAAGATGTTTTGTTTTTAAACATTATAATTTTATCGTCTTGTGCAGGCACTTCTTCTAAAGTGTATGAGTTTCTACGAATTGTAAGAACTTTTACTTTTTCAAGATATTACTAACATTACTCCAACAGACCTTGCGAAACATCGACTGTGGAGTAAATTATATCCATTATTAAAGAAACTACCGAGAGAGTAATTAAACAAGAGATACGGACAAATATAAAACCTAGTTATTATTTTCATTTACGTAGATTCCATAAAATTTATAGCACTGGAAAAAATCTCTTTTATGTCATTTTTTATGTTTTATTGTAAAATATTTGGCTGTTAATTAAAATTATTTCTTGAGAATAAACCTGCTTGTTATGAGGATATAAATAAGTACAGTTCACATCAATTGATAATTTTGTAAATTTTGAGCATTCGCTCTATTAAAAAAAATGACGCATAAAAATCATTTCGCCCCCATCATCATACCCATCACTTGTTACACTGTTAGGTGACTAGAAGACTTTTTGACATTCCGCACCAAAACTTTCGCTTTTGAAGATTATATTATAACCTTCCAAAGCATTACTCTACTTGTCTGCCATTAAATCCTCATATTTCCTTAATAAATTTCCCCTGTCTCTCCTTATGTTATCCAATCCTCTTCCTTCCTTTTCCACCCTTACCAAACATTCTCCCCTCCATCACTCTCTTCAGCATTCTTAAAACGCCCACAACTCTTTGTTCGTCCTTCGTCCACTTTTACTGCTGAGCTGATCCTCACAATTGGTGCGGCTAATTCATCTGCACGGTCGGCGGAAAATTCTGCTTTCCAAAGCAAAGAAGTTGGTCCATTGTGCTCGGCGAAAAAACCCGAGCTGTGGAAACGATTCGAGATTACAGCGACGCGCATTGAGCCGCAAGCATTTGTTTCGACACTCATTAAAAGCTGGGTTTCCCGCATGGATTAAATTGAGCAAATTAATCGCATTGATAAAAAGTTTTATTTTAGTTCACGCGCGAAGGATTGCTTAAGCTTCCAATACGCAATATATTTGAGGTTATCACAGCGGGGTCATTATGAAGCCCTCTGGACTGAACATTTCGGAGCAGCGATTATTATAGCTTCCTTTGAAATTACTGACTCTAGAATGTCCTCAGGTTGTATATTTGTTATGTTACTCATTACTGATTGAACTACGGCTAGTTCCGCAGTTCTTCGAAGTTTCTAGTAATCTACCTGCTTGTGTTTTTTTCACTCTAGCTTCAATGTCATGGTTTATTTTTGTTCGATTTCCGTTTAATTTGATTTAATCTAGCTTACCGAGGGCAACTAAAACTAAAAGAAGCTGACACAAAAATAGAACGAACAGGGGAAATAAAAAAATCTTTAATGAAGGGAATATTCTAGGGGGAGAATAGGGAAGAGGATTTATATGTAGTTTTTTTTCAATAAATGAACTGTGTGGGAAAAATTATCACTCATGATACAAATGAGGTATTGTAGACACGTCCCGTTCCCCTCCTCTCGCTGGTGGTGCTCTCGGATGACAACATGCGAGGATGAACAAGCTTGAGTTCACCAACGAGTGTCGCCTAAAGAATGATTTCCTGCTCAAGGCGAGGAGAAAGCCCCCAGGCAAGGCCGAGAGGCGAGTTCGGGGCGTGCAAATGGAGGAGTCAATATTTGCCAACTCATCCCGTCATCGATCTTTCATCTCCGAGGACGACCATCACCTTGACCCATCGCCCGATGGCATGAGCAAGAATTTTCGTTGTGGCGTCTTTCTCCTCTCACAAAACATCCGTACTTCCACGCGTAAATGCAAATCAACAATATGTACTAATGCGTTGCTTCGTCCCGCAGCGGAAAACACATACCCTGAATGAGGCAATTTCTCTTTACTCGATGTCGTTTCTCCGAAGGAACCCGATTGGGATTTGTTTTCCTTTCGTCACTTTTAACATATTAAACAATACAGGTCTATCAAAATCATCGGCTTCTAAAGACCCGAATATGCCAGAGTATATGCCCTATCATTTTTCCCCATATTTTCCAATACTATTTAAAGTTTTCTATTTTTATTATTTACTTTTTCTAGCTGCCTGGCATGTTTTAGTCAGTCTCCTTCACACCCACACTTCATCTGGTTCAAGTTTAATCCCTCCCTCGTTCCTGGTAGCACATGGCTCATACTCATACAATGACACAATCTAAACTATAGCTTTTGATCGTTTTGATCAACATTTCCTTGGTCTTCATGCTTATATAATTATTATAAAGAAATTATTTTGTTTTCGAAAGCTTTTTTCGCTAGGGATATAATTCTCTTTTCATTTTCGCAATTTCTGATGCTCTAAAAGTAGCGAAAATTACCAATCTGTAGCATGTTGTCGATTTTTATCACTTTTAGCATTTTATTTCCCATTTCCATTGTTTTCTTTTTTCCGATCTTTAATTTTAAAATTTCCTGGGTTTTAGATAGTATTTTAGGCATATATATACATAGAAATAAATTGTGTTTAAGGGATCGCTATCCTTAGTAAGGCTATTCTCACACTGAATGATAATTAGAGTTTTCGAATTTAGTATAAACTCGACCGTAAAAACTGAATCGGGGGAAGGGCTCGGTTAGTTATAATTAAACGTTCAAATTTCCGCGAAACCAGTCCTAAAAGGGGAAGTGATCGTACTCACGTGTGATAATGCGGATGGTTCAAAGGGTGTTAACAAAATGTTTGCCACTATCACGGAAATGCGATTGTGAAGAACCAGTCATCGGAAGTTCCAAATCCGGGAAGCTTATCACAGAGTCATTAAATAAATATCTCCCACCTCCTTCTAACTACAGAGAGAGGTTTACGTGGGTCACCACGCCTATTGACGGAATATATGAATCGGAAGAAAGAAGAAGTTTTAAAATAAGGGCAATACTGCAAAAAACCGACACAGGAAAATGTTCCTTCGTTAACAGGACGATAAAAGAGTGGAATGCCTCAACTGTAGAAGTCTTAAACCCTTTCCGAAAATATTATATGGAGTTTAAGAAGAGACTTCGCCTCACAAAAATTAAGCGAAACAGCTCATAATGTTTATGCGAAAATTGTTGATTATTGTGTGTGAATTGAGCATTGTGAGTGATACATGGACCATTATCACCAGGCAAATGCCAATTGTAATGTACCTAACTGGTTAAATAAATAAATGAATAACATTATCTCGTGGAAAATCGACAGACATACGGAGTTCCACCTCAAGAAATAGCTGTGATCCCTTGTGCTGAAATTCGTTTGGGATAAAAATTCATACAGTTCATGAAATATGACATAAAATTTCATGACATAAAATTCATGAAAGTCGGCCTCGGTGGCGGCGGGGTAACGTCCTCGCCTGCTAACCCAAAGGTCGCGGGTTCGAATCCCGCGGGAGGATATTTCACTTCCCAGGGCATGGTTGTTTGTGATTGTCCATTGTTGAATGTTAATACCTCGATATAAAGGCCAATAAGTGCTGTTTTCGGTAGTTTATAAATAAATAAATAAATAAAAGGTGCAAAAAAAATAATTTCGTCACCAAACATATCGTACCTCTTCGTCGAATAAGGTTTCTGTTTGGGCTTTTTCGGTAGTTGGCTGAAAACTCGGGTCCTTTGAGCCATTTAGTTAGTGGTTAAGTTTGGTGCGTGAAGGATCATTTGGGGAATAAAACAAGGATGGAGAGAAACCCGGCGTCGGTATAAGCCACTTAATCACAGTATGACGTCCAATCCTACGGATGGAGAACTCTCCACAGATAAAATCTCCGCCCCTGCCGGGATTAGAACCCGGGCCCCTTCGGGATTGAATGCCAACACACTTTACACCGAACGAACCCGATAACCCAAACGATTTCAATCCTTGTACCGCAATTTGTCCGAAAATTACACTCATGAGAAAACGAAACGTTGCAAAAAAATAACTTCAATTTAAAATCGCTAGGCGTCTTGAACCTCTTTGAGGACTGCCTTCGCCTCACCCCTGACTCATCTCTGTCGAAATTCGTAAAACAACAAAGCTTGCTTGGGAGGTAATGCAAACATTATTATGAATCCACAAATAGCCACGTGATCGCACCTCATCCTCAAGGACTCCCTCCCATTCGTCGGTCCATTAGTTTCCGTCGGCGCCGAGAGTTTCCGAGAAATGGAACTGGGAAAATACACAGAGAGGACTGAGAGGAGTATCAGTGGGGTAACAAGAAACTATAAATGCGCGCGCGCAGCATGGACGACATACCGTCGATCGTAAGGCATTGGCAAAAGCACATCCAAGATGAGAACCCGTGGGATTGCAGTCTTCGTCTGCCTTGCAATGCTTCTCATAGCATTGCCAGTGGCACTCTCCGCTCCGAGCGATGATAGCAGGGGTAAGTTAACGCTACAATTCACAATACATCGACAGTAGTTCTTATGGAAGGGGCGATCGATATCTGTTGTAATGAGTGGCATACGCAAGATTGACTTTGGGGTGGGGGGTTAGACTTCTGGGGGATTTTGACTTCTGCGGGGGGGGTCATTAATATTTATGTGCATCATCATAAAATTATATTTAGATTATTAGTCAATAAAACAATAATTAAATTAACATTCTATTTTCGTTGAAACAATTCAACTATATTTTTCAGCCAAATAAGCAAAATTCTAAACGGTAGTTCAGGTAAACGAGCGAGAACGAATTCAGTTAAACATGTTTTTTGGAGGGGGGGTTTAAACCCTAAAACCCCCTTCGTCCGTACGCCACTGGTGGTAATATCCTTAATCGATTGTGGGAAGGTAGATCCGCTCGTTCGGTGTAGGGAAAAAATATAGGTACCCAGTATTACCACGCATTGTAAGAGGTGCACTAGCTTGTATTAAATAAATTTGCCTATATAAGGAAGCAATCATTTGGATAGTGGTATACGTTCGTAGGTTATACTAGACTATTATTAATGTTCCTTTAGAATCCTCGTCGGAAATATACCGGTACTATTTCATATACTACCAATGCTTAGTTCGGTGTTCTTCCAATTGATTGGAAGGTTTCTGGATGGGCGTAATGGAATGTGATCTATGGTAGTGTCGTCTCTAAAATGTCTTGAGAGCATTCTTTTGACCCGCACAAACAGTGGGATGGGTGGGGATACACAGTGAAGCCTTTAAATTCCTGAGTTTGGCTAAAATGACATTTAAGCCTCGAGTATAGAAGACTATTTTTTTGAGAAATCTCACGCTGTCCGCGCCAAAATCTTGCAGACTCTGGTAGACCTAAATGACTCCGAGATTGTTTAATGGGTTTTAGACGTTATGCACATTGGTCATGTAGCTAATTTTGTTCTCTATTTAAGCCGTGTGTGGAATTATTTTTAGAAACAAATTTTGTATATTTTTTAGGTGTTAGAGTAAAAGAAGGTCCCATTTTTTTTAGCTCTACGGCGCTGACGACTAAAATCGACGCCAAACAATAGCAACGGAGAGCGTAAAAAAACGAAAATATAGTGCAATATGACTCATAGATTATTAATACTTCTGACGATTTTCAACTTTTCAACTCTAATACTTATTAGCATTATGTTAATTTCATAAAACGATTATCTTGGAAACTGTGAGCAATAGAGCCATGAGACCACAACTGTTGCCTTCCTCTTCCAATTTTCATTGGGGATCAGACATTGTTCCGCTGAAGTTAGCACATCATTTTATAGTAAAATTTATACATATTTTTTTAAAAGCTAGCGAGACCAAAGCCTAGTAAGCCTCTTTTTACCTCCTCAAATTCTTTTCCCCTTTATATCACCCAAAATCTCTTTCTTCTTCCTTGGTTATTTGGGAGGAAGGGAATAGGAATAGGATTTTTTTACGGAAGTAGGAAAGATAGAGAGGAACCAGTGTCGTAAAAGACTCTATCTTAACTAGAGTCGTCCGGGGTCATTTGTATAAGGTCATATCTCACGGAGGAGTCACTCCACGTGAAATGCTATCCACATCATGGGTGGGGATCGGGATTCTGATAAAAAATCTCCGCAATGGCCAGGTTTCGAACAGGGGCCCTCAGGTAGAGTAGCCACCGCATCAACCAAATCTTCCCTCTATTGTGTCCCCTCCTCTTTCGCGTCTTTGATACCTTTTAATTCCTTTTGATTGAAATAAGTGAATAACTTAATGTATTAATAGCTTAAAAAAAATACTCATCATTGATATTTTTATTTTATACGTCCAGTGATGACATTTTCTTGAAATAGTTTAATTTGTAAATTCACTTAGCTGATGTACTTTTGAATTTCTCCCTTCTCATCGCCGTCTCCAACATTTCATTCTCTCTTATTCGTTCTCCATCCATTTTCGCTGCCTCCTCAGAAGCACCGCCACTGATTTTCTTCCCTCCACGATAATCTCCAACACTTCCGCGTTTGTCTTTCTCGCCACCCAGCTTACCTTCCCATTTTCCTCCAAACCCGTATCTCAAAGGCCTCCGGTCTGCCCAAATATTCTTCTCTTAAATTCCACGTTTCCGGACTATGCAGCGCTACGCTCCATACACGAGTTATTAGGTGGTTGTGTGGATTTTATCTATGAACAGATTGGCGTGAAACGTTTCGTACGCGTTCTTCTTTCGATAAAAGTGAAGTTTCATTTTACCGATTTGGTGTTTTGCTCCAAAGCTATTTTAACACGTAGCCTTATGGCACATGAGATATATTTCGTAATCATTCGATTACATACGCACAGTTTTTCTTATAAATGCGATAAAATTCACTTCATATTATTACATTGGCTGCTAAAAAAATGAAGGGGTAGCGCCGAGTTTAATATTCGAAAAGCACGTTAAATGAATTTCTTGTATTACTTCCATTGCTACATGTACTTATAGTGAGTTCCACCACATAAATAGATGTACTTAAATAAAATGAGGTCCTAGAATTTTTTCCAACTTATTTAAAAAATAATTAAAATGTTCATTCTGTGACCCACGATTACTCAGCCACCTTAATTTACTCGATCGTTGGTTGGTTAATTGAGAATACGACAGGCACATTTCAATAAAAATTCAAGTAAGTCGAAAAACATTCTACTAAAAAAAATGGGGCCGTATATCATTTTCATTAAACTGTTTACGCAGTAGGACTCACCATACATGCAGTAATGGAAGAGATACAAGATTTTTCTTTACATTCCTGCATGGCAAAAAGTATTTTATGATGAGTTTTCGGCGCGGTATTCGAAATTTAGGGGATACACATGTAAATTTGTTTTTTTTTTATCTTTTACTCGGAGTCACACCTTGATATTTGTTTGTAACCACTTAAAAATAAAAAAATATATTATTATGCGTTAAGAAGAAAATATGTACTCGTGTATCGAAGTACTACGAAATATAGGTATTTTGCCTACGCGTTAAATAAATATTTGGAATTCCAAAAAAATAAATCGCGATTGCAATTTCTTTCACTTTTATCCATTGAGAATACTAATGATAACACGAATGCATAGTTTCACGTAAATCTACACAAAGTTAAAATACATTATTATATCGGTTGCTAACAAAAATCAAGGTATCACACTGAGTCAAGGTTTCGAAAAAAGATACTTAAATATAATGTCCGCCTAAATTTCGAATACAGCGCCGAAAACTGTCAATAGCTCAATTCACAACATGCTTTAATTAATGAAAAAATGTAAAATACAATTCATGCATCATTTCCATTACGTCAGGTATAGTGAGTCCCATCGCAGAAACAGATGTACTTAAATGAAATATGATCCTAAAATGTTTTTCGACTTACTTTAAAAATTATAAAAATGTGCATTATCGCTCCAGCCATCTTAATAGAAACTATTAACGGGATGAGATGTATCAGGTACCAATATAAGTTGAACCAGATACAATCAGTCTGACATTTCTAAAATGCAAACAATTTGGAAGGAGCAGCTTGGAGCAGCAGGCGCAAACGATTTGGAATGAGCCATTGCTCTCTGGTTTCTCTGGCTAAAAGATTACCTAGGCCAATAATCCGATCGGGCGATATCTCAATCCTTCAATTTGCGCGATGAATAGCATTCGTAGACTTACAACATACAGGACTTATTCCTTTCTTTCCACGACTCATTCACGGCGGTTTGGAAGCTTTATACAGTAAAACATTGACTTTACGTGGCTGGAGAAACAAAAAAGTGGCTGTACTATGTAAAATCAAATAGTATAAAATCGAAAGTTTATAAAAATGTCTGATGTATCTCTGTGTTTATTTTTGCGTCCCTACATTGTATTAAAAATCAAGCCACGAGTCATATATTTTGAGATGATGAGTAATTAAGAACATTTTAAAAATAAGCTCATGTTAAAATTTTACGTAAACTCATTTAATAGTTATACGAGAAGAAAGCAGTCCTTTTCCCATGACGTATATATCACAAAATAGGGGTTCTCTAGCTGCAAACTACATGATGAATTACGAAATGGCAAATTGCCGACTCAATTACTAACTTTGTTTAAGGATAAGTCTGATGTACTGAGTATCGCTTGTCTCAAGTCTTCATGGTTCTTACGATTAAAAAGTCTACCTAATACATAGTTAAGAGGAACGTGAACGCTAAATCGTATATGCACATTTTTTGATCCGGTAACGGACTATTGTTTATTCATAAATGTAGTTGTATGAAAGTTTAACGGCCGTAGTAGTCCTTAACGATGTGACAGTCGCTAAAAGTGACATGACACAATTATGTGTAATACATGGTTATTATGGTTTATCTCCTCGGCAATACTCGGCATTGCATGAGCAGAAGAGCTCCGAACATACAACTTTCGAATGGTCGGCGACGATGCACGGATCGGCGAATATTTTTTCCAAGGATCCCGTAACCATTATGACGCACTCCCTCTCTCACTTGCCTTCTCCTCACCGGCACTGGCACGACGCGACGGCCAGAGGCGCATTTAAGTACACAATAGAGCCATACCTTGCCCCAACGTTTTACAAGCAACAGGTTGCTTTAATACGCAAATGAGTGCAACGACAGTGTGGCTTGAAATCATCAAATGAAGTGCTTTCAAATATTTGGAGTTACCATACCTCCACAAATCGGAAAAAAGTATCAAATGCCTAAATCAGCACTTTAATAATTCCAATAAACTCTCTGAACGAGGTAAATGGGCTATCACAAATATTGCAATGTTTCATTGCAAATATAGTTTTGTGGAAATAGTAATTTGCTGGTTTACTAGATTAATGAATAAGCGAGGATGATAGAAAGAACTGATTAAAGCGAGATACTAACTAAGGTGCGCACGAAATTGCTATCTCTTTCTTAAAGAGGTTAATTTTTCATCTGGGTGTAATACGTAATGCATACTTTGACAGCACTTCACAGATAATCGTTGACCATGACACAGCGTGCGACTATGTAATATGTATCAATATGTTTTGAATCAACTAATGTAATTATCATCTGTACTATTTTTGGTTGTTTAATACAACAATATGGAGATGCTGGCTAAATTGTGCTGTTTTGCATTTGCCATGACAAAATAGTTATTTTTTAATTCATCAAAAACGCACCCTATCATTTCAATCAAACTATGATTTTTTCAAAGACGTCAAATCAAGTATTGCATACTCACAATGATTATAAATATACTAAATCAATCCATTTTAAATAAATTGAAATAATGAATTTAAAATAATTTAAAATTTATCTATGATTTTGTTAAGATAGGAAATGCATCCAACTCCAATGAATCTTATTCATGAAAAATGCTATTTTACCACACTCAACAGGTGCAGGGTGTACGCCTGGTGATGTATGGCAAGTTGAATGCAACACATGCAGGTGCACAGAAACAGGAATTGCAGCATGCACCAGAAAAGGCTGTGTAAATTTTCCAACTCCCTGAGATCCAGCAACAGCATTCAAGAAGAATGAACCGCAGGGTCATGCCGATTTCAACTAAAATTTCAGTTTCATCATAATCTTATTGAGAATATGTCTTTAAAGTTTGATAAAACAAACTCTTCATCCGTTTGTATTCTATTTGCATATAAATATAAAAATGTGAACATCTATATGGTTTCCTTTTCTTATTAACGACTGATATAGAATTAAAAATATCTACTGACGTTAATTTATCTCTTTCAATGAGGTCAAGATTTAGGATGACACTGTACACTGAAGAAAATTAGTACACATTACTTGGTTGTGAATGGCTACTATTTTGTGAAACGAGTAATCCATCTAAGACTGTCAAGACTACCTTTTGTCACTGTGCAGGTGATTGCCAATATTCACAAACTTACTAAAGATGCTATTCTGAAACTGCCAAGACACCACTTTGCCATGCTAAGTTTTAATTACAACGTAATCAACATTTTTCAATCCCCTATCTATCCATCCAATAACCATTTCCATCATCCATAAAAAAACTGGGGTCAATTGTGCCAATTAGAATAAATGAGTATGGTGAGTGAAGGGGAAGGATGCAAGGATGGAGAGAAGCCTGGCGATAGGATAAGCCTGTTCTTAAGCCGTGTTTACACGATGCATTTACCCGCGCGGGTAGATGCGTGAACACAATCACCATAAAAACTTCACCGTGTAAACACTCAAAATTGCGCAAATGCGTGAATGCGTGGACAGAAAATAGCCCCTGTTCTAATTTGGTGAATGTGTTCACGCATTTGTCCAGCCTCGTACTTGCGCGGGTAAATGAATCGTGTAAACACGGCTTTAGTGACAGGCGTACAAGGGTCCACAGCATAGCGTCCCATTATCTTACGGATGAAGTACTCTCCACAGAACACAGTGTGGGGAGGGGATTCTACTGAAAACTCTTCGCCACAGCCCTGATTTTAACCAAAGTTCTCGGGAGAGAAAACCAATAATCTGGCCACAAAACGAACCTGATATCCGATTGAAATTTTTTTGCGAATGGCATTCATGAAACACAAAACGAGCTAAAATTAATTTCACCTTTTTCTTCTCGAAAATACTTGAAGGGTATGGCTTCGCCTCGACCGTTTTTGGAATCCGCAAAACAACAGAGCTAGCTCGGGAGGTAACACAAAAATTACCATGAATTCACGAGTATGGAGGCGACTACATCACAGCACACCCTCAATGACCCACTGCACTCTCTTCCTCCCCTGCAATGGTCCATTAGTTTTTGACAGCGTCAAGAGTTTCCGAGAAATAAAACTGGTAGAAAAACACACGACTGGCTAAGAGGTGTATCAACGCGGGAACAAGGAAGTATAAAGGCGCACGAACAGCTTGGAATACCAACAGTCGACCGTAAGGCAATGGAGAAATCACATCCAAGATGAGGACTCGTGGAATTGCAGTCGTCGTCTGTCTTGTAATGCTTCTCATAGTATTGCCGATGGCGATCTCTGCGTCGTATGGAGATGACAGTGGTAAGTGAACGCTACCATACGTCGTCAGGAGTCCTTAGATTGTACTACCGATATCCTTGGTGAAATCCTTTATCGGTTGTGTAAGTTAATACCCGCTTATTCGGTGTTGGAATCGTCAAAATACACCGGTATGCTGAGTATTATTTTTTGTTGAACCACCACTACCGAAGGTTCTGATGCTGAAATAAAAAAGAAAGAGGCACTCCGGGAGTGCCGACAGAAGTGAAAACACGAAATAACGTGAGCATTTTTGAATGTTGGGAATAATTTCTAATGAAGTTTTTATTAATCAGTAGAAAGTAGTTTCATGTATATAATAAATTAAATATTCATTTATTGCGCTATTGTACACAATTATTTTACATAAAAATTGTACACTTCAGAATAATCAACTTTCATCCATTATTTCAACAACTCTTTCATCATCACCGCCATCATCATCGGCAATATCTAAAACTGATACAATATAGGCTTATGGTAACTGAAGTAAGAAACGAATAATTTTGATTCGAATTTGCTTAAATGTCTTGTAAATACTGCATCAATAGTAGTTTTATATTTCGTTGTGCCAAGATTGCGATCATTAGACATCGTTAAACCAAACTCACTATTTAAAAATTCAATCAATGGTAGATTTTTATCGTCTGCAATCGTAGTTATATTGTACTAACCTTCACTATTCTTGTATCGAGTACACTCTCCTGCACGAGTATGGACTACTATATTATCCGGCACAATATTTGTAGCAACCCAAATTGAATGAACTAAACCGTATATTAGATATACCTATATATAATGTAATATTAATAAAATTATAATATAGTTTATTTGACGGTGACGGTGACGCGAGTCCAATGGTTTTTACCCATCCACAAGTACTGTGTATATAACGAGTATACTGTGTATATACTGAATATACAATTATACATATATTTAGCAGCAGTGACGGTGACGGTGACGCGAGTCCAATGGTTTTACCCATCCACAAAAGTGTATATACAGAATATACAATTACACATATATTTAGTAGCGGTGATGGTGACGGTGACGGTGATGCGAGTTAAATGGTTTGTACCCATCCACAAGTACTGTGTATATAGCGAGTATACTGCGTTTATACAGAATATACATAATTATACATATATGTCGTAGCGGTGACGGTGACGCGAGTCCAATGTCTTTTACCCATCTTCAAAAGTGCTCAACGCGGCATAAGAAGTTTTCACTTCAATAATTGAAACCAAACACTGTTCAAAACAACATTTTAAAATTTTTGCATAGCAAATCACCAAGAGTTGGCAAATATATTTATAACTAAAACAGACCGTGATGTAAGTGGTGTATAATTTTGTGAGCTTAAGTCAATGCACTAAATTTTTGTGTTCACGGAGATGCACATTTTATTCCCCGTTTAACACTTATAGTGAAAATACGTCGATGAATGAATTTTTGTTCATATATTCGGCGATATGGTGAAACAAACTACAAAAATGCCGAAATAATCAGGTCAGAAGCGCACTAACATGTATTTTATGAATTCACAATGGTAAACAATCACGCGAATACCAATATATCTTCGTCGGTTAAACTAGACTATTACAATTATTGCTTTTGAATGCTAGATGGAAAAATATCGGAACATTTTAAATGCTGCCCATTCCTAGCTCAGGTTTTATCACTCAATTGGTAGGTTTATTGATCTCCGTATCGTTTGCTCCATTGCAATCCTTGGGGACGTCCCTGAGAGTGAATAAAGTCTTCACGGGATTCCCACCAGGTTGGATGTTCAGCCAGAGCCGACGTTTCAATGGCTAACTCTGCCATCGTCCTCAGGGCGTTGAGTGCTGGGTCAAAATTTGTCCGGGTTTATATATCTTCCGGCCGTGCGTCAGGTCGTTTCTGATTGGCCGTTGTCGTTTCTGTGGATGTTGTTTTTTCGCGCCGTCTTAATTATCTTTAAAACTGGTTTCCATGCATGGCTGATCGCGTATCCCGTATCGCGGTTGAAGTTTTTATCCGCCAACCTTATCTCAATAGCCTCCTTTGTCAACCGGTCCCAGTATCCGTTTGATCTGCAAAGAAGTTTTGCGTCGTCGAATACGATTCGATGGTCCCGGTTGATACTATGTTCCGCGACGGCTGACTTCTGGGGGTGGGCCAGTCTGATGCAAGTCTTGTGTTCCTTAATCCGGGTTTCGATAGTCCGACCAGTCTCTCCAATGTAGACCTCTCCACATTCGCAGGGGATTTGGTATACTCCTGGCGTCTTCAGTCCAAGATTGTCCTTGACTCTGGTTAGCTTACATTTCAGTTTCTGTGGTGGCTTATGGATTGTCTCAATTTGATATTTACCCAGAATTCTCGATATCCTCCCGGATATAGTGGAGATGAATGGGATGCAAGCCCTCGCGACCGGTTTCTCTTTCTTCTCATCAGTTCTTTTCAGGACAGTCATGTCTTCATCGGAGGGTTTCTTAAGAGCGCGATGGATGTCCCTCTCACCGTATCCATTCCACCTGAACGTTTTCCGCAGGTGTTTCAGTTCGCTGGGCAGGCTTTCTTCATCGGCTATGGTTCGGGCGCGATGAACTAAAGTTGTCAGAACCCCTCTTCGTTGTTCAGAAGCCTGCCCAGCGAACTGAAACACCTGCGGAAAACGTTCAGGTGGAATGGATACGGTGAGAGGGACATCCATCGCGCTCTTAAGAAACCCTCCGATGAAGACATGACTGTCCTGAAAAGAACTGATGAGAAGAAAGAGAAACCGGTCGCGAGGGCTTGCATCCCATTCATCTCCACTATATCCGGGAGGATATCGAGAATTCTGGGTAAATATCAAATTGAGACAATCCATAAGCCACCACAGAAACTGAAATGTAAGCTAACCAGAGTCAAGGACAATCTTGGACTGAAGACGCCAGGAGTATACCAAATCCCCTGCGAATGTGGAGAGGTCTACATTGGAGAGACTGGTCGGACTATCGAAACCCGGATTAAGGAACACAAGACTTGCATCAGACTGGCCCACCCCCAGAAGTCAGCCGTCGCGGAACATAGTATCAACCGGGACCATCGAATCGTATTCGACGACGCAAAACTTCTTTGCAGATCAAACGGATACTGGGACCGGTTGACAAAGGAGGCTATTGAGATAAGGTTGGCGGATAAAAAAACTTCAACCGCGATACGGGATACGCGATCAGCCATGCATGGAAACCAGTTTTAAAGATAATTAAGACGGCGCGAAAAAACAACATCCACAGAAACGACAACGGCCAATCAGAAACGACCTGACGCACGGCCGGAAGATATATAAACCCGGACAAATTTTGACCCAGCACTCAACGCCCTGAGGACGATGGCAGAGTTAGCCATTGAAACGTCGGCTCTGGCTGAACATCCAACCTGGTGGGAATCCCGTGAAGACTTTATTCATATCGTACGCCAGGAAAGCACCAAGTCTTACGTCCCTGAGAGTTTCTGACAACACTATTTTCCCCACACAAAGGTCGGGATCCACATTCCACAGTCAATCCTTTAGGCTAAAGACATGTCTAGCTAGGCTTAAATGACACTAGAGCCTCAAGTGTCGACAACCCGTATGAATCCCACTGTAAGCCCCTTTTAATCTCCTGATTCCTCCTCTTCTCCTATAAGTCGCACAAAATTCTTCCCGTGGTTATTAAGTTATTTGCAGTTTAAATGCATCCGATGAATAATGTCCACCATAGCCAGAATTCGAACCCTGGCCTAAAAATCCTTTTGTGAAGATTATCATTTTAGCTAACCCTACCATAGATATCGACGGGACTCAACGTTAAAAATATCTATGAAGACGCTAAGATAACTTATCACATAATCGTTAAAAGCCCCTAGGAAAACGCCATCCATTTTTCGAATAACCTGAAGCCTGTAACTTAGTCTTTATGTTCTTCGCCCGATTTATATGACAACCAATTGCCCAGGTCTAAATAAGCCTCTGCGTTCACGAAAAACGTTTCCTTAACCTTCCAATTAGCTTAATCGATACCTTTGTAATGGCGATAGACTACCTGAGTAAGGTTAATCAACTGTCAAAAGGACAGAAAAAATTGTGGTAACTCATCTTTACCCGGCGAGAAAAACAGAAAGTGATGACTAATACGTGAAAAAATTAAATCCGCTATAATATTTCCATCCTTACACTGCATTTTTCTGTGTTTTACCATAGTACGATGGCAATGTGAAAGACTATAATTCGTATTTGTTCGTAGGTGGATTGCCGCAGTAAAATAAACAATAATTATAATAATTATTACTCTTCACTTTGCACCGCAGGAAGGGTAGTTGTAATTTATAGTTGCAAAATACATAGGTATATACTAACGGTTAACATTGGGAGCATATCTGTAGTGTAGTGCATGCTTGTGAGGTTCACCTTATGACAACCATTGGCGATTTATGCTAATGCATAATTAGTCGTAGTTACACTAACTTTAGGGTATAGTGTAATGCATGTTGGTGACTACTCACCCCATGCCACACCCCCTTGATTTATGCTTATGCTAATTTATGCTAATGCATAATTAGTCGTAGTTACACTAACTTTGGGGTATAGTGTAATGCATGTTGGTGACTACTCACCCCATGCCACACACCCTTGAGGTTGCTAGCAGGGTATTTTGTAGATGTAGAAGGGATCGGCCTTACAATGAAAACTTTCCGCAAACTACCCGTATTCAAACCTTGACTCTTGGAATAGCAAGGTACAGGGCCGGATTTAGACTTGATAAGGCCCTAAGCTATTTGTGATATGGGGCCTTTTATAAGTCCAGATATTCTATGTCAGTCCGCAAAGAAGCGCGTCTTTTCGAAGAACAAAGCGATATGCGCTTTGAACTTAGCGCTTTGTTCTTCGAAAAGACGCGCTAAACAAATTGGGTGAAGAGTATGGGACGTCCCGGACGTGCGGCATTGGGACAAATAATGCTGCAGTATATTTAAGTATATGACAATTTTTTTTGGCCCCCCCCCAAGAAAGTGGGGGCCCTAAGCTCTAGCTTTTGTAGCTTATACGTAAATCCTGCACTGGAAAGGTAATACGGTAATACCCTTGCCACCAAACGAGCGCGATAACCCTATTGACTTCATTCCTGGTGCTACAATTTGTCTAAAAATGACAGTCATACACAAAGGAAGCATTGCAGAAAGAATCAATTTCATCGCTTGTCGTCGATAACCAGCCAATATGTGGGTAATGGATTCTTCTCGTCCCTGAATCATCTCAGTCGATTTCCGTACAACAACGTAGTTTGCGCGGTAGGTAACGCAAACATCATTATGAATTCACATTGCGGAGATCACGTGATCGCCAGTCATCCACAAGGACACACTACCCACTCTTCCGCCCCTGCGTCGGTCAATTAGGTTTTGACAGCATCAAGAGCTTCTGAGAAATGAAACTGGGAAAATATAAAAGGGAAAAGGTGAGACGTGTAACAAGCGGGTGGGAGGGGGGAGAAGAAACTATAAAAACGGGCGAGCTGCTTGGACAACAAATCGTCAATCGTAAGGCATCGGAAAAAGCACATCCAAGATGAGAACCCGTGGAATAGCAATCTTCGTCTGCCTTGCAATGCTTCTCATAGCATTGCCAGTGGCTCTCTCCTCGCCTTCCGAAGAAAACAGTGGTAAGCTAACACTATCATTCATTATACGTTGTCATTAGTCCTAAGAAGGGACAACCAATATCTGTGTGTGATGTACATAATTTACATGGTTTAAGGAGGGTAGGCCCGCTCGTTCGATGTAGGATTAGTCAAAATAATACCGGAATATGGTACTGACGGCTACTACTGTTTGTGAAACCAGTACTATAGGGCAATACTTTCGGTCAATCTGGTAACAGCAAATACTATACCTTAAAGAGGTATTACCGATGGAACTTTTTCCGAAAGTAGCTATAAAATGAACATAAATGCCCTTCAAAACATTACCTTTTAATATAGTTGCAAAGCCAATCACAAAAAAATTGGCAAATAGGTACATTAGAGTATGATCAAAAGTTGTGCAAAAAGTCAGCTATTTGCCATTGCAGAAAGCGCAGATTCATTTATCTACGTGTATTATATTTTTGCATGTGTCTTGTTGGGTGTTTTTTGCATGAGTTGGGTGAATCATTAGAAAATAGTACTTGGTGTTCAATTTTTTTATTTATTTAACTTTCGGCATCATCTTCCAAAAAGTTACAATTTTGACTTATTGTTAAACCATTATTGCTCTCAGCGGAACATTTATACATTTCACAGTTCGTGCTACATTTATTTCCCAATTTACGGTTGTCGTGAAAATACGTTGATGAAATCTCCCTCACATATTCATACTTTTGGCGATATCGTAGCAATCTATGGAGATGCCGCAATTATTAGGTTTGTGCTTCAAGTATCGACTACTACTCCCACCCTAAGCCTCTAATTACTTCCTCATACTATCTCTTGCCCTTTTTAGTCGCACAAAATTCCTTCCATGGTTTCTTGGTTAATGGGAATACGATCGCAAATTGAGATAATTCACAGCATTAAGGACAGGGTGAAGAGATACAGGAATATTATTATGCTGGGAATGGAGGAGGGATGGAGAGAAACTCGGCGTTGCAATAACTTTCTCTTAACAAATGGCACCAGCTTCCACAGGCAAACATCCTACCTGACGAAGAGATTACTCCAGTTGAAATGCAATCCACGTGACACAAAAGTTGGGATAGGGATTCCGATGAAAAATCTCCGCCATAGCCAAGATTCGAACCCTGGCCAGAAAATCCATTGCTACGGACTATTTAACATTATAACTAACCCTATCTTAGATATAACGGGAGAGGGCTCCCAATGGGTCCTAACATCAAAAATTTATTTGAATTGTCTAATATAACCAGTCACTTAACCGCCAAAAGCCCAAATTAAACTTTAGTGGTCCCTTTCCGAATAACTTTTGTTATTGTTCCGAAGTTTATGTGTTATGACATCTGTAATACAAGTATTTTTAATTCTAAGTTTATATTTCATACTACAAATTGTTTAAATTGTGCTTGTAACTGTCCAGATATTGAGAGAGTGAATGAAATGAAATATTTGGGAGTAACTTTGGACAGTAATCTACGTTGGGATAAACACTTACTTTCTGTAAACAAATGCCTTAGAAGTGCCTTGTCCACATTTTACTTCTTAAGAAACAAATGTCCACTTCCGGTCAAAAAAACCATTTATCATGCTCTTGTACATTCCAAAATCTCTTATGGTATAATCTGCTGGGGCAGTGCATACATGAACACATTTAAGTGTGCACTCGTCTTGCAAAAAAAAATAATTCGTGTAATATCGTCCAAACATTCTTATGAACACTCATTTCCGTTGTTCGTGGCCCTTAAATTGTTACCACTAAGGCATTTGTATTTATTCAAAGTCTTAAAATTGTTTTATGCCAGAAGTGGCAATATGCCGAGTGTATCTGATAAATGTAAATATAATTTAAGGAATGAGTCAAACATTGTATCAAACAGACCAAGATTAACTTTATATAAACGTTGCTTTCTGTATATGGGGCCAAAGATATTTAATTTACTGCCTGCTGAAATTAAAAAAATTAAATTCTCAAACAAAATGTTAAAACTTGCTAAAGACTGGCTATTTTCTCAAGAAAATGTTGAACATTTATTCTGATAGTATTTTCATTGTAACTATATTTATGTAACAATTACTGCATTTATCTGTATGGCATACATTTATGTAATTTGCTGGTGGCTCAATTCTGGTCTTATGACCTTGGAGACCACCTAAAGCTCCCGCTCCTTTGCTGTTATCAATTTGTGTAACAAAAATGTTTGGGAGTAAATAAATTATTATTATTATTATTATTAACTTGAATTTTGTGATTAAGTAAAGAATAAGTACACAAAACCTCGCCTGTATGTTCTTCACTCTATCGATGTGACGACAAATAACGCAAGACTAAATATGCTACTGAGTTCAAGAATACTCTCCGTAATCTTCCAGTTAACTTAATCGGTACTTTTATAGTGTAAAATATTTCTCTGATTAAAGTTTATCACTTGACACGAACACAGCAAACATTTTTTTGCGGTAACTGAACACTACCGGTGAAAAAAAAAGAAATGCCCGATTAAAAATGAAAAATGGCTTTACCTAACACGAACAATGATAAGAAGCGCAGGAAATTAATCTTTTTCTTTATTGTGGAGGGTTAATATTTATCCAGTATCAAAACATACTCTGACGTCGCTTCACGGTTACCTACACGCTGACCAAGCCACAGCGTAAGATGATGTAAAATGTGTCGATCTGTTTGAATCAACCAATTTAATACGCATATATGCCACTTTTGTTGTTTAATACAGTAAATGAATTTGGAGTCGTTCTAAAATTACAAACCAAAGTTCACATAATCACTCAATATCATGTCTATCAACTGTCGTTTTGCTTGAATAGCATTAACATCAAGCATTGGTTCCCCTCAATGATAATAAGTATACAAAACCATTTCATTCTAAAGATTTCAAATATAGCAAATAAAATGACTCAAACTTATTTAGATATAAATGGTTCCAGCTCCTCATAACTTTATTCATGAATGACATTATTTTACCACACCCAACAGGTGCACAGTGTACTCCTGGAGATGTGTGGAAGGTTGAATGCAACACATGCAGGTGCACAGATACAGGAGTCGCAGCATGTACCAAAATAGGCTGTTTAACTACACCAACTCCCTGAGTCTCAGCGATTGCATTAAAGAAGAATCAACCACAGTTTTATACTAACGTCAACTTAAAGTTTAACTCTATCTTTATCTTTTGAGGAGATGTAATGGAAGTCTTGAGAAATAAAATTTTTCATGAATGTAATCCATGAGCATACAAATATAAAAATGTGAAAATCTCTAATATTTCTTTTCCTCTCTTATCTGCCGTGGTACAAGCTCGAATTGGGCAATAAATAATTTTAATCAATGGAATTGTTTATTTATTAAAAAAAGACCATTGTTGTTCTGAAAATCCCGGCGAAGCCGGCAGCATATCACGACGAAACTGTTGAAAAATATTAAATAATTACTCGCAGAACCAACAGCCTGAATAGCAAGATATACAATCTACAAAAGAAGTTCATCAATCAAAGTTTGTCATTTCAGATTTACCACATAGAGCGTAGTAAATAACCTTTACTCCGCAGTAAGACTTCCATTTTTTAAAGAAACTTAGCTGGCAGTTGTGCAATGACCTAGCCACAAGAGGTTTTTTCCCATTGCAATTCCTAAAATTTAATAACATATAAGTAATATTTTGCAAGTCTGCCATGGACAGACCATGGGTCGGACATCGAAGTGTTAGGCAGTTGCAAGCGAGAGGCAATGAACTGTGAAATACCACAGTAGTGGAGAACTAGGGCGGATCTTTTATTGATTTCCCCTGCAAATGCCCCTACGATTTCTGTGTTTAAGGCTTTTATAACTTTCATCGACATTTTTGAATAGCAGAACAATATTCATGAAATGAAACGTGACCAGGAATAATCAGGAATTAATAAAGGTAAACACACATCAAATGATACAAGGACTTCGGGAAGATTGTTTAAACAGATAAACTTCACCGTAAAGAAGTAAGGAAAGGATACAGATTGTGATATGTTTGCACTGGGTGAATGAACACTATTCGGAACAGTCATACGCGTGAATACCATGGAAAATGAAATAGCACTGGGCATTTTGAATTATTGTATTCCCAAGGAATTACCCAAGGAACGGGCTATGCAATATTATGCAATAGGAGAGGGACTTACAATTAGATTGAAAAAGTTTAGCCTGCAAAATAAAAGCTACAGGTTTCTAGATACGATTCTTTGAAAAATAAAAAATATCGCCGCCTAGCTTCCTGTACCCATTCGCCGACTAAGGTTGATACAAGTCACTTATTACGTGTGGGAGGGGAAAATGCCGAAAACTCTTGTTTTTCACCCCTCTCGCCCCCTGACAGATTTACCCTGAATCCTGTTTTTTTACACACTTGCCTACAACGACCCGATCTTGTGAGAACATTAGTGAAAGACCGGAGGACTTGCCGGCAGGGAGAAGAAAACCCTCGCTCCCAATACGCCCCTCTCGCTCGCCCCCTCACTCTCTCCTCTCTCCCACGATTGGACGATTAAAAAACTCCTCCCTCACGCCCAGCCCGAGGCGCGTACAAGCACTGAAACTGCTAAAGGAGCAGACGGGTGGGAGGCACCCACCTGCATCCCTCAGACCGAGACGTCCTCCGCACGATCGGTCGAAGGCCCTGCCCTCCGCCGCTCCCGCCGAGAGCCATCGTCCCGCCGCAGCACCGCCAACCGAGGGAACGAGCCGACGACCGGCCGACGGGGCATCGACACTCCCACACCGCCCCCCTCCCACCCAAAAAACGACCTTAATCCGCGACTGGAAGTGAACCCCTTGCACTCAGGCAATAAATTAATACAAAACACTGTCAATATATGCCTCTTGGCTCACAACCAATACATCTGGTCTTCATACATTTGGCCTAGTCACACTAAGTGATAATAAGTTCTCTCTCACCAAGATTCTTCACTTTGATATGGCTGGCCAACTTATTTTTGAAGTTTTGTGTGGTTTTTCTTCTCCCCCATCATCATCGCATCGTCCACATACATTGTTACAGTTATGCTATTTTCTGTGGACATACACGGATCAGTTACACACCTTGTCAATCCCATTTTTGACAAATATTCATTCAAAAAAGAATTTCAATTTCTCCCAGACTGTTTCAATCCCTAGACACTTTTAAATAATCATACACAAAATACCCTGAATTTCTACCCGGTTCAGGAAAACATGGGAATTGTTCCATTTACATGCATACATAAGTACATCAAGTGGACAATTATGATATACCCCAACTACGTCCAATTGTTCAATCTCCCAGTCCTTCTCAATTGTATTTGCCATTATATTAGCACTCTCATTGTTTTTCTTTGAATTACAAGACTGAAGGTCTCAAAATAGTCCACACCTTCAACTTGACGAAATCCTTGGGCGACAAGGCTTGCTTTAAATTTTAAACCATTATGTTGACCTATTTTAATGGTAAAATACCCATATACTACCAACAACATTACCACTCCCCCCCCAGGCCTCTTTACCGCCTCCCATGTCCGTTTCTCTCTCATGTGGTTGAGTTCTCCTTCAATTGAAGTCTTCCACTGCAATGCATAGGCTCCTTGAAGGGCCTCCTCAGACGTCTTTTGAACAAGGACATCATTCTTCATTTGCTGCACAAGGTTGCAGAATGGCCATGTCCTAGGGGTCTGTTTCTGACGGACCTCGTTAGCCCAACCTCATCCTCCTCGGCAGGAACAGGGTCTCTCTCCTCCCCTGCTGCTGCCCCCCCCCTTTCATTGCTGCTGGCCGCTGTCATCCCTCCCTCCATGACTGATTACTCTCTCCCCTCTGCTACTGTCTGCTCTCATCCCTCAAAGAGCCACTCAACAGCTGGAGGAGCACTTGACCTTTCAAGACTCAACGGTCGCTCATGGCCATCACCCATGTTGCCTGGGAATACATTCTCCCCAAACACTACATCCTGACTCAAAAATCACCTTGTGCTCCCTCAGATTCCAAAAGTGGTATACCTCAACCCCTTCCTGGTAGCCCAACACCACAATAAATCATGGGAATGGGATCCATGGATATAAATCATCCCCATGGGAACATCACAATAAATCTACGTAATCGTTTATCAACAAACGCAAAAATGGCTCATTTTAACAATGTTAATAAAGTATAATAAAAATATTTTAAATGTCTTCGCATTTTGTAAAACATGCCTCCAATAGTGACAGTTAAATGTGCTACGTTTGAGCTCGAAATATTCAATATTTATAATTATATTTATTATTAATAGAAATTATAATTATTAGAAATTATAATTATTTATCCTAGGATGGTCATTTTTAAATCCAATGCCCAACATTTGAGCAGTAGTACGGCATTATCCAATAGTGAGTTTTGAAGCTATTATCAAGAATTGTTGATGAGAGAGTAAAACGATACCTTTCTAATAAATACTTAGTTTAAAATAGCTAACAAAATAAACAAATGATTTTTCGTCAATAGCAAATCGAATCGGGCGGATCCAGTGAGGGGGTCACCCATCCCCCAAAGCCTTGGAGAACTGAATTTTTATGCTATAAATATTTTGAACTAACAGGTACATAAAAGAAAATAGGGAATACTAAGTACAGATGTTATTAATAAAGGATGAATGTTGATGGCATTACTTAATACTACTGTCACTAGGACACTTACAAAAACTTTCTGCAGAAAATTCTGCGGGAAATTCAGAAGATAATCCTGTAGAAAATCCTGTATGATTTCGTCAAGAATTTCGGCAAGATTCTCTGAACAGAATTTTCCCCAGAATTCTTTCCAGGAATTTCCGCAAATTCTCGCACGCGTTTATGGTTGACTTTTATGCAGGAATTTCTACAGATATTCACGCGCTTTTTATGCATATAATTCTGCACGAATTAAGGCCTCATTGGTTGCTGTAATGCATGCGTAAATTTTGGTAAACCACGCGCCTACAGTACATGTTGATTAATTTTAAGGGTAGCAAATAAATATGAAACACGAATTCTAATATTACTGCGGTTTGACAGCACGAATTCAGCACTAATTATTGGAACTGGTCCCAGAATTGGTGCTCAAAGTGGCGGCGCTAACTTGATGGAGGTCCCTCGTACTCTTTAAGATATACGTAGTGGTCGAGCCATGAAATTCTCCAATGAGCGCACTCATTAGAGAATATCACGATTTAGCTGCAATATATTTCGTGTGGACTATTTATGAGGGCGCCTATTGGATACAACGCTAGATTTACCAAGGCGGATCACGATTGTTATTTTCCTTAATATTTATTACAAGTGCACAGGTTGATGTCGCACATTTCCGGGAATTATTCCCTAAGATTACTCAGCTGCTTCGACTCAAAGCCGAGCCAACATGTGTTTTTTCGATAATTTAAGATTTCTGCAACCAGACTCGACTGAGCAGTCAAACTACAAAACACGAGTTCTTTTTCTATTCCAGGGAATTGATTGTTTAATTTTATTTTAACTGAACTACGTCAATGCCAAAACGTCGGCCGATAAAAAGCTTTGATAATGTATATTGGCTTTTTTCCAATTATAGAAACAATTTTCAATGTAAATTCCTCTATTCCATTAATAAATGTGATATGTATAGAGGTTTGGTATCCTGACGGCGTTAGGATACTACTGAAACCCAGACACTTCATGACAGCTTAAATACAGCTATAAAAATAGTTGGCCCTTCTGCTATTTTTGGTAGTAAACCAAGGTCCACTTTATCCGAATGAGGCTCTGTTCCATCAACTTCGGATGAACGTGAATCTACATATATTAGTTATTAATATGCACAATTTCAATATGCTGACGAATATTTCCGAAGATACATCTACATCTCCTCTTTGGAATGAGTTCTGGAGGACTTCTCCATTAGATTTTTTGATGTGGTTATGGATGTATTCAGAATAAATATCTTTCTCCCACAGGCCATTTTGGCAAAGAGTGTCATTCTAAAAACCGCAGACGTTAAAAGTGATATAAACACACTTTTCCAGAAGTATTCTGACCTCTTTGGTCTCCAAAAAGAATTTTTTGCTTTTGAGTTAAAATCAGAGTATGAACAGTGGATAGTAGGGTGACCCTAATTTTTCAGAAATTAGAAAAGTTATGTTTTCCTTCTCTCAAAATGGTCGAAATGAAGTTAATACTCACGCACCGAAATTTGGTTAATTTTAACCAACGGGAACCCGTTCCCCACGTACTTCGGACCTAAATACGCGTTTTTGGAGCTGTAAAAGCACTATTTTAATGAAAAACGTAAAAGTAAATCACTTTAGGACAAAATTTTCGTTTGTCTGATCTAACTCTCAAAACCTTACAACTAAATTATATTTTCTTAATTTACGTCAGCCCGTATAGCTGTATTTGTGAGGGTGACTACATTACCTCAAAGCAAAAGTCTCTACTTTGTTTATTTCATTAATTTTAATATTAAGTAGGGCCTACTTGTTTTAGTCGTTATTAAAACTATAAAAAATATATTCTACAGCCTGATAGTTCTTTTTTGAATGTTATCATTTTGATTTTTGCTGATAAAATAAAAATATTAAAGGAGAATAGTATTTTATGAATACCTTTTCTTTTCATTCCTAGCAATTTTCATTTTGTACGGCATTAAAGAAGAAAGGAGTTTGAAATCCTTGTGTAGGCTGCCGCGGGTTGATGGACGTGAAGATGCAGATCTTCCGCGTTTTACACTGCGTTGGTCTGTGTTTCCTTGGACGACAGTTTCGTCGGCGTTGTAGTCGGCTTCTTCTGGTGGGTGAAGTGAAGGTGCAGCCATTCGTTGTCTTACTTATGTCAAGCGTTAGGCCCGACTCCAAGTGGTGAGATATATTAGACGACGAATGGCTGTACCTTCAATTTACTGACATGAAGAAGCCGACTGAAACGTCGCCGAAACTGTCGTCCGAGGAAACATGGACCAACGCAGTGTAAAACCCGGAAGATCTGTATTTTCACAAGAATGGCATTCTTTACATCGTTTGTTTACGTTTTTCAAATGTGATTAGAGAGCTTTACTCAATAATGTATCACATCTTTATATATATAAAAGTCAATGTATGTATGTATGTATGTATGTATGTTCCACATCTCCTCCTAAACCACAGGACCGATTTTGATGAAATTTGGAACACATGTTTGTTACTGGTAGACAACAAACACTGTGGAGTTCAATTAACCGAAACCCTATTTTTTCAGGGTTAAGGGTGTGATCCTTACTAATATGTATAAAAATGTAATGGTCTCTTTCTGTCTGTTGCTCCATCACGCAAAAACTACAGGACCGATTGAGCTGAAATTTGGCGCGTAGATAGAATAAATATCTGGTTGTATCATATGCTATATTAAAAAGATCTAAGGGTCCCCAAAGGCCCCCGAAGGTCCCCCCTGGTGGTCCATGCTAAGCATTGTGTTCGGTGCAGTGGTTTCATTTTTTGCTTTTTAAAAGTACATTCACTCAAGATATAGGGCTGGAATTTTTTTTATCGGATGGCTGAATCAATATAATTTCTAATTTTATCAATCGATTTTCTTCTACCCTCCGAAGTTGTCTGAAATTCATCTTTTCAGCTGAAAAATCTCACATTTTTATCTGAAATCAACAATAACGTATTTCCTTGACAACCATAGATTTGATTTTCAAAGGGCATTGAAATATCACGTTTTTCTTGCAGGCCCATGATAGTACGTAGAAAGCAAATCCGTATAAGAAGGGCCCAGAGTCCCAAGTGTCCCATGATAGATTGCTTTAGGGATTAATCGATAAATTCAATGCATATTTACAACAAGTATACTCTTCAACGTCTTTCTCAAAGTAGCTCTCAAAGGGGCATCGCATGTATATGGAGAACACTTACGTAGTAAACAATACACATAAAGGAAATAAATTGATTACACACACAGTTATATGTGCAAGAATATTTCCGTGCAGCGAATATCAATGGTAATAATGCCACTGTTGCTACAACAAACACGGCGTTGTTTATTATCGCTTAATACTCAGATGTATTACACGTAGAGAAACCGTCTGCCTCTAATTACGATTGCGACCTGTTTTTTCGACCAATTCCCACATCATTAACGTCACGAGTTATTTATATGTTTAAAAGTGTAAAAGTTCAGTTAACTTAGGTACATTCACTCAATCATCGAGTTACCCATTCAAGACTCTCGCTCGCCGCTGTGTTTCCCCTCCTTGGACTTAAAAATATATCCATCCACATGCCTAATAGAAAAAAGAGTAACCTTTCGAATAAATCTTCAAAAGCAAAAGGGATGTCTTCTTTGCGAGAAAATGAGCCCTTACAATAAAAACGACCTAAGTTAGACTTGGATGCTCAAAGACATGCCCACCAGCGATCTCATGATAATCTCCCCGTGGTGTTTCTCGGGTTACGCTAAGATCCGCACAAATTTCATCCTTATCCCTAATACTGACGGTTAACCAGCTCTAAGTCTGGTTCAAATACAGACCTATCTGTTTCGAAACATCGATCTGTTTTAAGATGGCGTAAATTATAATGACGTCACTACATGCTTCTTACTCGAAAGAAGAACGGAAATTCTGCGCAATTAACGACATCCGTGCATGAAAATCGACAAGTGCACTATGAATCACCATCTATTTTTCATTTAGCAACCGAAACCAATGATTATGGCTATGCCGAAGACGCAGTCCGGGTGATGGAGGATTCATTGGTCAAATAAACATGGCTTCTGCTGCCATTACTCCTCTTGACGTTATCAACTGCTGGATTTTACACTTCTTTCCAATCCTGATTAATATACTCAACGCACATACCAACGTTGAATAGTGCAACTGAATTAAGTCATGGAATGCAAATATATGCATGTACACAAGGAAAGCGACCAAGCTGTTAATCACTCAGAAGACGGCCCAAGAGAACCGTAGGGACGAGGAGACTATCTGTCAACCTGGGTGCTATTTAAGTAGTAATGAGTCTGTATGGCCGATTTTTGGGTTTCCCGTGCTTGAAAGTGGACCAATAGTCACTCATAACTCCGTGCACCTGGAAAACGGTCAGCGTGTCTACTACAACGAACACAACAATCAAGATAGGTTACGAACTCCTCGAATGACAACACATACAGTTTTTTTTCAGGCTTTGCGGTTTTCTTATAAAATAAGTTTCACGTTTTTCACACCCGTTGAATTTCAACGGGTACCTTCCGCTCGTCTACTATATAATATAGCCACACCAAACCTACGCTCCAAGGGCTTCATTTATTTTAATTTTCCGAGGTAGGTCCACCCGGACCCCCATTTCGTTGAGAGGTATTTTTACCCCCACCCCCCCCAGGCGCCGCGGAAAGTAGTGAACCACCCCCCCAAAACAACGACCTTAATCCGCCCCTGAATCGAATAAATGTTGTGGTTATCATTCAATGGAAACGGCAATAACTGCATACGTTAATTGGTATTTTTACACGTATTAAAAAAAGAAGAATATTATACAACCAAGATAGAGATTTTTTCAAAACCTCATAGCAAGTTTATTTAAATGTTAATATTAACAGTAGGAACTGTTTTTTATGGGGATCGATAGTGAAATGTTCATGCTATTTGATTGAAAAGCTCTCAGTACAACAGTTCAAAAATTGTTTACGTTAGAGAGGTGAAAAGTTGCAGCAGCTCCGATATGCTGCGTCTCAGCGTCAGTGGCGGCGTAGCTCCGCTAGGGGGGGAAGCTTCGGCGAGCTGTGGCCGCGCGGCAAGATCGAGATACGAGCACTTCAAATTCATTTCGCCTGAAAAAATTTCATTATCTCGGCTTACGTTTAGCGTAGAATCTTGATAATTTTAAATGCGGAGTACCTCGACTGGAAATTAACAACGCAAAAACTATTTTCTTCAAACAAATTAATTGATGTGAACCACTAATTGACATCAATTCCGAAAGGAATCGCTCAGAAACTTCGCACCCGATTGACTTCCTCAGCTGATAAATAAAACTAAAGAGAGAGGAGTTCACAAATCGGTGGAAACAAGCGCATGAAGGAATTAATACTGAAATGAAATTGGGCGAGTTGTGGATACATATTTTTTTAAATAACATAAACCGACGATTACTTTAGGCAAAAACTTAAAAAATAGTAAAATAAATAGCAAAATGATCACCAAATGTTTAAATTTCATCTATTTATTGATCCATTTATTGATTAAACTGCGCCGTAGTTATCGTTTAATTAAATTTTTACTCAACGGATTCGCCCAAAACAATGGACGGAAAAGCTGTAGGACCTACGGTAGGTAACAGCACAGAGTAATAACAGTTACTTTGGAAATATATGCTTACTATGGCGTTGAAAAGTACTTATTGCCGGTGCTCATGCAAGTCCAAACATAAAAGAGTATAAAACGATTAAGCAAAGTGCGTAAGAAATGGAAAAGTAGAGGTTTAAGTTAAAAAATTATTCCATTTTCGTAAATTTTCATTGTTTATAGCTGGAATAATCATTGAACTTTGTCGCAAATAATAGTGCCTCTATCATATATTATTCTTGAATGGCTAGCTCTCGACAATGTGTCACTTTCCCTAGAGTCATAATCATATTTTTGATTTTTTGATCAACGATAATTGATCTTTTGTTCACATTATCTGGTGATATTACCTCTTCCTCCCTATTAATATATCCTGTTTTCTGAATAATTTCGTACGCGTTTTTCGTCACTAAATTCCGCCATTGTGTCAGATTTCTTAGCGCGAGGGGAGCTTTCGTGGCTTTGAAATCCAACTGACTTGATTTCAAAACACCAAAATAAGTCAAAGTTAACCGACTGTTCCATCCTTAAGTGTAACTTAATTAGTGGACGCTACTACAGGAATTATCTGCATTAATTGAAATTTAAACATGTATTTAATCGTAGCTAAGTATTTCGTCTCTTAAGGTTCGGCAACATGGTAATGGAAACTCTGATATTTCCCGGGGTACGACGAACGTAAATTATTCATGGGATATCCTGGCACACATGACCCGGTGGTAATCCTGGGAAGAATTTCCGTTTATCTGCTACTTTTTTCGCTTACATTCCATGAATTTAAATTTTCGCAGCCGTTGAGCGTCCTCCTCAAGAGCCTTTGTCCCTGCGTTCATCTGATGGTCGCGAGTTCAGAAAATATCCGCGGTAACTTGTGGCCAATAATTAATCATTGTAGGCATAAGAGGAGAGAAACGAACGTTGGCAGATGTCAAGTCTGAATTTCGGGCTCTTCCGATTATCTCCCTCTTTTCGGTCCCTCTTCCTACTAGAGGTAGGGCCCAGCATTAAAATGACTTTATTATTCAATGGATACGTTTGGGAATTCCTATAATACTGTCTACTCCTCCTTGTTAGCAGAACTCCAATTTTTACTTAATGACATTTGTTTTATAGGATTTAATTTTCTCCCCGCGAACGGTTGAAGTCAATTCTTCTTGGGTTTCCGTCCGGGTTAGGAGCTCGCTTAGAAAATACCGGAAATTAAACAACAGGCTTAGAAGAGAAACAAAGAAAGCAAGAGAGGCGTGGCAGAGAGAGCAGATCAACTTGTTAGAGAAATGCCAAGAAGAGGGAAGAGCAGATGCATTATATAGGAACTGACGGGTGGTAGTAAGGGAAGGGGAATTGCAACGATAACAGGCAAGACAGAAAAGTTGATCGTAGAAACAAAAGAGATCCAGGAGAGGTAGAAGGAATATGCTGAAGAGCTTTATGGTAAGGAAATAAGACCCAGTACACTAGATACAGAAAGGGAAGACGACATCGACAGAGATGGCATCGGACCAGGTGTCGTAGTTAGCGAAATCGAAAGAGCTCTACAAGACATAAAAAGGAATAAGGCGGTGGGAATAGATAACATACCTGCAGAGTTTCTAAAGAGCATGGGGAAGAACGAAAGAGGAAAACTTTTTGCACTTATTCGTAGGATTTAAGAGGATGGAATGTGGCCGAAAGACTTCGCGAAGGCAATACTAATCCTGACACCGAAGAAGAGCAAGGCAAAAACATGCGAAGACTATTGGACAATAAGCTTAATGTCTCACGCGGCCAAAATAGTTCTGAGAGTTTTGATAGACGGCTAGAGAATAAGGCTAATGAATACCTGGGTGACGATCAGTTCGGGTTTAGGAGAGGGGCGGGAATGCGAGATGCTATAGCGGTGATGAGGACGCTAGTAAGAAGAAACCTAGAGTATGGGCAGGAAGTTTTTGCTTGCTTTGTAGATTTCGAGAAGGCGTTTGATCGCGTGGAGTAGACGAATTTTATGGGAGTGCTGAAGAACTTAATGGTTGATTGGAGGGGAATGCGACTCATTCAAAATCTATATATGAACCAGACGGCACAGGTTAGGGTAGCCGATGGAGAAACGGGATGGACCATGATAGAACGGGGAGTGCGGCAGGGGTACTCACTATCACCGTTGCTTTTTAACATGTTTTCAGAAGAAATGGTAAGGGAGGCATTATGGGATAAGGAGGTAGGAATAAAGGTAGGAGGGGAGTTAATAAAATCAGTGAGATTTGCAGTTGATCAAGCATTGGTTAGTCAGTCTGCCAAGGGGTTACAGTCAATGAGGAATGCGTTAGAGGTTCTGTGCGAAAGGTATGGGGTGAAGATAAAACACAAGAAAACGAGAGTGATGAGATTTTCTATGAGTAAGACGGCAGGGCTGAATATAAGGTTGGGAGGGCCCAAGATAGAGAAGGTCAAGCAGTTTACGTAACTGGGTAGTATTTTGGAGGAGAATGAGTTTAGTGGTATGGACATCAGATACAGAATTACCCTTGCTAAAGAAGCATTTTCGAAGAGAAGGGAATTGATGAGGGGGGGTCTGAGAAGAGACGTAAAGAAGAGGCTGGTGAAAACTTTAATATGGAGCGTGGCGCTGTATGGGTCGGAAACTTGGTCAATGCGAAGGGAGGATGTGCGTACACTTGAGGCGTTTGAGATGTGGGTTTGGAGAAGGATGGAGAGGGTGAACTAGGTAGCGAGGAAGACGCACGAGGAGGTATTGGATATGGTTGGAGAGGAGAGAAAAATGGTGGCAGAGATTCGGAGGAGGCAGAAGAGATGGATGGAGGTTTATAGAGGGAAGGGCATGTTGAACAGGGTGGAGCGGAGCGGAGTGGAGCTGTGATTGACCTTGTAGGAAAAGAATCTGTGGAGCTTTAAGTAGTATCAAAGCTTCCAACAATACGTGAGGTACTGTGTGTGTTCTTTTATTACATGAGAAAAAATCATGACGTCCGGGACGCAGCTTGGATTGCAATGAAAGAAGTTGTTGATTTGTGGAACAAAACTAAAATTCCCCGTATCCAAGACATTCAGGTTATTGAAAAATTTGAGTCGCTTTATCAGGATTGGAGGAATCTCCATAAGAATACCTCCACTAATAAACCGCCAAGTGCAGCCGCGATGGCTAAGAAAGAAATGTTTCAGAGTAAGCTAGACTCTATGTTTGACTTGAGCAAAAATGATGCAATGGAACAGCTGGAAAAAAAGGCAAATTATGTAACTGAAGAAGCAGAATAAAGGCTTGGAAGGAAGAAATACTTTTCTTGTGTGATCAACGCGGACAGAGGTTAGGAGTTATCGGGGGTGTAGATTTAAAGATGAAGAAGGATGATCAGAGGGCAGTGAGGAATGGTTGATGAGAAACTCACTGAAGAAGACAAAACGCAAGTTGCCACCGGTATTCTCAATAATGAAGGTTCAGAGAGCCGCTGAAGAAGAGACAGGTGCAGTTGCGGAATGTACCCAATATGACACTTGGTGACTTAGCCACAACAGGCTCCGTCAGATTTTTCCAAATACTATGAATTAGTCAAGCGTTTTTAGAGTACCCTGTGACTGAATGAGCTGAAAAAGAGGATTACAAAATGGGAAAACAAATTGCTTCTTACCTTAAGAGTGGTTAATGATCATGCGGAGCGAGGCGTAAAACTTATGTCCGATTTCAACAGAACAATAACACAAAAAGAGGACACCTTTCAAGACTTGCTCATATCCGTAGATTCCTACCGGAAGTCCCTAACTGACATCAAAAAGTCAACATTAATTCATAAGTATGACCATAGAGTAAGCATATTTACATACCATAGAGTAAGTATACTTACTCTATGGTATGACACACCATCTACATCAAGAGACCGGAACTGAATTATGTACTTACTCGTTGTATCTTCAAATATGTTAATTAAACACATCCAGGTAATCAGATAATCTTGACCATTTATTTACCCTCAGAAGTGCACGAGGAAGAAGAAAAAGAAAGAAGGGGTAGGAACAGAGGGGGAGAGCTCAGAGCTCGGCACGGATGCCAGCGTAGAGGCGACCGTCAGCCAAGTGCCCGTACGGCGCGGCGGCTAGGCCGGTGCGGAGTAATATTACTCCATGATGACTTCAAGATACGGAAAAATGGTTAAAATTTTCGTCCCTGCGAAACTCTACAATCAGCGAATTACTGTAAAGACGTGTGTCTGGCATCGAAAGCCGCTTATTCTAGTGCACCTGCACTTTGACCCCTTAGGCACGGCTATTGGTAGTCGCACATCAACCAGCCTGAAATGTATTTGTTTTCTCACCAAAACAACTATTTTGAAGGGACGAATTCAAAAGAAACCAATTTTCAAAAATAAGCGTAGGCCCACTCATTTTTACGATGCATGCCCCACCCCTCCCCCATAAAAGAAGGGGGGAACGGAAATTATATCTTTCTTAAAAGACAAAGGACCTTTACTAGAGGCCACATACCGATTTTGAACGCAATCCGATCACTGTAACTCATAAAGAGAAAATTCCGAAAAAAGTCATGTTTTTTATGATTTTTCGATAATTTGAACGCGATGAGCGACTCCCCCTCCCCCTAAAAGAAGGAGATAAGGAAGGTAACATATTTTTTTAAGACAGAGGTTCTTTAGAAGAGGCCACATACCGATTTTGAACGTAATCCAATCACTGAAACTCATTTTTTTTTAAATCCCTAAAAAAGTCATATTTTTTATGATTTTTCAAAACTTCGAACGAGATGTGCGACCGGAAGACATGGTCCGATTTCAAACATTTTTCTTTCTTTGTGATCAGGGTGACGAGTAGCAACTTTTCCGTGCTATTACGATTCGATTCGGACACTTTCGTGTTTTTCGGCCCACCCTATATGTACAGTAGGGGTGATCGTCAAAAACTTTTTTTTCGAATTTCAAGGGGCTTGGGGTCAGAAAAGTTGTGTATGGGGCTCAATATAATGCAGGAATTTTTTCAGAATTTTTGTCGAACGTCCTGAGGTCCCGCCAGGCGGTTCAAGTTTAACAATTTTAGGCCATTTTGGTAAAACATTTTTTGTAATAAAGACATACATATTGTCAGAAGGTAAGTGAAAAGGGGCTTGGAAGTAGTTAAAACTTCTAGAAACACTAAAACAAAATTATTAATAAAATTGAGGCTAGGCAACCCGGCAAGCACGCCATGAAGGCCTGGTTGGGCGGGACGTGATCATTGGCCGGGGGATTGCCGTTATTAGTTTTGAGCAGTGTGCAACGCCTACGTGGGGAAATGGAAGATAACATTAATCGATTTACTGCTATCTAGCTATACTTTGTGGCATTTTAAGATACGTATTGTACATCTTGCGTAGGAAACACATCGTAATTTTTTGCAGTTTAATACATTTTTCTCCAATGGAGTTCAACGGAACTTTGTCATTATCTGGTAAACACCGTGGCAGTGAAAATGTAGCATCATATTGTTTCGGGAATATATTCTGTACTATTCAAAATTACAGTGTTTTATTTTTAAAATGCTCTTCCCTACAAGTCTGGCTCACGCAATCGCGCGCGGAAAGAGGGGAGCATTCTCTTACTTTCTTCTATAAGCTAAAGTTCTAGAGGTAGTGTTTTCTCGTGAAGAAATGAATTCGAAGAGGAAGAGGACAAGAGAGGATTTGAGGTGTCCAATTTTTGGTCCACCTAAGGACATCTCATCGCGGCAGCTTCCTACCATTGAGGATGTCATCAGGTTTTACAACAGCGTTCGGTATACCAAGGAAGCAGAAATGAACGGTAAGGATCCTCCATTATCTAATATTTTAAAGTAAGTCGCTGAAAAATACTGATGATATGGCAAGCTGCAAGCATCTCAACTGTAAGCAAAGGGAGAGTTTATTAGAATCATTAGGATTCTGGAAGAGCATTTAAATAAGCAATTGCAGTGGTGCATTTGTTTTCTCCATTTAAATGAACTCCCACTCCGACACCTTATTGCTCATTTAGATGGAGTTACGGCTGGACCCAAGAGCTACACTAGCCCCATTGGGAAGCAGATCCAAAACTGTGAAGATTTACCTTTTGTTGACTTTGAAACCATCCCAGCTTGTCACCCCAATGTATATATTGCTGACATAAATAGTGATCAGGCGTACCTAATAGATGTGTCAAGAGCAGTTGCGTCCGGAATATGCCCGATGGGTTTAGCTGAACGATCACCGGGAAAGCTTTGCCACGCCAGATGGGTTACAACAGCCGCTAGAATTTTACGTTTGTGGTTGTCAACGGAGAATCCTTCCGAGGAACTGCTGATATTGGTCACTTATATACAGAAAGTATACATTAAGATGTGGTTCATGATTAAATCGAAACCTTACTGCGTTGATGGAGCTCGACACATGTTCGACTTGGTGCACTCCACAAGGTATTTAAGAGAAGACCTGCTGAAAGTTAAGGATCCAGTTATACAACGTGGTGCTTTCTGGTGTCATCCTGTAAACATGCTCATCTGTATGATAACGGATGAAAGTAAGAAAGTAAGAGAGCAAGCCGTAAAAAAATACTTCAAGCTAGATATACAAAAAACGAAAACAATCTAGTGAGAAAATTTGAAGTGCCCGAATCACAATGGAAAGCAAAGACGTATCATCATTTAGTAGCTTGGAAAAGCATTGTTGTGACTGAACCTCCACTTCTAACGAGTTTGACTGAGGAAGACATCGGAAAAATGGCAAATAACGTAATAGGATCGGAATTGCTAAAATTCCTACAAGTTCCTGTCCACACTCAAAGTGTTGAGAGACATGTACGTCTCGTGGAGGATGCGTCTGCAGCTGTCTGTGGGAGACACAACAGAGATATGTTCATCAAAACTATCATTGCGGAGAGAGCGCATATGCCTGAATTCCGCCATTAAAGTCAGCACAAGGTCCACGATTCAAACTAAATGGTGAAAGTGCCCATTTTGATTGGGAGGTTGAGTTGGGCACGGGTGGAACTCAATGCGTAGCCACCTCCTCGTGGTGAGTTCTGGGTGGTTACTGGAACGGTAGCAAGCGAAGAGCTACGCAGGCAAAAACAGCGATATCCAGATTTAACGCTTTCCCGGCGAATTGCAGTGATGAACTTTTCTCGGGCTCAAATCACTCACCCGGTGTAGAGCCCGAGAAAAGTTCATCACAGCGATATCCACTTCGCGCATGCCGGGCTGCCTATCCTACATTTTATTAATACTTTTTTTTTTTAGTGTTTCTAGGGGTTTTAAATACTTCTAAGCCCCTTTTCACTTACCTTCTGACAATATGTAAGTGTTTCTTACAAAAAAATGAGGCGGGGCACGTTCTTTCACTAATTTCAAATTTTTACCAAAATGGCCTAAAATTGTTAAACTTTAACCGCTTGGCGGAACCTCAGGACGTTTGACGAAAATTATGAAAAAATTCCTACATTATATTGGGCCCCATACACAACTTTTCTGACCCCAAGCCCCTTGAAATTCGAAAAAAAGTTTTTGACGATCACCCCTAATGTACAGGGTGGGTGGGGGAGGGTCGGGGGGATGGGTGAGGGGCGGCGGGAAGACCTATTCATCGTAGACTAGACATCGTCGGTGAAGTATTGGTCAATATTTAAGAAAACAACTAAAGAAGGCATTACCCAATTTCCTTCGCAATTATTTGATTTGTTTTCTTAAATGTTGACCAATGCTCCATTCAAGTGCGTCTCATTGGTTACGGGATTGTCGAAAACGTAATGCGCCAATCCGAGCATGGTACTAATACATATATTAGTACCATGCTCGGATCGGCGCATTACGTTTTCGACAATCTCGTAACCAATAAGACGCACTCGACTTCCCTCACCTACACACGTACTATGGGGGAAAAAAGTTTCCCAACAAACGGAGCGTCGCCACTATCGCTTTCGGAGGAAAATCGCTTTCCTTTCTGATGGCATGTTATTCTTAGGTCTCGGCCACGAGGAGGGAAATTCAAACACAGTAAGGTGATGGACTAATCGTCCGAATCGGTGATGGATTCCCAGCTGCTCGCATGACCCGAGTGGGTTTCGCGCTGGCCCCAAGAACGGAGGTTCATTAGATAACCTTGAATGCATTTGAAACGTTTCTTTGACTTCTCTCGTACGACTCAACTAAAACTCGAGTAGTGATAAAGGTAAGACCACAGGAAGCTTATCGCTAAAAGACGAATGGCAGTTGATCGGTAGGTTATGTGGAATGTGGATTTGAAAGCATTTGCTTTTGAAGACACTATTTCTTTGTGATAACTTCCAGGGATATTCAAAACATTCCATTAAGTCCAGGAGAGAGGGGATAAATCGATGAGATAGTTGAGGTAGTCTCAACTTCGCTCAAATATCGAGGGCAATGGATTGGAATAGAAAAACAGTACATTGCTGGCTAAAATGCTAGAGGGAGGGGATGAGATGATGACAATACGACAAAGAAGCGAAGACCAAAAAGCACGTCTCGAGATGATGATGGCAGCATTCGTTAGCATCCTGCTGACAACTCTCTTACTATTGGCGGGGTGGCCGTGATAAAGAGGACATTAAACTTAAAAGCACCTATATGATTAGAAACCGCCTCCATGAAGCCGGTATGAGAAGTTACAGTCCAGTAAGAAAGCCAGAAATTAGCGAAACTAATTAAACGGCGAGGTTAGAATTCGGTCATTCGTAACGGGATCATATTAGAATATGATAACTTTCCTCAATTATTAAACATTAGAAGTGTTGATTATGGATATATTTAGCTATTGAGAACATGCAATTGTTGTTAAATATAACTTTATTAATTGATAGTACTTTTTAGAACATTTACTTATTTAGAAAAAAAGTTATATTCCTCCTGTTTGTCACGTATCATCCAAAAAACAACTAGGAAAAATAGATCTGTGCATAAATGTCTGCGTTTTTGGAGAGCTATTTCTGCAGTCGGGCCGGGATTGCTGTTGAGAACACCACCTAGAGTGACGTCTAAGGATTACCTACGCCCGAATCTTTCGCATTTTCATCACTTCCTTACATAAACGACGTAGTACCATAATGCGAAGAAATAATATATGTTCAGGACACCTGTCCCATCCACAGTGCGCGAAACTCAGGAGATTTTTCGAGGAGCATTCGCACAGTACAGCTTAACCCTTCCCTCCAAACTCACAGTACCTGAATCCAATACAAAATATTTGCGACTTATTAGTCAAGGAATGGCAGAATTGTAAAGGGAAGAACCAAGAGACACTGAAAGGTCACGTCTGGGAGGTATGGGCATCTTTGGGTTGGCGCCCTTCATTATTTCATAGGATCAATGAGTCAAAGACTTCAAGGAGTCATTGATTGTGATGGGGGTGAAATTAAATACTGTTTAATAGTAAAGTATGAGTTAAACCGTTCGTCATGACTTCTGCTATTTATCTCCATTTTGAGTGGCCGGAAAATTTGTTTCCTTTGCATTTCTTTATGAAGTTGACAGATAATTTGGCCAACAGTGCATCTACCAAGAGTTTATTTATTCTCTTTGCGTTTATTTAAAATGAGTTACTTTAAAATACTGTAAAAATATTAATTTACGAATACTACGGTATTAAAAAAAGTAACTTCCATCTTGAATAAATGCCTAATTGTTTTTGATATGCTGGAATTTAATATGATAACTCCAGTTACATAATCTAAAGTGGTTTCGTACTCCATCTAGAAGCTAGAAGATTAAATAGTTCAACATTTCAAAAAGGCAATCAATCATAAGCAAAATGTAATTAATATCTTACTTACTGTTTTTTTTTGTCCTTTTATCTACATCTACATACTACCCCGCAAGCCGCTTCAATAGGCGTGTGGCGGGGGGTGTTAGGACACCAGCCGTTTACATATAAAAAGGAAACGCTCTAATGAAATTACGCCTAGCATTTATTAAAGTCCCTTATTGTTCGGGGGAAAAACGAATTCCCATACCTATCCGTTCGGCAAAATATCTCTCTTAATTTATCGTTTCTTTCGGACCTGGAAATATAGTGGGGTTCTAATATGATGTTCTCCGTGTCGCTCTTAAAGATATCTATTCTTAATTGCTCAAGCAATCTAAGCCTAGCCCGCAGCCTCCGAGTCTCTCCGAGTCTAGTTTATTTGTGTATTTATTAATTCATTAATACATATTTGCGCATAAAAAGCTTATTTATTTGCCTATTCATTGAAAATCTACCGCCATGCTTGAAATGTTCATTGAACATACGTTTGTATTCACGATTAAAAGAAGAAACTCTTATTCAATGCGGTGTTCTTTAAATATCGCCGGTTGTAAGGATAGTAGACAGCGGGTGAATCCCAGGACCTTGCTATAGTGCGAGAATTGGAGCGAAGCCAAGAAGAAAAGGAGAGGAAAGGTAAAGAATGCAGAGGAAGCTATGGCGATAACGAGAGCGTTCAATGGGTTCAATGATACGTTTGAAATGCATACATGGCTGTCTAATGCGCCTCAATTTGGAAGGCAGCGCGAATAACACTCGGGGAAGGCAAGCGGCCAGTAATCCGTCACTAGCTTCGACGATGAGTCCATCACATTACTGTGTTCGAATTTCCCTCGTTGTTGTCTTGGAATAGTATGCCATAAGAGAGAAGGCCTATTTTTCTCCAGAGCGCTAGTGGCGACCCTCCGTTTGTTGGGAAACTTTTTTCCCCCATAGTACATCTGCATCTTTAATTCCTTGATAATCTACCATTCTCTTAAAATCGGAAATCTGCTCCAAAGCCCACATTTACCGGTTCTACGTCTCAGAGGGGTAACGACCCGAGGCCCTATTCCAAGGAGTCTACATACTGGTAGAATTTATGCATGTATTCAGTAGTAGTACTAGAAGTATTCAGTATTTAGTTTGTAGTATTCATGCCCTATTCAGTAAGGACTCGACACGGTCGAACTTCGGAAAATCCGTGGAAGTGACGTCACAGTTCCCGACCAATCTCAACTTCAGAATGGCCCGATATGAAATTTTCGAGGCTGTTACGTGAAAATTACGCCAGTGTCGAGACTCTGGAATTCCGAGATCTTACTGAATAGGGCACCAGACCGCCCTTCTGAATTTTCAGTGGAGACGAGGAGAGGGCACGTGACAATGTGTTATTTGGTAAGTGGGCCGATAACTACGGTAATTTGCGCCATTAAAGATATGCGGTTAAGTTTAGTGAGTGAAGGATCATGTAGAGAGCAATGGGGTAGAGAAAAATAGAGAAACCCGGCGTCGGTATAAACCTCCTCTTAATGAAAGGCGACAAGAGGTCCAGTAGAGAACAGAGTATGGATTCCCAACCTCCTCTTCACAGAGCACTCCCGCAAGTAGGGATGGGCTTTACAATGAAAATTCTCCGCAACTACCCGTATTCAAACCCAGACTCTTGGGATAGGAAGGTAATACTCTTGCCCCCAAACGAACGCGATAGGCCTATACATTTCATCCTTGAATCTTGATGCTCCACTTTGACTACGAATCACATTCAAACAAAAACGAAACGTTGCGAAGAAATCAATTTCATCGTTAGTCGTATGAAAGCCATTTGTAGGATATGGCTTCGCCTCGTCCCTGACTCATTTCAGTCGATTTCCGTAAGACAACAAAGCTTGCTCGGGAGGTAACGCAAATATAATTGTGAATTCACGACTATGGAGACCACGTGATCGCACCTCATCCGCAAGGACACTCTCCCCCCTCCCCTTCGTCGGTCAATTAGGTATCGACAGCGTCAAGAATTCTCGAGAAATAAAACTGGGAAAATACACAAGAGGAAAGGTGAGAGGTGTAACAGGGGAAGGGGTAGTACAAACTATAAAAACGCGTGAGCCGCTTGGACGACAAATCGTCAATCGTAAGGAATCGGAAGAAGCACATCCAAGATGAGAACCCGAGGGATTGCAGTCGTCGCCTGCCTTTCAATGCTTCTCATAGCATTGCCAGTGGCTCTTTCCTCGCCTTCCGGAGAAAACAGGGGTAAGTTAACACTACCATTCATTATACGATGTCATTACTCCTAAGAAGGGACAACCAATATCTGAGGTAATATCCTTTATTGGTTGAGGTAGGGTAGGTTCTAAGTTCGGTGAAAGAATGTTAAAAAGATACCGGTATACGTTCCTACCGGGTACTGTTTTTGTCAAAATAGTACTTTCGGATACTACCTAAAAGCGATAACACCATAGGTACTGGTAATGAAAGAAATCTATAGCTATAAATAGAAAGCAACCATCGTTCAAAACATAGTATTTTACCAGAGTTGCATAGCCAAGAACACACTTGGCAAATAGATTTATACATTACGCAGTTTGTGATGAAAGAGATATGAAATTTGGAGACCCTTTTTCAGTGCATTAAAATTCGTTCTCGGAGACGCATATTTTATTTCCCAATTAACGATCAACATGAAACTTTCCTCAGATATTCAGAGTATGTATTGGCGATATTGTGTGTCAATCTATCGAAGTGCCAGAATAATTAGTTATGAGGTAGGAAAATTTATGAGAGAAATGATGGTATTTTTCAAATACTGTGTACGTCTTTTTCAGTTTTTACTAACTGATAAGTAGATTACTTGATCAGTGTATCTAAATTTTCTGCACTGCAGGGTCATGTCTAAAATTTCCTGCCAGCACAATTTTCCCCGTGCTAAGGGTGGTATCCACAGTCAATCCTTAATGATCCTAAATTAAGGCTAAACAGAAGTTTAGCTCAGCTTTATTGGTGCAAGGGCCTCCATTTTCAACTACAAGTAGTATTTCCACTCTCAGCCTCTTTTCACCTACTCATAGCTTCTCTTCCCCTTCTTAGTTGCACCAAATTCCTTCTCTGATTTTTTGGTTACTTGAGAAGACAATCGAAAATCGAGATAATTTACCACATTAAGAATAGAGAGAGAGGGGTGGCAGGAATATGATTAGATTGGGAATGGAGGAAGTACGGAGAGAAACCCAGTGTGACAACAGCTTACTCTTAACGAATGGAACCATAGCTTCCACAGGCAAAGGCCCAATCCGACAAAGAGATTAGGTACTCCAGTTAAAATGTAATCCACACAGCACACAAGTGGGCAGTGTCACAGGAAGAAATTAAGTAAGATGTGTCGATCTGTTTTGAAGCAACCAACGTAATTCACAAATGCTTTTTTGTTATCAAATTCTCTTCACTTGGTGGAACCACATTGCGATAGTTTGTAATTCACTTTGTAATGTTCCACAATATTTTTATTATTCCGACCTAGGTTTCGACTTAAGTCATTCTCAAGCTGGCAATATTACACCACGAGCCCCTTATATACATTTTCAGGGTGTAAGGAAGGGGAAGTTGAGGATGGGGAAGCAGACAAATGGGCAGAGAGAGGGTGACTGGTCAGAGTAAAGGGAGGGGGGTGGGGGGAAGGTTTGAGTATTATTTAAGGTTTTGCATCATGGGAGGGGGGGAAGGAAAGTGGGAAGGGAACATTTCAATTAATACGCAAATTTTGACTTTTGGAATGTAAAATTATTTCCTGATTTTCTAGATAATCCAATTTGTGGCCCTTGCATTGTGAGTGCAGGACTTCCAGGATGAAGTCACTTCGGTGGTCTTCTTTGCGATTAGGTGTTTGGCTAATTGGGAGCTAATATTTCCTTTAAGTAAACAATTTTGGTTTTCTCTCTGGTTCGGATAGTGCATCCACTTAGACCGACGTCTTATTATAGATTTAAAAGTCTCATTCCTTAATCCAAATTGATTAGATAAATTTCTGTTTAACTCAATTAGTATAGATTTGACGTGTTATATAAATGTGTTGTATATTTCATTAAGTGTAATAGTATAAATTTCTCAGCTGTACATGTTGATCAAAGTGGACACGCTATACGATTCATATTCATATATACAAATATATTAATATTTATATATACATATATATTCATACATACAAATGTAAAATGTCGGCAAAGAGTAATAAATATTTTTTCAAATTAATTGACCTATATCTCCACAAAGAAAAAGAAAAAAATACATAATAAAAAAAGATGTCATGAAAAGGAATCATCTAAATAAAATTTACTAATTTGGAGTCGTTCTAAAATAACTAACCATAGCTAATTTACTTAGCTCTTAACTACTTCCATGAACAGAGATTTTTCCTGAAAAGTGACATCAAACATTGGTTCATTTGTACAATAAATATACAAATACTATTGATTTTAAATAATTGACATAAAGGAAATAAAATAATTCAAGTTTATTATGAATTTTGTAAAGATAGCAAATGTTCCCAGCTCCTCATTAATTTAATCTTGAATAAAATTATTTTACCACACTCAACAGGTGAACAGTGTACTCCTGGAGATGTATGGCAAGTCGAATGCAACACATGCAGGTGTACAGAAACAGGAGTTGCAGCATGCACTTTAAAAGGCTGTTTAAGATCACCAACTCCCTGAAACCCAGCAATTGCATTCAAGAATGATCAACTGCTGGGTGATACCCATTTTAACTAAAGCTAAAGTTCCATTTTTTATGTTTTTGTTGTCCTGGAAGTCTTGAGAAACTAAATTTTTCAACAATGTAATAAATGAGCATTTAAATATAAATGCGGAATAAAATGTGAAAATTTCTTGTCTCCTATTCCTATCAAAGACGTACCTACATCATACCTAAAACTGTTATGAATGTTAATTTATCTCTTTCAAAGAGGTGGAATACTTGGATGATCTCTGTACACTGAACAAAATGAGTACAAATTTTTTGGTGGTTAGCGGTGTCTATATAGCAAGAAGTTTAGCCCACTCAAAAATGTCATCTACTACCTCTTAATTCAACTCATTTTCAACTTTCACACACACAAAAAAGATTCATCTGAAACTACCAGGACACTATTTTCTGTGCAGAGCTTTAATATTAATGTAATCATAATTTTTTCTCAAAATATTGGAATTCACTTGATTTAAAGAGCCTTAGCAGGCAGTTGTGCAATGACCCATCAACAAGGAGCACATTCCCTTTACCATGCCAAAAATGTAATTATGTTTACAAAATATATTGTAAGTCTGCATTTGGCACACCATGGGTCTGGTGAGAAGGCAGGTGCATTTGCAAGTGAGAGACAAGAGAGGAAATAACAAAACAGCGGAGAACAAAAGTGGGTCTTCTTTGCTTTTCCCCACAATGTCAATGCGACAATCCCTGTGGTAGAGGATTTTAAAATTATCATCAGTACTTTCAAAATACAGAAAAATATTCATGAGGTGTAACTGCTCTAAAGATATATTTACAATTCAGGAAATAAGACTGGTAATTAAACACAAAATGAGATCAGTAATAATGAGATGATAGTAAGATAATGAGATGTCACAGTAATGAAGAGCCGAAAGGGGGAAAGGGTATAGAGGGTGATGTAAATAAATGGTGTTCATGAATAGAAATGGCAACAGATATGAATGAATATTGCAGTCATAAAAAGCAAAGAGGAGATTAAATAATTACATCCTCAAATAATTACTCAACGAATGGGCTGAAAGACATCATAGCATGGCAAATTTTAAGCTACAAAAAAATCGATTACAGCAATGCTAAGTCATTTCTTCAGGGAGTCATGCAGATTCAATTTCTTTTCCAATAAAAAAAATATATCCTAGCACTCTACAACTTTGACCTGATGATATTATTTGTCTAGAAAAATATATTCATGTACATACTAACTACCATGGAATCAAGGCCAGCTTGTAGCTAGGCAGTTAAGTCCACTAGGTTGCAGATGGTGGATCAACCACTAGATACTTAGGTAAGCTGTAAAATCAGCAATTTCACTCAATGAATAAGCAGTTGTGGACAAAGACCAGTGTTAAGTCCATGAGAATTTCATCAAACATCGATCACAATTAGGTAATGATGAAATTCCAACTTAAATAAAAGAAACTAAAAAGACCAATGAAGTGTCTCCACTACGTAAAAGATTGAAGGAAATGAAACCCAGATTGCACTACCTAAGTATTCTGGGTAAATCTGAAGAGGATGAAAAGGGAACATGATTAGTCAAACATTGATGGAAAGTAAAAAAAAAGGAATTAAATTCTTTAAGCAGCAGAAGTTAAATGAGAGAGAAGAAATACATACATATATGGATATTGAAGCCATGGATTATAAAGATAGAAGTAGGCTTAGTAGTAGAAAAAAGAAAATATAAAAATTTTAATACACACAAAAGATGGACAGCAGCAGTATAAAATGATAATATGTAAATTTGATCAAAATTGCAAATGTGAGCAAGGATGACCAGAGACGATTAGATGAAAAACTTATACTAATAGGCAAGACAATCTCTCTGAGGACTGCTTACAGGCCCATACGAAGTTACTTTAAAGAACTTCCCATCAAGGTAATGTAATCAACAGAGAAGAAAGAGAAATTCTCATTTAAAATGAAGAAAAAGAGCAGAGATAGAAATAGTTTCCAGAGAAAATTTACAGCACCAAAGAATTGAATAACAGAATACAGGAGAATTAAGACACTGTGGTGGATGATAAAAAAACAATACCTTACTGTAAAGGGAATGCCTCCAGAACACTTGAGGTAAGAACAAGAGTAGGCAAGGAGCTGATTGAAAAAGGTTAATGAGTGAAAATAAGTATTTTCTTCATCACTCAGCAAAGACACAGTAGCTTTGTACTGTACACCATGCAAAATAAGTGAAATAGGCATTAGATGAAGACAAACTCTGGATGAAAAAGGAATTATATCCATGGACACAAAATAAGGCTATCATTTGATGACATAATCACAGGTACGTATAAAAATTCACAAGTAGGAGAGTATCATCAATGAATGAGGGCAACATGGCTTGGGATAGGAATTTCGTGGAGAACTAGATTAAAATATTGTATACAAAGTGAGAAGAATGATAACAATATGAATAATCAGAGAAAATATTAGAGAAAATGGTAGAGTTTAGGATCAAACAGTACTGAGCCTGGATTTTGAAGAAATTAAGAATGGAGGATGGGAACATTAAGAAAATTTTAAAAATAAAATTACAATATTACTGAGAAAAAAGATACAGGAAATTATACAACTAAAAGAGCAATTCACAGGGTGTCCACCGTATTCAAGCTTTTGAATTCCATGACTTTCCCAGGTCAAGGTTCAATTTTTCCAGGGATAAATTAAAGCCCTTCTAACTGCGACTCCAATTAATGTGGATCTAATGGTAGGATTTCAAATGTAATGACTTTTGCGTGACAAGGAGAGAACTACCTCTTTTTTCTTACAATTTCTGGCCTCATAAACATCAATTCCGATATAATGGTGGTTTAATTTTACCAATTTTGCATTTAATCAGTGTTTAGAACCTAACGACATCTTTATCAATCCTTAGAAAGGACCAGTCTAAATGTTGCTGGACATTCATGATGCAGGACTCAGCTTAGAGTGCATGACCATTTATTTTTCAGAGCAAATCCATGGCACGATGACCACATCACCACTTTTAACCTTTCATTTTTCACTGAAAAATCTTGCCAAATTCGACCCAGAGGGTAACTTATTCACAGAGAGTCACTGGCTGATCTCTATTTAGTGCCGAGTGTCGTTTACGATGTTCAATATGACATGTACTGCAAAGTATTGAAAATTAATCAGTTTATATGGTTGGAAAGTATGTAGTTTATGAATATTTTACGTTCATAAAAATAGGTGACAGGATTGCATTATACATACACATAAAGCAGAAAATTGCTGGTGACGGGTGCATTTTTATCGAAGGATCATCATAAATCTAGAGCGCCATATTTATCTAATTTTTTTCCAAAGTTAACCCATCCAGCAGCCAGACTAAATATGAAGTGTTTCATGAAATATGGAAGGTTTCATCACTCTTATTCCGCTCAATTCTGTTTATGCCCACAATAATCCTCTTTTAAGAATGTTCTCTCATTAATCTACACTGAAGTAAAATATTTTACTGTGAATCCAAAATTTTTCAAGGTGTTTCCACGAGACTTCCAGGACTTTTCCATATTGAAGAAATTCCATGACTTTTCCCAGTTTTCCAGGTCAGCAGACACCCTGTATTCAATGAACAGGTCAATGGTAAGGAAGACATCAAAGAAGATGCTAAAGATACAGATAAAAAGTTTTGAGGAGACTAACAGAAGATATTGCATGATAGGGGTGCTGACAGAAAAGAGATAACTTGAGGGTACATATTTTCATCATATTACCATCAGGTGTACCACCATTACCAACCTAAATGATGCAAATGACCTCAGCTGTTGGTTGCCTCACCTAACAACCAATGGAGTTATTGGTAAATACATACATAGGTATCATAATTTATGTTTTATGTCCTAATTTTGACCATGTTCTATGTTCGTATGGACCAACTGAACAATAAAAAATATTATTATTATTATAACACAAAACTACACGGCACTCCATTCATATTTGGAGAAAAAATCATACAAACTATAAGAATAAAGTTTTAGAGATTCTAATCAACTTTTTTATGACTATGATTGAAAAGGAATGCAGAATAAGAAAGAATAAGTACCCTCTGGACATGTTCCAATCATTATAAACGATCGAACAATTCAACCACTTAAATTTCCACCTGCTGATCACAGATGCCCACTTATCCCCCAAGATTTTCAGGCAATTTATCTTTTTTTCTCCTTTTGTGTTCACCATTCTTCAATGAATATCACATTCACATCAATTTCTATCTCTCAGTCATGAATTATTCAAATGTGACTTTAGAATGGCTGCTCATGAGGTGCGCTCCATCCCTCATTAAGTCATCTACATTGACAGACACTCATAATTTTTCCACAACTAACACAAAATTTTCAGTGTGTTCATGACTTACAGATGAAAACTTTTTACCTTTGACTTTGGTATATTTGGCCAGCCTTCTCACACACTTCCATGCATGGCCAACAAAAATCTTAGATACCTGACAAGAGACTGACAATTATAAAAATATGGGTCTCTTTGTTTTTATTAAACTCTATCACCACCACAACCTCTAAATCCATCCCACTACATATAGCAATCAATAAAATTGGTGGATCAACCCGTCCCTTCCCCATTTAAAAGCTCAAAACTTCAGAAATCTACTTTCAATATTAAAAAAAATATTAAGGTAAAAAGGACAACTATTCAGCTCTTATTTAGCCTACCACACCTCAAAGAAATACCTTAATTAAGAATAAAAGACTTTTTATTGAAACTTTGTGGTATTTCATATTAAATATTTCATAAAATAAACTTTTAGAAACCACATAACAAACACACCACACATGAGTCCTATGATTTTTTGTGGTTTGTAAAAGTTTATTTTATTAAATATTTTTTAAGAATAACTCATGATTAGGAGGGACTGGGTCGCAGGAACACTTGTCAATTGATAAAGGTAAAAATAGCAAATACATACAAATACATTACATTTATTAAATATATTTTGAAATCACTCAGTCCATCTGTGTGTACAATGCTGATTGGTGCACACATAATACAGTCTCATCTCCTCCTGCAAGAATAAAATGAAATTAAAATTAGTAGGATTTCAAAGTTATCAATATTATTACTAGAATTCCATATTCTACCAAGATATAAAACAATTGACAAAAAAAGTTACTACTTGAGTATTAGCTTGTAACCCAATAAAATTTGCAGTCATGTATCTAAAACCTGGAAAGACTACCTCAAGTGTTGTCAGAATCAATCAGCATATTAAAATATATGGAGAAATAATGATGTAAAACTTGCAACATAAGCAAAGAATCTCAGAATATAAACCAGACCCATTATAGAATAGTTACACACATCACAAGACTTGGGTACCCTAGCCATCTGCATTCAAAGAGCTATGATAACATGCATTATTTTCTGTTTCTAACAACTTTGTCCCTCAGATATCAGGGAAAACTCCTGGTGCATGAATTAGTAAAGATCAATGAGATAAAAGGCACCTGTCTCCCATAGCATTTAGCAGGGACAGCTTTGAACTATTAACACTGGATGGCCGTGACTTACAATGGTGATTACCACTTTAGAAACACAGCACATAGAAGAGTAAAGTGGACATGACTGAGGCTTGAGGGCAACAGAAATTCTTGGAGGCTACCCTCTGTCCTCAGATTTTCCACTGGCTCCGACCAAGTCATTTGCCGTGAGCATTCTCCGTGTCTTGTTGCCAGGGACACAAAGATATTTGAAACAGAAAATAAAGCAGCTGACCAGTGATGGGAGAATCCTGGTCAACTGATTTGTTCAAGGTAAATGTTCCCTATTCTCTGATCAGGGGTGGATTAAGGTCGTTGTTTTGGGGGGGGGGGGGGGGGGGGCAGTACACTACTTTCCGCTATACCTGGGGAGTATGCAATACCTCTCAACGAAATAGGGGTCTGGATGGACCTCCCTCAGAAAATAAAAAGAAATGAAGTGCTTGGAACGTAGGTTTAGTGTGGCTACATTGTATAGCAGATGTGAAAAATTATTGATATAAAGCTCTCTAATCGCATTTGAAAAACGTAAACAAACAATGTATAGAATGCCATTCCTGTGAAGATGCAGGTCTTCCGCGTTTTACTCCGTTGCTCCATGTTTCCTTGGACGACAGTTTCGGCGGTGTTGCAGTCAGCTTCTTCTGGCCGGTAAGGTAAAGATACAGCCATTCATCGTCTGATATATCTCACCTGTTGGAGTCAGGTCTAACGCTTGACATATGTAAGACAACGAATGGCTGCATCTTCACTTCACCGACCAGAAGAAGCAACCTACAACGCCGACGAAACTATCGTCCAAGGAAACATAGACCAACAAATTGTAAAACGTGGAAGACCTGCATCTTTTACTACACAAGGATTTCTAACTCCTTTCTTCTTTAATGATGTACAAAATGAAAATTGGTTAGAATGAAAAAAAAAGTATCCAGAAAATACTATTTTCCTTTAATATTTTTATTTTATCACCAAAAATCAAAATGATAATTTCAAAGAAGAACTATCAGGCTGCAGAATACATTTGTAATAGTTTTAATAATGACTAAAACAAGTAGGACCTACTTAATATTAAAATTAATGAAATAAACAAAGTAGAGACTTTTGCTTTGAGGTAATGTAGTCACCCTCACAAATTTCTCTTTTTTCTCTCGAACCCGGGCCTATGTGGAAGAAAGCCGTGACACTTTTCCCGCATTCTCTCTATAGATTCAGAAAATAATTGCCTCGCTTGGATCCCGAACATCACTTACGCGATGTCTCCTTGTTAGCAGAGTTCACATCCAGTTCGTCTGCCCGCAACCACCTTTGCCACTCAGGGTGAAGGATAGCATCAAGCAATGCAGGGTTGAATTTGGAAGTCATTATTATTTTGATAAGGTGTACTCCTACAGTACGATATTCCCTGTTGTGTTGTTGTCCGTCTCACAACACAAGCCGAGTCCAGCCAAGCCGACGCTAGCCGAGCGGAGAGGGTGAAGTGAGAGGAAAGGGAGGGGGCTACCTCAGCAGCCGAGCCGGTCCGATGCAAGCCCATGCACGAGTGAGTGCACCAGCCGAATGGAGCGAGTGCATAGACCAAGGATGCACTGTGCTGCACGGTACATGGCGCTAACTAATATTAATTCCCACATTTCGAAAAAGATTTCGAGATCCCAGACGTTTCCCTGTCTTTTCCCCATCGAATTCCGTTGCATTTCATTTCCCTGTTTTCCTTGTTTTCCCTGTTTAGGGGCACCCTGTATGATGGATAGCTGGCAGATAAAAACTACTGTTTTCACGATTTGGTTTAGTAAAGATAGGGCTATATCGGAAGTTATTTCAAACATACGTGAACATAGAAACAGACTATACTGAAGAGATAAATGTGTGTAATAAGCCTAAATCAATCATTTTTGCCAGTACTTGGCCATGAGATGGACTGTATGAGCCAAAAAATTCTATAAACTGAAACGATCCTTTCTCTTTTAATTCTGACCTTTCTCATAAGAATATTTTCTCATTACAATAAAAAATATTTTCGATACAATTGAAGCAATCATGTAAAGTGTGAACCATGTCGTGCTTATTCATTGGAGCTTTGCTGCGATGGCAGTGCCAAGCTCAACCTGGACCTCCGATTCAGCCAACTTCTTTGTCTCACAGCGTAGCTCACTCTCCCCCAATCCCTGCCGACACCGGATACTTTCTTGGGTTCGCTTCGAGAGGACAGTGTTACATCATTCCGCGATGAGAAGAGGCTGGCAGTTTCTTCCCACTCTCTTGGCTCTTATGATGGCTTGGGTGATTCCTTGACCCCACCGGCCGGCCATTTTCGATACAATTTGAGCTAACGTGTTAAGCGTAAACCATATTTCGCTTCTTCATAAGTGCTTTGCTGCAATGGCAGCGCTTAGGGCAACCTATATCTCTTATTCAGCAGACTTATTTGTCTTCACAGCGTAGCTCACTCTCCCCCCAACCCTGCCGACAACAGATACCTTTTTCGGGTTCGCTTCACGAGGACGGTGGTAAAACATTCTGTGATGAGAAGAGGATGGCAGTTTCTTCCCCCTCTCTCGGCTCGTATTACGGCTTAGACTCAATCAGCGAGAAAGAGAATGGAGTAACCCCAGAAGATCTCTCCTTTGCCTTATCTGTGTCTATCTATCCTCGCCCATTTTCTCTTTGACCCAGGTGGCTTCCACTCTTGGGGGGGAGGGGATGGGCCTCCTTTTAGGGTGACTCCACAGGCAACATTGGGTTGATGCAGCTGATTCTTGAACGAAATGAGGGGAGCCGTTAATGCAGTCGATTTAACCTTTTCCACTCAGGTGTCGAGTGACGCTCGACACAGCCTTGCTCACTACCAACTCGCGTGTTGAGTGTCACTCGACACGCAATATTCCATTATTTTAGTGTGTTCCGTTTTCATTTTATTTATATGTACATACTTGTATATACATTTTTTGTTAATCTACAACTTGGTTTGGCAGTAAGTGCAAAATAAAAATGGAAAATATTTCAAATTATCATATTTTATTTACAGCGTCACCTAAGAGAAATCTTGGTCGTTACGGGCCCCGCAGCTAATTGTTCAACCCATGCTGATCATATTCTTTATCCATTAAATTACCCTAAAATATTTTAAAAAAATGGAGCTTATTTGTTTTATTGTATATTTTTCAATATTATAGAATTATTTGTTGAATATTTTTCAATGTTGTAATTACAAATATCGTTTATTGGAATATTTGCGTATATTCTATTTTGTATGTATTGTTTTACTTTTTCTTTCTTCCACTCATTGTGTCTATCATCTCATTATCTCATAATATCTCATTCTATCATATGTTTTTAAGCAAGCCATATATGTACGTATAAAAAGTGAGATATTTGATACAAAGAGTAAAAGGTTGGTGTTCTTCAGAGCACCTGCGAGCTTAGCTGAATCAGATGTGTGTTGATTACGTGATGATAAGCACACAAAACGAGATACGCTCGCTTGCATGATTGAGTCATGTCGCCATATGCCTATACAGAGTGAGATAAAGAGAAAAAGGTTAGCCTTCTTCAGAGCCCCTGCGAGCTTAGCTGAATAAGATGTTTTTTGATTACGTGATGAGTGCACACAATATGATATACTCACTTGCCTGATTGAGTCATGCCTATCCAGATTATTTTTTGTACATTGTGCACATTTGGTCCTTTACATTGTCAATTCACTCCCTTGAATACAATATATAAATGGGAGCTGTTTCCTTCACCGAGACAGTCGTGCATAGTTCTACTCCCAGTACTCCTCACCTTGTTGGTTATGGAAAGGTTTACCAGTGTTGTTGAAGAAATTCTAAATGAAAGCAGTGACTATGAGTATTACTTTGGCAATGAAGAATACTCCAGAAGTAGAACTAGTGACGAAGTAGGATTCTCCGATAGTCAGGAATCTAGACAAATTGAACCTGTCGCCGGTCCTTGTAAACCTACAAAACAGAAGAATCGTTTGTTTCCTCAGGAGGAGCTGGAAAAAAGTGACAGTGATGGTGACATCCAAGTTGCACAAGACAAATGTAGGAAACGACAAAAAATTGTTTATTCTAGTGGCAGTGTTGATGAGTGTGAAAGAGATGACGATGAAATTCAAAAAGAAAAACTAACACAAACGTGGAATGATATCAGTGCGAATGACCAACCCCCGAATAGGTATTCTTTCTCAACTGGACAAGTGTATGCTGGTCCATAGGTTCCTGGTGACTGTAAGAAACCTATTGAATTTTTTCTGTCGTTTTTTACAGAAACCTAGATAGAAAGCATCACCAATGAGACAAATATCTATGCACACAGTAAACTTCGAAATAGGGATCTAGCTCAGCGATCAACTTGGAAAAATTGGACTGATGTCACTGTGAAGGAAATGATGGCATTTCTCGGCGTGATTTTGAACATGGGCATTACTCATCATCCAAACATACAAGATTATTGGTCATTGGAATTTGTCTCTCATATACCATTTTTTAGGGAAATCTTCACCAGGGAACAGTTTTTACAAATATTTTGGATGCTTCATTTGTAAAATCATAAAACTGGGATAAATTATTCGAGAACCAGAAATGAGAAAGTCAGTTCTTTTTTGAATTATTTAGAAATGAAGTTCAGGGAGAGATTCTGTCCTGGACGTGAGATATCCATTGATGAGTCCGTTGTGGGTTTCAAGAGTAAAGTGCGCTACATTACGTACAACCCCAAAAAGCCCACCAAATGGGGGATTCATTCAGTCCTCGCAGATTCCTGATGTGGCTACATTTATTCCTTTGTTCCTTATTTTGTTTCTGAAACATCTGACTCCCTCTTTAGGTCTGATCTTCGATTTACATCAAAAATTGTTCTAGAAGTGTATGGCAGATTGAAGCAGTCTCTTCCTGAAGCTAGAGGATTCCATGTTTTCACTGATAGGTTCTATACAAGCGCAACACTAGCTAAGGAACTGCTAAAATACAAGTGTCACTTGACAGGGACTCTGATGCCCAACAGGAAAGACAACAAAGCCCTAATAAAAAATCCCAAGCTGAAAAAAGGGGAGTTGTTGGCCTACAGAGACAGGGACACATTGCTCCTGGCATGGAAGGACAAAAGAGTGGTTACGTTACTAAGCACATGGGACACTTCTGAAACGGAGGTGGTGGAAAGGAGGAGTGGCAAAATTCAGAGAGTAGTAAAACCAAAAGTGGTTGCGAACTACACCAAATTTATGGGTGGCGTGGACACAGCCGATCACTATACAAGTACCTATTGTTCTTTTAGAAAGACTTTGAAATGGAGGCGAAAGCTATTTTTATGGGGTGTTGAAGTTAGTACAGTGAATTCGTACATTTTATACAAGGAGTGTAACAAAATAAAAGGTGAAATGTATAATTCGCACGTGAAATTCATTAGGGAGTTAGTTGTAGAACTTGTTGGGGACTTCAGGATGGGTGGTACAACTCCCAGGGGCTGACCAAAACTTTTAGACCCACTACAGTGGTTGAATGGAAAACTGCATATCATTATATGTACCTCATCCTGAAAAGAAACATAAGGATTGCGTGGTTTGTTCTAAAAGAAAAGTAGCCGGAGGAAGAAGAGAGACAATTTACTTTTGTGAGACTTGTGAAAACAAACCTGGACTTCATGTGGGAGAATGTTTTAGAAATTACCATTGTTTGGAAAAATTTAAAGATTAATAAACATATATATGTCCCTTAGTACTCAAACTAAATATCAAATTTGTCAAATTAACGCTTTCATTTAGAATGATATTGAATTTTATTTTGTACGCTGTTCCCATTAAAAAACCAGGGGGCATTTAAAAATGAAATTCCGAGTGGGCTACTGGAATCGAGGCTGAAAAAATCCAAATCAAGAGTGTAAAGGGTTAAATCGTAATCTTACTCTTGTGGTAGGGGTGAGGTAGATTTCGAAATTCCTTGTGATTTTTCCAAAACCTGAAATTATGTTGCGTAGTGCCTGAGATAGATGTGAAATGCATCGTCGCATTAACACATTCAATGCAGGCCCGATTTTCATTAAAGTTGTCAAAATCGGCTCGAAAAAAGTGTAAGCGCTTCGGAAGGGAACGACCACATCAATTGATGTGCTCCACCAGTCGGAGTAGCCAGGAGCACGTCTATTGACGTGCTCCGCATTGAATGTGTTAATAGAACAATCAAGGTAGTGCATCAGCGCATGCAAAGAGAGAATCTGAACTCTTGATTCTCTTTTTACTTCCTTCTTTAGGACACATTCACTAAAGTGTGAATTTTAATACTACGGATCTAGATCCATTTTTTTTTATGAATTAGGATCCGATTTCAGCATCCGGTAAAACATGATATCCGCAGAATTTTGGATCCAACGTATCCGATCATTCTTAGTTGAAATGCCATAAATGCTACGTTAAATCAAGATTATTTTTCTCTTAGGGACTGAAGTTATGATGGGTAAAATAAAAAAACTGTGTAAAACCAAGAAACTACATAAAATCAAGTTTTTACCATTGATTATCCCAATGTACGTAAAAACAAGAACGACATAAAATCAAAGTGTGCAAAATCGAAATTGTACTGTATTTATCAATCTGGAATCGATGGAATCGGAATCGACTTTAGGCGGTCGATTCTCAATACCGATTCTAAGCCTGAGAATCGGTGGGATCGAGAATCGACATTTCGAATCGACTCATCCTTATCAAATTCCACACTGCCTGGGGTGAGATCGACCGTGGCACCTGCTGCCAGCTAATTGTGGAAGCTTCACCCAGTTGCTGGGTGAGACACGAGTAATACACGAGTTTGGGCGCATATGGGACCAAAAATACACCAGTTCCACACATGTCGGGCTGGTTTTTCGACGAGTTTGTCACGTGTGAATCACTACTAATACTTGAGTTTCACAAAATTTTTCGACGAGCTGTGCTGTCTAGGTAGGAACTTGCAACCAGAATACGTTAGGTGCATGCAACAATCATTACAAAAATACCATGAGCTGCAGCCAGTTTGGCCTCTTTAAATACTAAGTAGCCACAGTGTCTTCAAATATGTAAAGTCAATATTGTCGATGTAACTGCAAAAATAACAAAGTTAGAACCGTAGTAACATAAGTAACAATATAACCAAACGACCATACCAAATCCAGAAATTAAGCACAATTTAAATAAATAATAGAAATATCTTAAGAAATCACGTAATAACAATAGAAAACCAAGGACGCCAAAATAGAATTAATATTTACATAAGAGGAGTTAAGGACAATGGAGATAAATAAATACCAAACAATAGGTAACAGGGATGCTTAAGAGATAAACAGGGAACAATAGGAAGAGATAAGTAAAGGTCAAGATCAAAAAGGCACGTGGAGAGAAGAATCGTGAGAAAATCTGAAGATAAGACGGCAGAAAAAGGGGAAACAGAAGGTAGGGAAAGCCGGGGTAATAAGAAACAGGGGTAATAAGAGACAAGGCTAAAAAAAACCTTTAAATATTATTTTAAAATTATGAAAAAATACACATACAGCTCTCGCGAAAGCTTATGGCGTTCGAATGCGCGGCGTTTGTGTTGTCCGCGTCATATAAGTTCCATTTTTTCAAAAGCAATCATGCATGGCACAAATGCCATGTCTTCGCTTTACCCTACGTCTCTTTTCCCTACCCCTTCCACCAAAATTTACCTCTCCATGACGTCTTCTTCTACACATCCGAACGCCATAAGCTTTCGCGAGAGCTGTACACATCTTACAATTAGACATGTTATCTTCCTAAACATATACTTATTTACCCAATAATACAGATGAAATTTTTTTTCCTAAACTTTGAAAAATATCTTACGTCTGAACTTACTGAACAAATTTGTGACTTTTCCTGAATGAAATTTTCTTATAAAATTTGAGATGGAATTTTAGAAATCAGTTTCATGTTATTTTGTGACCAAGATGTTGTAGAATACCAAGCAATTTTTTAAATTGTTGCAAGATGTAATTTTATGTGATTTTTGAGCGGTTCTCTTATTACCCCTTTTTGAAAATTTTCAGGGGTAATAAGAGACAAGTGTCTCTTATTACCCCTGATGTAATTTTTTTTGTTTTTTCAGGTTTTGAAGTGAAATCTGAATTGCAAGATATTTCTGGCAGTGAACAGACAGTTAATTTAATGGACAAAATATAAGTGTTAATTTTTAAGATGCCTAGAAAATATGCAAAAAAAATCTTAGGTGTCAGTTTGACCCTGAAGACATGCAGAAAGCGATTAGAGAAGTGAAGAAAGGGATATCGATAAGAGCAGCGGCAAGAAAGTTTAATGTGCCTGCTTCAACTCTTGGAAAACATTATAAAGCTCCTGAAAACAAATTTGGAGGAGGGCGCAAGCAGGAAATTTCTATAGAAGACGAAACTGCCCTATGCAAATATTTAGAAACATGTGCTACACACGGTGAAGGCCTTACAAAACAAGAGACTCTGAACTTAGTAAAAGAGTTCCTAGACTTCAAGAAACTGAAAACAAGATGGAACGACAACAAACCATCAGATGACTGGTTTAATTTGTTTTTAAAAAGGCACCAAAATTTGAGGGTTCGGAAAGGGGAAGAGTTAAGTAATCAAAGGGTAAGAGGTGCTGATCCCTTTGTTGTTGCAAATTTTTATAAGGATATAAAAAACTCTACAAAGAAGAAAAAATAACTGAAAAAGATAGTAAGTTTATATTTAATTGTGACGAAACCTCTTTCGCTCATGATCCAAAAGACGTCTGAGTTGTTGCCAAGAAAGGCACTAAAAGAGTATCCAAAAACATTGCTGGCTCAGGAAAACTAAACACAACAGTGCTAGTTTGTGGGGCAGCAGATGGGACTAAGATGCCACCTTTCATCATATTTTCCGGTACTTACGTTTGGAGTACCTGGATCCCTGAAAATGATTATCCGGGGACGGCATACACTGCCCAGAAAAAAGGATGGATGGAAGGGACTCTCTTTTCAAATTGGTTTGCGGAAGTCTTTTTAAAGAATATTCCACCAAAAGATCAGCGCAACAAGAAAGTAATTTTATTTTTTGATGGTGTTGCATTTCATGTGAATTACCAAATGATTAAAATGGCACTTGAAAATGATGTTGTCTTAGTCAAACTACCACCGAACTTGACTCATTTTATGCAGCCTCTAGATCTTACAGTTTTCAAACCACTCAAACAGCATGGAACAAGCTGATGATCCAGTGGAACCGGACCAATCCAGGTACTCCTCTGCCAAGGGAAGAATTTTCTAAATATATCAAAGTGTTGTGGGAGGAACATTTTCCACCAAGACTTCTAGTTTCTGGGTTTTTACACACAGGGCTGTTTCCAGCAGATTCGTACAAATTTCCCGAGGATACGTACAATCCCATAAAACTTCAAAGATTCAAGGCCATTGAGGCTAAAAAAACAAAGCTCGAGGACTTCACCTTCTGTCACACCCAGGCTAACTCCAATTTCTGTGACACCTTTCAGTACACCCAGGGAAACCCCGATTACTGTGACACCTTCCAGTACACCCCAGGCAACTCCGACTTCTGTGACACCTTCCAGTACACCCAGGGAAACTCCGATGTCTATGCCACCACCCGGAACACCGAAGACTTTTTCTCCAGTTCACTTTTCTGACTCATCAAATCCCGATTCACCAGAACCATTGGGCCCCAATCCATCTGAAACTGAAGTCTTAGCTACACCACTTCCACGAGATGTACCGGGATGTTCATATTGGAAAGACAATGAGCCAAGTTCATTTGAAAATTTCATTAGATTTAAATTGACCTGTCTCAAAATCAGCACCAAAACCGGTAACAAAGCGGAAAAAGATTTCCGAAAATAAGGGTGAAATTCTCACATCCAAAAAAGTCATGGAGAGGCTGGAGAGAAGCCAGAAAGAGAATGAAGAGAAAAGTATTAAAAAGAGAGGACAAAATAACATAGGCCTGACAAAGACTGAGAAGCAGCCAAAGCAAAAACCGAGAAACCCTCTTCAAAAGGGAAGGAAGGGCAAAATACCTAAACTTCAACCGAAAGAGGGCTATTCTTCGGACTCAGATTCAAGCATGAATCTTGACATGGATTCTGACGGAGAAAGCAGTCCTATGCAATTATCATCATCATCTGAGGAAAGTCTTCCCGAGAAAATTGGGAAAATTGACCCCCGCCTGGAAATGTACTACGCTGTTTACTATGACCTAGACTGGTACATCGGAAGAGTTATCAACTTCCCTGACGAAGGGGAATCAAAAGTGAAGTTTCTCAAGAAGGTTTTAAACAACTTTGAGTGGCCAGCTCATGATGACATTGAAGTAATACCAAATAACTATGTGTTTTTTGGTCCAGTGAAACTGGATGGAAACGGGCCGTTCACTATTTCCAGAAGCCAACTATGCAAAATCAGAGTTTTATACAACAAAATGAAAAAAGGAGTTTAATATAAATTCATCAAGGAAACTTATCTAGGCCTGTAGATTAAATTTTAAACATGACTTAGGCCTAATACTTCCCCAAAGACTGGTGTGTTGTTTTGAAACATAAATTAATGTAGCGTTGCTAAGATACAGTGGCAATTTAAATGACAATTTTATTATATTTAGGGTATTTTAATCTATCTAAGGCCTTAAACTGATTTTGTATGGTATTTCCACTTAGCATAATCATCTGTCATCATTTAGGTGTCAATTTAGTTGATTTATATGTATTTCGCAAAAGGGCATTTTTTCTTTGTGTCCGAATTTGTCACTTTTTTTAACCAATTTTACCAATTTCACCTGAAAAGTATTGTCAATATTAATTTTTTTTCTATGTGTTATGTTAATGTGTGCTATATGTAGATTTAAAAAACTCTAACCCCATGGTTCTAGTGCTTTTCTTTTATTTAATATTAAGCTTAACGAATTTTACGAGCCGACTTTTACATGTAGTTTTTTGAACATTAATATCTTGGGAACCAGTAATGTCTAGATCTATGGCACGAATTCTGATGAAAATGAATTTCTGGCCATTCCAAGACGGGCCTGGTTATTTTTGGGTCGATTGGACCTATCCACCACCTCTGATAAAATTCTGGGTTTCTTGACACGTAAATTTGTCGGGAAAAAATTCGTGTGTGACGAGATAAAAAGAGGTGAAACAAGTGTTAGTTTTAAAATCGGTGCCGACCTTTCACTTGCAGAGCAGTTGTCTGATGGCCACTTATGGCCTGAAGGCGCATGTGTAAAGCATTTCGTATTTCGTCGTAACCGTAAAAACCAAGGGGTTTTAAGTGCTCCAACCAAAATCGAAGCCGCAGCTGAGGGAAATACCCGTCAACATGCATCTCCGGGTATACCTGTTCACTCTCAGGAAAACATCGAGCAGCCCGCTACTGGAATGTTGACAAGATTGAAGACTGGCAATGGTAAACACATGTCCAGGTGACCAGACCCGGCAAACTATGACCAAGCTGTTTTCAGTGGTTTAGCCACTGATGTTGCTGATGACAGTGAAGTCCTATGTAATTCCCCTTCAATTCTCTGTCTTAACGTGCAGTGCCTCAGAAACAAATTATGTGCCATCAAAGCAGCTATTTCTGAACATAAACATGACGTTGTGTGTTTAACTGAACACTGGTTGCATCAGCATGAACTCAACTTATTTCAATTAGAGGGCTACAGACTTGCAACTTCCTACTGTAGAACCGTAGCTAAAAATGGTGGCACCCTCATGTATGTTTCTCAGCAATTTCAAATCAAGGAGATTGATTTAAGTATGTATAACCACGAATTGCATTGTGAGATGAGTGCCGTCAGAGTGAAGGATTTAAAGGTAATTATTGTATGTGTTTATCGATCCCCAAATGGGAATTTTGATATTTTCTGTGAATGCCTTCAACAAATGCTCTCTACTTTGACTTGCAATAAACTAGACATCATACTTTGTGGTGATCTAAATGTTGACATCCGGTACTCTATCAAGGAATCAATTGCCCTCACTACTTTACTTCTCACTTTTAATCTACACTGTGTGAACAGGCAACCCACTAGACTCAATTCTTGTCTAGATAATTTTATTACTAACTTGCCATCAGAATCTTTTTATGTGAGAACTACTGATTTGGGAATTTCCGATCATTTGGCTCTCGAATTCTTCATCAAATCTCACAATCAGAACACGATTAAGAAGCACAATAGTAGGACTACTTCTACTCTCTGTCACCTTCTCACCCCCGAGGGCATCGAAAATCTAAAATTTCTTCTAGGCAGTGTTTCTTGGCACTCTTTACTTATCCATTCAAATGGTGATGACAACTATTCTTGCTTTTTTGAAAATTTCATGTCGTTTTTTGAACACTGTTGTCCCAAGAAAGTTCGGTACACATTGAGAAGCAAGAAGTCAGCCAACAAGTGGTTTACTCCAGATCTGGTAAAGCTTAGGGAAGAAGTGATTGCCTTGCATACCATGTGTAGAGTTACAGGAGATAATGATCATAAACAAACTTGGCTCAAGCTAAAGAAGGAGTATATCCATAAAATAAATTTATCAAAATTGAACGCAAACTGCAACTCAATTGCAAATTCATCCAACAAGATAAGGACTGCTTGGAGAGTAATCAATAGGGAACGTGGGGCTACTAGTTTTAATACCCCACCTCCTTTTAATCCTGATACCTTAAACGAATACTTCATTAAATCAGTTAATAATCTCATTGCTACAATTGACATCAAGTCTATCACTGCAACCAGCCTACAAAATAACCTTCCTGCAATCACATCTAACTTGAAATGGACATGGGTTACACCATTTGACATTAGGTATGTCATAAAAACTCTTAAAAATTCAAATTGTACCGATGTGTATGGATTATCACCGAAAATGATCAAAGAGCTAGCCAATGTCATTGACGAACCTCTTTCAATGATATGCAATTCGTGTTTTCAGTCTGGCAATTTCCCTAACCCTCTTAAATTTTCTAAAGTAATTCCCATACACAAAAAAGGTTGACAAAACCTTAGCTTCTACGTATCGCCCAACTTCAATTATACCAGTGTTCAGTCAAGTAATTGAGAAGGTGATGAAAAATCAGCTTTACTACTATTTGCAAAGCAATACCCTATTCACACCATCACAGTTTGGTTTTCGCAAAGGTGAATCCACCTCATCTGCTGTCAGTTATATTACTGATACAATCTTAAAGGCCTTTGAAGAAAAATCATCCACTGCCTTGATTGCATGCGACCTCACTAAGGCTTTCGACTGTGTGTCTCATTCCATTCTCCTTCAAAAACTTGCTCATTATGGAATCAGAAACAATGAATTAAAGCTCATTCACTCTTATTTGAAGGATCATCTACAGTGTGTTTGCATTGACGACAAACACTCTTTATCTTTACTTGTTCAACATGGGGTACCCCAAGGATCTGTTCTTGGCCCTCTTCTTTTCTTGGTGATGATTAACGACCTTCCCTACAATGTTCCTTGTGAATCAGTTCTGTACGCTGATGATACAACATTCATATATAATGTCAAAGATCTCAATAATATCCAAAACTTTCAAAATTCTATCATGACTATGGCACAAAGTTGGTTCACAGCCAATGGACTTGCTTTAAACACCGAAAAAACTCAGTCAACAATATTCTCCCTTAGCAAAGCAGTAAATGAAACTGGAAATATAAAGCTCTTAGGCTTTGAATTAGATAGCAAGTTACAGTGGAATACGCACATATCCGCCACCTGTGTTAAACTATCCAAGGTAATTTTCATGCTACGCAAACTCAAGGAGCTTATCCCTAAGGATTATCTAAGATCAATTTATTTTGCTTTTTTTCATTGCCATCTAAACTATGGTATTGAACTATGGGGTCATGCTGCAATGGTAAATGACATCTTTCTACTACAAAAAAGAGCTGTCAGAATCATCTCGAACTCTACCCCTCGTGAACATTGTAAACCGATTTTCAAACAATTTGGTATCATAACCCTTCACAGCCTGTATATATACAAATGCCTTTGTAACGTTAAAGAAAATATTGACTTGTTTAAGGTAACAACCAGTGTCCACCACCATGACACAAGGAGAAAAGAAAAACTTGTTGTACCTCACTGCAGGTTAACAAAAACAAAGGAACATTTCAATGTTCTAAAACTAAAATTGTTTAATATGTTGCCCCAAGAGGCCAGAAATGCTACATTGTCAAGATTTAAATCTATCATTCATTGTTGGCTTGTATCAAAAGCATTTTATTCTATTGATGAATATCTTACGTGCAATATCAATGATATAGTATTCTGATTTTGTTTGTGTTGTCCTTAACCATGACGAAGACTATTGCAGATGTATCTTGCTTAATGTCTAATAAAAAATGTATGTATGTATTTTAGTGAAACAAAAATTAAAATGTTTAGAATCATCTAGACTTGTCTCTTATTACCCCCTCATATTTTTCATTAGTTGAATATAGGAAGCATGAGCCCTGTCTCTTAATACCCCGACAGGGTAATAAGAGACAGTGGGGTAAGCCAAAAACTCAATAATTTTTTTATATGAAAACATTGCTTAATATTTTAAAATATATTATCAGAATTTTTGTTTTTTTTAGTACAACAACATATAATAATTTAAATTTGATCAATCACTTGATACCTCTAATATAATTTTTTTTGTCTCTTATTACCCCTCAAGTCTCTTATTACCCCGGCTTCCCCTACAAAGGTTACCAAAGGAGGAGCGTTACCAAAATTAATTGAAAGGCCATGAAAGAAACTGGAAGGATACCCAAGAAAGAAGATGTGCGGCCCAAAAGTGACGACAAAAAGAGAGGAAGATGGATGGCCCTGCCCGTAGCCACAGAGGGTGAAAGGAAGGTCCAGATCACGATAAGTGTAGCCTAAACAAACAATAAAGAAAAAGTTAAAAGAAAGGACCTTTACAAACTTTATAAATATTGATAACCGAAATCATGTATGTGAGTGATTAAACTGGAAAGAAAAAACATAAAGAAAAAAGATACTAACCTCCATGAATAAATATTGTTTGCCAGTAGTAAAGAAAAATTAACATAACAAAATTTGAATAAAAAGGGTGAAGATTGTAAATTGGGCCCAATGTCTACCACTTAGTAAATTCTTAAATATTGATGTTTTATAAACAAAGGTTCAACTTCTTTTCATTAAAAGTGTTGAGTGTTACTTCAAAGTTTATATGAAGTGTTTTATTTGTGTTTGTGTTCTAATATATACATATGATCAATTGTAATTACAAATTTAATTCTTTTTCATCCATTGAACTTTTACTAACTTATGACAATAAATACCTCAGCACGTCGAGTTTGAGCTTGAAAGAAAACTGCCTCCCGATGATTACATTTTGGGCAAGGATGCTCCTCAGTTCGTGGAAGAGTTGGGTCTGATATTACATCCGATACGATGTGGGTTAATTCGCTGCAAGAAAACAAGAGTAACTGTAAGCAATTGAATAGAAACATAGTAAAGAGGGAGCAATCAAGTAATGGCCAGTACTTACTCAATTTCGTGCATGATTTTGTTCACATATATGCAGTTACTGTCAGCTAGCTGCTTGTAATCACAATTCCGACACTAAAACCAAAAGAAACCGATCAGTTTTTAAGCAAATATCATTAACTATATCCACAAAACTTGGATAAATAAGTATAAATGTATACATGCCAAATACTTAAACATTGTTATAAAAAGCACAAATGCTACTTCGATAAAATAAATGTTGCAATGAAATACCTAATAAGCTATAAAGAGATATGTACCCTGAATTTGAAACAAACGGAAGAAAATTTTTAATTTTAGTGGGAAAATATTGCAACAGATTCTATCTGACTGGCCACATACTAAAATCAGCTCATATTGATATTTATATGCACGTCATTCCCCGTTTAATTATGGCAGTGACAACTATACTTAGCATATAGCTAGTACTGTTTGGGTATATGACAGGTCTAAGGTAATATTTTATGAGTGCACATTCCCTTATTAGCACACATAGGTAATAGAAAATTTAAAATAAATTCAAGCTATCATAAAAATTTCATTCATGCCTGCATGTAGTCACCCACTATCAGATTTAATTTCAAGGTTTACGGGTGGCACATAGCCAATACTCGTAGCCAGTTAGTTACGTTTTAAATAACGAAAAGAAATAAAACTGTGGAATACAAGAAATATAAAATAACACTTGGATCACTGTGACACACGGAAGCACTATATCGAATCCGGGCCGGATATCGATGAGAAAATGAGAAAGAAGACTTGACCAATATGCGCGTAATGTGCAAGTTGGTCATTTTAACCGATGGAACCCGCGGTAGAATTAAGGCGTGCCTATTTGCCCTGACTGTATCTTGGCGGATTGTTATCTACAAAATTCATTGCATACAAGATTAAGACTACACTATTTTTTCCAAAAATATTTAAGTGCCCTTTCGAGGTAATGTCAGACATAAGTAAACATTGTAAGTCAATATTCAAATGCATATCTATGGCTATCACAAATTGCTCTGCAGAAAACACAAATGACAACTTACGGCATATAGAAGAACCTTGTTTTCTTTATCTTCTTTTGGATATAACATGTTGTTGCTGAAATAAAGCAAAATGTTACATAAGAAGCCTGTTAAGAAGTTCAACATATATAAACAACGGGAACAATCATCACTACCATTCCTGACAGAATCTAATTCCAACGAAACCTGGGCCATCATCATGAGTATCATAGCCACTGATTTTAGACATAATGACTTTTAAGTGACGAAAGCACGAAGGTAAAGCTTGCTTTACTTCAAGTATTACAACAACTTCGTCCGGTAATAATATTTCATCCAAGAAAGTTAGAAAACAACAATTCGAACACCTTGAAACAATTGAACTGCGATCCGAGAATGATGAACTCGATTATCGATTAAACTCAGATTTATATCGACTGTAGTGTCATCGATCTAGTAATCTTTGCCATCGATAGGCAATTTCACGATCGATTATGAGAGAAAAATAGCATTGAATGCCATAAATGCTATGAAAATAACGGGATAAAATATCTAGAAATTATCAAATTATGTAGTGGTGGCGTTATCAAATGGCTGAAATTGAGTGTTCCAACTCACTCTAGCCAAATATTTAACTTTAAAGAGTTTTATTAAAGCTAACGCGACTAAGGTTAAAGCACCCTTGAATCAAAGTATTAAATATATTTATTAATGGTTAACATCGTCAATCATTTGTAGAGTCAAAGGCTCCATTTTTAAGCTCTCTGCCACGTCTAAGAAACAGTGACCATGTTTTACAGGGGAAGGGTTGTCTTGCCCCAAGGAGCCTACATAGTAGTTCGTGTTGATTCGTGTCTTGCCCCTTGAAAACACATGACCCGTGTTACACGTATGAAGAGAATTTTTGATATAATGGTTAAGGTACTGGCATCTAATCTTAAATAATGAATATAACAAGTTCCATCTTTCAAGATACATTTTATTTTCCCAGTGAATTTGAGCCTGAGAATAAACTAAGGAAATCTCAGAAGATTTCCCGCAAATAATTGAGAGAAAAGTGGGACCTATAACGTAGCGCGCCATCGTATGGTCAAACAGGTGAACTAAAACGATTTCCCTTTCTGTGCCTTTTGTCTTTTGCTTTGACCTTACGAAGGTCAGAAACCTGTGCGGAGTTTGAAAAAGGGTCTGGCTGAGAGCGAGGAAAATTGATTGTGCAAAATTTTAAAGATGTCTCTTAAAAAACTAAGCATTGACGCACTGGATATTGCGAACAAGAGAGTTTTAATGAGGTTATTTATTAGAGTATTAAGTTCGGCTCTTTTTTCATCTTGGAATACGTCAATGTTAACGTGAAAAGTCGCGTATTTTTTACAGAGTGGATTTCAATGTTCCTTTGAAAGAGGGGGTCATCACGAACAATCAGCGTATTGTTGCGGCCCTAGATAGTGTAAAGTATGCCCTGGATAAAAATGCTAAGTCTGTCGTTTTGATGTCTCATCTTGGCCGGCCCGATGGGAACAGAAATGCAAAATACACCCTTAAGCCGGTGGCCGAAGAGCTTAAAAAACTGCTAAAAAGGTGAGCTGTCCGCTTTATTACATTCCAGGAGGATTGGTAAATTAATTCTCATTTCTTCAGTTTGTGTAGTGTTCTCCTTGCCCAACTAACTAGTTCTAATTTTTCATCCCGAATTTGCCCAATCGGCGTTATCAACTTGATAGATCTTGGTTCTAAGCATTTTATTCATCGATTTCTTGCTCATTTTGTGAACAGAATTAATGCAACAACTATTATCAGGCCTCAACTTTAGGGTTACGAATTAGAAGTGATGCTGATTTCTTGTGTTAAATGAAGGCCAAGCTGTCAGAAAGAATGTTACTTCTCATGATCTTTTTACTATCCTTAAGCAAAATTCGAAAGTTGTGTCACGAATCCTGAATTCTGTTCGACTAAAGAGGGTAGAGCTCACCAGGCAGTAGCCCTCCGATATTTTCATATTCAGAGGATAAGGCCATTCTTTATGTACACAGAGAACAGATCATTGCCTTGGGATGAAAGTCTGCTACTCTGGAAAGCAAAATAACATGTGTCTCTTCAAACCACACGTTTAACCTTTTTCTAAGCAGTTGCTGGAAGTTTGGTTTAATTGGTATGGCAATTTTAGAATGAAAAATACTTACAAGTAATATTATTTACTGCGAGGACAGTAGAGTATTAAGTGCATCATGTCTCGATTGTTAACAATTTTACAGGGATGTTACATTCCTTGATGACTGTGTTGGCCCAGAAGTTGAAAAGGCATGTGCAGATCCTGCTCCTGGTACAGTCATTCTGCTGGAAAACTTGAGGTACCATGTTGAGGAAGAAGGAAAAGGAGTTGATGCCTCAGGAAATAAGGTACAATATTTTATTTTGCATGGGATTACGATCAATATTCGATTGGCCTTCCAAGAGGGTTGCTTGAGCGATGCAGAATTGCCTAGAGGATATGTCCTAGGGAGATTAAAAAGTGATAATATTTTAACTTCTTTAAATTGGCTGCTAATATTATTACTTGATGGGCATGCCAGAGGTTTTTTATGGTACAACAAAGAGCCGAGAGATTTTTTAAATAATTACCTGTTTGCATAAAAATTTTGTTTTGGTTACCATAAAATCTGTCCATGAAAGAATACCTTATTAGTCATAAAATATTGATCAACTCAAATTGATCAGCTGAAAGTCTGATACTGGAACACCAGTGGGTGGAGCCCAGGAGTGTTTGGTGTTCATAAGTAATATAAAGTTTCCTATGTAGCTGGAAGCTTATCAGCTGTAGTGATTTCTTTTAAGTCAACACTTAAAAAATGTTGGTCAGTTACTGCTGTCCCTTTGATGGTCTAATATTCATTTAAAGACAGCTTCAAGGAGTGTTTTCCCCAGAATACATTATTTAAATTGAAAGACCTTTGAAAAGAGGATATTGACTTATCTTTTGAGAAATTTTAGTTTGTCTCTGCAGACCTTCAATGACCTTCACATACCTTTGACCCCCTTATCTGGAGTAACCTACATTTGACCTTTCTCTCCTCAAATTTTCAGCTTCTTTTATTTTGATGCTTTTTTGCAGCCTAATCGATGAAGTATCATAGTCAGTGTTGATACCCTCACAAATGGTAGCACATTCTGGACTTGAATTCTCAGTGATCTCACTTCCAAGTTTTGCTATTGAAGAAAATATATCAATCACTTTAGAATGTGCTTTTTTGATGGTACTTTGAATAAGAGCCATTTGAAATTCCATGATCGAAGTGAGAAAATTATTCAGAAGAGATTCCAATGTGGCCAGAATTAGGCTGGCTATATGGGCAACTAACTGTTACAGGTGATTACATTGATAGCAGCTGTCATTATTTTGCCTTTTAGCAAATAGAGATATATTTTAGAAAATATATGTACTCCGTAGAAAACTTTGGAGAAATGTTGAACAAATGCTTGGAAAGCTATAGTTCTTTTCAAATAATATATATACGGGGCTGAGAGCAGGCCTAATATTTGTGAGGAAGGGTACATTTTGGGAAAGTATAGAACAGTTGGAAATAGTGATGGGCTCTGTGGGATCGAGTTAGTTCAAACGTGCGACTCAGCAAACTGAGCGGTGAGGCATGCGAGTCTTATTTGTAGAGTCGCGACTCCATCCACACGCTACTCCCTCCGTACACACTGCAGTGTGTGGAGGGAGTCATGAGGAGTCTCACAACTCTAGCACAGTGTGTGCGGTTCACACACTGTCCTGGAGTCGTGTGGAGTTGTGAGGCACAGTGCACCTTTTGTGAGTCTTGTCGAGTGCATGGCACTGTGTGTTCCTGATCAATGCCAGCATATTGCTTGAAAGTGTCTACTCGCTCACCATCTGCACATCGCTGAAGTGATTCCTAACACACTCCTCACTTTCTTCATGCTGCTCGTAAGATTAATTCTGGTTCTTTTTCTAAGCATTGGTTGAAAGAAACTCATATGACTCCAATTGTAATTCTTTTTCCTGTATTTTCCTTGTATCTCGAGTGAAAAAAGGTTGAACCAAAAATAGTCGCCATCGGCAAATCTTTGAAAATTAGAACAAAACGTAAAACTCTTTCAGCCACATTAATCATTAGAGATTATAAGTTTGAGCATTGTATTATGAATTGATTGCATGATCGTTTACGATAATGTGAGAGAATGTTTTGATAAAACGAAATTACTAAATTTTGCCACATCTCTTAGCAAAGGAGATAAAATATAAGTCTTCTGACTTATACTTTGGAATATGGACTTTGCCTCAGTAACACTTGGTGAAAAAGAAACAGGCTCAGTATATATGTACTGAGATTAACAGTAATAAAATTATAATGTATCGGTAGAAATGGATACATAATATGTATCACTGATAATTTACCTGCAATGCAATGACAGTTAAAACGCATTAAGGAAAATATCAAATCTGCGATGACTAAATTTAAAATTATGTTGCATAATGAATCATATGGGTCTATCACATTATAAGATTAACATCATTGCATGTATTATATTACTACTTGGGTATGTGTGGCAAATATAACTAAAGATTTTGATCTGGCGAAAGGTCCACTTTAACCTGAGATTGAAACCCTGAAGTCATTGAAGGCAGAATAGTGCCTTCAATGACTCTTCAAAATACACATAGGTACATATATTCAATCAAAAATGTGACTTGCTATATTGTATGAGAGTTCCATGTGCCTGATCTGCCTGGTTCCTACCTGATGACCAAAGCAAAAACAGCTGTTCTAGTGTCAGTAAAGTTGATTTGAAAATTGATTCTGTTCCGTATCAAGGTTGATAATTGGTGTCATGATACGTCGACTTTACTTGAGAAATGCCACATCGAATAAAAAATAATAACTAGCAGGGTTTGGGAGCACTACAAAGAAACCGGACATGGGCAAGCAAAGTGCAATTTTTGCTCAAAGATTTTACCCCATTAAGGAGGTAGCAATTTGAATTTAACAAGATATTTACATATGCTACACCCAACAGTTTTACTGTGATTGGGTAAGTATTTAATATTGATTGTCAGTAAACCATGAATGCATTTCTCAGTACATGTATATACATATATGATATGCTCCGATAAATGATACAGATTCAATGACTTTTGATGTTCAAAAATGATGTTGAACATATAATAAATATCGAAAACAGAGACTATAATGTGGTACATCTAGAACGAGCAAGTACATTTACAGCAGAAGAGGGAAACCCTTTCCAAAATCTAGAAGAAAGAAACAGTCATTCATAACCTTGGAAATGCTTCATTTCAAATGCTTGCACCATTCTCCCCCTCCCCCAGGAAAAAAATCACAAAGAAAATACCTTCAGTAGAGTCACACAGTACGAGTGGCTCTTTGGAGTGTGCTGTGAGCAGTGAGGCGGCTCACCTAAAAGAGTCGTCACTAGTTCGAAGGTCTCCGCTGCTAGCGCTTAGGAACTGCATCCGAGAGGGACAGATTGAGCTCGACATTGCCAACATTATCCCTCAACCCTTTCAGCTGGAAAATCCACGTGTCCCACAATGAGAGAGGCCCACGGGTTGATGTTTCACCCCTCAATGCAATGGTTGTGCCTGGCCAGTACCTGAGTTGAGAAATATTTGGGGAGGGTGACCAATGACCACCACTTCTTGTCCCAGGGATTTCTTATCTCAGCATTTGCAGTGTGTCTTTGCAGGCTCATAGAAATTGGCAGCATAGAAAGCATTTTCATGAGGTTCACCCAACAGGGGTCTGACAGCGACTGAATTTACCAGAGGCTAGGCATCGCCTACTGCATCTTAATTGGCTCTGGGAAAGTGAGGTGATGAGCTACTTTCCCTTTGCTTGCTGCCACAAACTTAAGTCATGCATTCCAGCCCCCAAGATATTTGAAAATAATAGTGGTGAGTCTTGAGCTGGGGTTGCTTAAGGTCCAAGGGAGTAGGGTGACTGCCCTGGGTGCCACTTTTGGGGGAATGCCAAATTGTCTACCCATGAAAAACATCAGTTTTAAATATGTAAAGCCACTATAAATTAATGTATTCATAAATGAAATAATAAAGGAATATGTAACCTCATTAGAGTTTTGGCATGAATGACTAAGTCATGGGTGGCTAATAAGTGACTTTTCCTGAGTGAAAAATTTTGAGGAGCAACCCCTGGGCTTGAGGATGAGCAAAACGCAAAAGGTTGAAATAGGTATTAAAGAAAGTTCTGAGCTAGGATTAAAGAAGAAACCAAGGACAGATCAGCACGGATTCCGGAAAGGCAGGTCTTGCGAAACCCAGTTGGCCCTCCTTCTTCACGACATTCTTTCCTCAGGAGAAAAACTTGTCCAGGTAGACGCAATATTTCTAGATTTCAAAAAAGCTTTTGATAAAGTTCCTCATTCGAAGTTACTTGTAAAGTTGGAAGCTTACGGAATACACCACGACATAATATGTTGGATAAGAGAGTTCTTTGCAGACCACGAACAGAGGGTAGTTCTAGATGGCATTAGTTCAGATGTAGTGAAAGTAACATCAGGTGTACCCCAGGTAAGTGTCATCGGTCCCTTTTAATTCCTTTTCTATATTAATGACATCACTACCGTTGTTACGAGCAAAATTCGCCTCTTCACAGACGACACAGTGTTGTACAGGGATCTAAGCAATGAGTCTAACAAGATTGCATTACAAAAAGACCTAGGTGCTATAAATGAATGGTGCAATACTTAGCAGTTAAAATTGAATTTTAAAAAGTGCGTTGTTATGAATTTTTGGGGAAAGAGTAACTCGGTTAATGAAACGTACTCAATTAATCAAACAGACTTATCAAATGTAGAGTCAGTTAAATACTTAGGTGTGACCCTTACTCAGGACTGTCAAGGGGGAAACACGTCCGGGAAATCTGCGGAAAGGCTAGACGCAAATTGGGATTTATTAAAAGAATCTTAGGAAAATGCGACGAGAAGGTTAAAGAGTGATGATATTTTTCACTTGTGAGACCTCACTTGGAGTTTGCCACTAGCATATGGGTCCCTTACGAAGTAGGACTAATCTCAGAACTAGATCAGATACAACAGAGAGCAGCAAGATTTGTAAAAAGTTGTTACGATAAATTTAGCAGTGTCACCGAATTCTTGAATGAATTATGGTAGGAATCTCTAACTGATCAAAGGGAGAAATACAGGTTAAATTTTTGCGCAAGTTCGAAGCAGACAATCTTTTTCCGTACGTTCGACACACTGTAGAAACTTGATAATACGAAGTCAGTGGGACCGAAAAATCGGCACTTCGTATTATCGAGTTTCGTAGCCTCGAACCTTTTAAAAAAATCGCCAAAAAAACATTCATTTTTCCCCCCTAATTTTTGTAGTCTTTGGCAAGGTTTTTAAACCATATTTGGTCCTTATTAGCCAAAGCATTCTTAAAACAATGCCTTTATATAATAAACTTTTAGGATTATAAAATAACTATCACCTTGTAGTTTCTCTATGCAAATATTTGAAGTTGGCGAGTAAGAATTTAAATTCATGATCGCAATGTGTTACTCTCATTGTGAAGAATCTGAGATCGGCCAAATCCTGTAATTGAACTTCTGAGACTCACGTCAAGGTAGCTGATGTGCATTTTTACAACAAATGCTCCTGGGAGTCCGTAGAGAACTGCAGGCGGTTGGCAAATACGAACTACCCTCGCCTGGCTGTGTGTGAGAGATAGCGAGTTCCCTAGCGAGTTTTGAGTCATAGCTGGATTGACAAATTTTCCGGAGTCGAACCGAGGACCGTAAGCACAACGTTATCAATAATCATTGTATTTTCTATGAATACCTTAACTTTCATAACTCTACATTGATAAATAGGAAAGTAAAATGTGGTTATTTGTGTCTATGCATGTGATGCACTCAAGTGCGAAGTTTTGAGCCATTCCTGGATTTACAATTTTTCCAGAGTCGAACCGAGGACTTAGTCTTAAAGTCCAACCATGTTATAAATCACCATTGTATTTTCCATGAAAAACTAAAATATTACAGCTCTAGATCGCTAAATAAGAAGGTAAATTGTGGTTTTTTGTACTTACGCACGCAATGCGCTCAAGTACGAAGTTTTGAGACATAGCTGGATTGACAATTTTTCCGGAATCAAACTGCGGAACGTAGACTTAAAGTCCAACCATTTTATCAATTGCCATTGTATTTTCTATAAATACCTAAAATTTCATAGCTCTACATCGCTAAATAAGAAAGTAAATCATAGTTCTTTGTACCTATGTTCTCAGTTTATTTGCACGCAAAATTTTAATTCCTGCCGTGACTGAGACTCAAGATGGCAGATTACAGAAGACAAGTGCGTGTCATGACCTGTCCTTTATGGACCTTGAGCAGTGAGTATAACATGTGGCGCCACCTGCAAGTTTTACCAATGGGAATTGTTTCAATTACGGAAATGCAGCTAACAGTTAGAAGAGTGCCAGAGAGAAGAATGCACTATCATTCACGCATTTCACACGTCTGATGCATCACATTTGTCCACGCTGATTTTTAGGTATGTTCGACTGCAAAAAGAGGTTTGCTGACGCAGTTTTTTTGCCATAGTTTGTATAAACGAATTCCATTTTTTCCGGGGGACCGGGGCAGAGGTTCGTAACATTGAAAATTTCATATTTTTGTAACTTCGTATTATCGAATAGCGCCATGTATTTAGTATAGGCTTTTGGTCGGGACCGACAGTTTTGCTTCATATAATCGAAACTTTGTATTATCGTGCTTCATATCAGCGAGTTTACACTGTGTATTGCTAGAGCTGTACTACGGTAGAAGCGATCACAAGAATAAGATAAAGGAAATTGACTGCAGAACCGATAGATTTAGAATGTCATTTTTTCCATGTACAATAAGGGATCATAATAGTGCGATAGATCAATCATATGAAACTCCCACCCTCACTAGGTAGAGTAGAATTTTCACTTGTGTTTAATAACATAGCATCATTACTAACACTTCACATTGTTTGATATGTCGGGCATTATATTATTTTGTTCTCTGCATGAAATAGTATCTCATAGCATTCATAAATTATTAGCATTAATAGGATTAACCAATAGACGTGTCTTTAAGATTGTAATATGCATGTTTGTTGGTTCATTTACATAGCACTCTCCTAGTTTCTGGTTTGCGCACTGTTCTCCTGACAGCTTTTTGGTCTGCGCGTAGCAGTCTGGAGAACGTTTGAGGTCCCGATTTGTGCTGGGACGAGTGCTGCATGCTTGGTGTGGAATCACCCCGTGCCATACACCCTAGTGATGGCTTGCACGGTACTTCGTAGATGTATGTAGGCGACACCAGTTTCAGTGAATCGTCATAATGCTTTAGGGTTTTTGATTCACTAAACATGGTGTCCGCAACTTGAAGTTGGGAGGCCAACTTGGCTGCGTTGAAGTCACTATCATGAACCCCAAGCGCCTCCTTGAGTTCCGTGACACCTCTGGGACCACCCGGAAACAAATTTTGCTCAAGCTTGATTAGCTGATTCATAACGGACTGATCAAATCGACGCGTTAGCTCTGACTTGCACTGAATGTGTCATGCAGACTCTAAGCGGACTGTTTTGCTCCAGTCACGATGTAATTTTCTTTCTGAAAAGCCTTCGCAAGCTGCTCGGCGGGTTCACAAATCAGAAGCAAAATTTTCAAAGCCATGACCGTTGATAATTTTCTAATTTTCCCCAGATAACCCTGAAGAGAGGCCTTACACTCATCACTCATGTTGATGGAGCAGTCATTGAGCATAATATCTAAGGCTTGCCTCACTCGTAAATAGAATCTTCGCAACACAGAAGTGCATATGCACCAACGAGTTGGACACACCATGCGTAATAGGGGCTTGAATTTTATCAGACCCAGAATCAGCATGGTTCAATAACGATGTCGTTGTAAATCTCCTTTCTTTTAGCAGACTCCATGATAGCTTTTGAAACTTCTTTTACGAGACATAGGATATCAGAAAATGTCACATTGTTTGGCTAGTTCTTGAATGACTATGTCCCGCGCATGATTCGAGCAGTGTACAAATGTTGATTTTGGTTGCATATCCATGATCAATTTTTGCTCACCATTAGGTCTTCCGGACATGGTAGCTGCGTTGTCGAAGCAGTGTCCATGAAGAAAATTCTTGCTCAGGCATAGCCGCAGAAGAACATCAAAAATTGTCATCTTCACAGATGACGCACTTGATATGCAATAGAGGCCAACGAAGACTTTTTGCACTTCTAAAGTAGTCCTGTTGACTTAGCAGAAGCAAATGGATAGCTGTTCATCACCTGAGGCATCGGTAGTACCATCGGTAATCAGCGAAAAGAATAAACTTTCCTTTATGTACTGGACCAGAGTGCGAAAGGCCTCGTGTGACATAACTTCTCCTAAGTTTTTAGTCCCGTGAGGCCTTCCAAAAGAGCCCGCTTTGCCTGAAAGGGCCCGGGGCAAATTCTGGAGGGCCCCTCCTGCCCCCCACTTCCAATGCCGCTGCTTGAAGGCCCGGTTTTATAACCTCTAGTGAAATAATATCAATGGAGGCAGGCGACCTCTAGTGAAATATTTTATTGGCATGAAAACCTATAAAGTTCTATCAATTATGCTCATCAGCTAAACAATTGTCTAATGTAATATTCAAAACAACAACTTTCAGATATCTTCAAGTTAACGAAATGGCTATGTTTTCATGTGGTTATGGTCTGTCTGTGGTCTATGCTTTCACATGGTTTAACCAGACATACATAATAAATAAAGTGGGATTCAGTGTTTTCAATAAGTTCTAAGGGAAAACCTCTTTCTCTACATCTGTATTCACATGTGAAATGTGGGTCATTATGACTACATATGATAGTATTTGAGTATTACATTATTTTGTCAATATGTATATTGGAAAATTTATTTTTAGGTGAAAGCCAAGCCTGATGCCGTCAAGGCATTTAGGGAATCCTTGAGGAAATTGGGTGATGTGTATGTGAATGATGCTTTTGGAACTGCCCACCGTGCCCACAGCTCAATGATGGGTGAAGGCTTCACACAAAGGGCTGCTGGTTTCTTGCTGAAGAAAGAGCTACAGTATTTTGCTAAAGCCCTGGATAACCCAGAAAGGTCAGTTGAATGTTAATCCAACTCTTGGCAAAAATGACGCTTTATTTGATTAGAAGTAGTGCTGAAGCAAAATACTGTGAAGATGTTTTGCTACAAAAATTTGTCACTCAATGGAAAAGTATTAATCAAGGCCTTTTTCATGAGGTCAAATAAGAGTACATAGCTGTTTAGAGAGTTAACCCTTTCACTGCCAGCAAATTCCACGTGGGGTGTGCTAATATTATACGGCCATTTTTGTGAAATTTTTAAGTTATTAGTTCTTCAATATTTTTAAATCTTCCTATGCAGGCAGTCCCCGAGTTACGCAATAGATGCGTTCCGACACTAGCGGCGTAAGTCGAAATTTACGCAAGCTGAAATTTACGGAAATCGAAAAAAATGGAGTTGAAAATTACTCCGTCACTGAGTCCGTGCTCTCAAGATTACGGTCGATTCGGAGAAATACAGGGAAGGCCAGCTCTTACTAACACTACGGCACATGCGCTCCTTGAAAGTAGGCAACTATCCTTCCAAATCCATAACTTTCGTAATTCTCGTCTTTTTTTGGGTAAGGTTGCCACTTACGTAAGCACGATTTACGTAAGTCGAGGCTTATGTAACTTGGGGACTGCCTGTATATTAACCCTTTTAGTGCTAACCTCCACCAGCGGTACTAGTGAGAAATGCGGGGGGTATTTTAATAAAATGTATCATCTTAGGAAAAATAACATTATGAAGTTATTGTTTTAGATATTGATATGCGGTTTTTAACAATTTTATATAAATTGAATTTTTAATAATAATACTATTATTTGACATCAAATGAGAAATATATGTATTTATTTCAAAGTTATAAAGTTAAACAATATTTTTTTAGCAATAATATTTTGATTTTCACACACAATAGTAATATAACTTTTTTCACATTTTATAATGAAACGGCTCTATTTACATCAAATAAATAACCAAAAAATCATGTGGAAAAAATTATAACAATATAAGGAAAAACAAGCGATTGGCATAACTTTTAGTCAGCCTCTGTATGGTCCCACTTCGTGGAAAAGTCTTATCTTACAATTTACCACTGAGTTATATTAGGGCTTACCTCATTATCGTTGTGCCACACACCTAGCACCTATGGTTAACCAAGCAAATGCTATGCACACCTTTCTGACACTGTATGCATACTGTACGGGACCTTTTTCTCTTCTGGTCATGTTTTCCTGAACAAACAACACAATTTTTTTCTTTTCTCCCGGGAAGTAGCTGCAGTCCAGCTTTTGACCCATGTGCACGAGGGGATACGTCACTCTCGGTCTTTACAAGCCATTCCGACTCTAGAGACTCTATGATGCTTGATGTATATTGAAGTCTTGTCATTATTTTTATTGGATTATTTTCTTTATATATTATATAAGAATTGAGCACCATACGAGCAATTACACAAAAAACAACTTTCTTCCAAAACTTTACTGTACGCCTTTCATCCAAGTAAGAATATACCATCATGTCAGATGTATCAATCCCACCCATGTAACTATTATATAAATTGATTATTTGTGGTCTAACTATTTCTTTGGTTTTACCATGCCTCTTTTTACTTAGATGAATGCTTTGTGCTGTTGCTTTTGTGGAAAGCAGCAGTACAGGATTTTTTTGGGATTTTTTTCCTTTTGCCCTAGAAAAAGAATTTCACCACTTCTATAATATTTCCTTTCCCCTACGCTAAACTTTTCTTTTAGTTCTTTGGGGATGTTCTTTCTATTCCTTCGCAATGTCCCTGTCAAATACGTCTGCTTTTTATATAATTCACGTGCCAGGTCAACGCTAGAAAAAAAGTTATCCACCACAACATGGTACCCTTTCATAAAATAATTACCTATGGTCAAAAGCTTTTTCACAACCACAAAACTTAGTCCATGTTCCTGCAAGTCTTTTTTATCTTCTTTATTTTTCGCACCACGGTAGCAGTAGAACGCCAGACAGTAGTTCACTACGGAATCTCAGAGCATCCAGAACTTTATACCCCATTTGTGGTGATGTTTATTTGGTAAATATTGGAGTAACTGTGAATGGCTTTTGGTACCCACTAATGTTTCATCTATGCTAAGGTGTTCATTTGGTGTATAATGATGGCGAAAAAGGCGATTAGCATGGTCAACAATGGGCTGAGATTTGGCACAAGGGTCGTACTTTTCACTGCCAGGTGGGAAAAGTTTGGAATTATCTGTGAGATGGAAAAACCTCAAAAGCAACTGAAAGCGATCTCTAGACATCATTTTACCGAACCATGGTATGGTGCGAGAATTGTTTGACCAGTAGGAAAAGATAGTAGGCCTTTTAGTTATACCCATTTCCAGTAAAATAGCGATGAACCCTTACATCTCGTTCACTGTCACTTCCCGCCACTGCCTCACTCTCGATCTAGGAGATATTGTTTCATGGGCGGCGAGGAACTGTGCAGCATACCTGTTTGTTTCCTGTGCAAACAAATTCCATAGCAAAGGGGTGAAGAACAAATTGAAGTATGCTATGGGTTCTGCAGTCGGTAATGGCGCATGCTTGGGACCCGGTATTTCTGCGTAACTGAAGGCGTTAGCACTCCAAGTGTCATGGCCTTCAGATATTAGGTTGAACTCCGGTGGCGGAATTACATCAGTCACGTCACTGCTTGCACCATCTTCGTCACTTTCCACAATAAGTCTAGGCTTTTTTCTCTGCGTGACAATGTCAGAGTCATCTGAATCCGAATTCACATCGTCACTCAGACGCTCGCTCTCGTCATATTCCTCAGAGCAATCGTCATCACTTAGCGATAACAAATAATTCACCAATTCTTCATCCACAATATCTTTCGAAGTCTTTTTAGTTGCCATTTCAGGTAACCAAAACGAACACAAGAGTAAAAACGTACGTATTTTCTTGTAATCGCGCTTGATTCAACCGCACGCTTGCAAGGGAAAACCTGCACGATCGCAAGGGAAAAACCGAACTGAGCTTCAAAGCCAAAAGAGAACCCACTGCGTTCCTCGCACACCATTTACAATCTAGTAACTATCTCAAGGCAGAATAAGAAAAAATCCCTATCACAAAGAGGAATGCTGACAATGTAATCCCATTACAAAGGGCCCATATGATTACCTAAGACGGAAGGCAAGAGAAACCAACATGATAACAAAGTAATGGCTTCATTGGCGTCGTATCGCCCAAGTCTTAGTTAGCGGTTTTTATCAAAACAGATTCATCATAACGCATTCATGAGGTTGCAGATAAGCCTTTTAGTGGGCTCTCTTGGAACGTCCACTCAGCGAAAAGAGTGAGCATATGATGAGGCTGTGCTTCCCCACACGTAAACAGTTCAACGTCAAAATTACAGTATGATTCATACTTTATAAAAAGTATTTCAAATATAAAATAAAAAATAAAAAACACGTTATATAAAGCAGAGAATTCATTTTTTTCGATAAAAGAAACAACAAAAAACATGATATTAATATTTTATAAATTATAGCGATTTAAACAACAGCCTGCGTTTGAGCCGATATATCGGCCCGCCGCACTTTTCGCCCGAGACGCAAGAGCCGATATATCGGCCCGCCGCACTAAGAGGGTTAATCTACTTATCTTAATTTTTGAAAGACATGGCATGCGTTTAGGAATAAAAATTGTTAAGATTCGCAAATATCATTGGGAAGTAAATAAAATACAGGGGAAAGCTGGGGGCTTCGTAAAAAACTGAGCTGCAAGTGAACGAAAAGTGTCAAGCAGCTGATGGAAGAACTAAGTTGGGAGCCTTTTAGTAACTTGGAGTCTACATGCTAGGCTTAGATTACTAGAAAAATTCAGATCAGGTGAGTTTCAGTATGACAAGGATGATAGTATAGTGACAAAGTAGCACATACTATTTTTGTTTAACGTGCTTCAATGGCTAAGGTCATTTCACACATGCTGTCTGCCACGTGCAGGCAGGGGCAACAGCACTTCGACGAATCAGAGGATTAACCCTCTCCAAACTCAAGCTGAGCCCAACGATGGCTTAATTTCGGGGACTGATCGGGAACCAGTGTTTCTGTCATGGCGGGCCGTTGCCCATCCTTTTCCTGATCAAGATAGTGACAAAATTAGAGAGATACACTGCCAAACCATGAGGTACAAAAATTCCTTCTTTCCAAGCACCACTAGTGATTATAACAAAAACAGCATGACACTAACATACGACACATTGTCAACACACAATTCCCCTGTCCTATCCCCACTCCTTTTTCCTATTCCCTCCCCTTCCATGGCTGGTGTCCTAACACCCCATGCCCCACACCTCTGCAGTGACTTGCAGAGTAGTATGTAGATGTAGAATGTTAAAAATAAAGCAGTTAGGTAGATTGAATATTAAAGGTGATAAAAATTACCAATTTATATTTGTATGTGTAAAAAGGTCAGTCAATATATTGGCTGGTGGAAGTTTTTACATAGACTGCGAAGGCTGACAGATTAACCCACTGGCATCAATAGATTTCATGATGAAACATGCCTGAAAGGGTTGGAAAATGTATTTTAGTGGCTTTTCTCCTAATTTCTTATGCTAGGGTTATCGAGTATAATATTTGGAATGATGGGCATCGCTTATGAAATACCATGATTTTGGAAATCAAGTGCACTTGAAAAAAAAACTTATCTTTTTATTCCAGACCATTCCTTGCTATATTGGGTGGAGCAAAAGTTGCTGACAAGATTCAGCTTATTGAGAATTTATTGGACAAAGTGAATGAAATGATAATTGGTGGTGGAATGGCTTTTACAATCATTAAAGTGCTGAATGGAATGAGTGTACGTATACCACTGCGAGATTGGCCCTTGTTACATAAAAGTATTTACCCACCTTTAGATTTTTATAAAATACATGTTTCCTAGTTTTTATGAAATAAAAAGAAAAAAATTATTGCTCATGAATAAAATTGATAGAAATAGGCTTGACTTGGTGGAAACTATGAGTATCCATATTGAAGAAGTAATCCCTTCATTGTTTCTGCAAAATTTACTTTAATGACATAGGTTTCACCAAACTGTGCCATTTTCATGCTAAACACACGTTGTGCCAAGAAAATGAGCTTTGTTGAAACAGCAGTGTTTATACTTTTTCACAATGGACCTATAACCATATTGCTTATTATTGATAGGTAATGCCATATTACATGAATCATTTATGTATGCGATTAATTGCATGAAGAATTACCCCATTACAATGTCATCTTAAACGACACATGAATGGATGATTGAACAAGTGCACACACTTTGGCACAGGAAATAGCCTCTCCTGTCTTTCCTTGCAGTGAAGTGTGCCACTTGCAGATATTGTTTTCTGATTACCTTGCCATGGGTGTAATGGGCTTTAGAGTTTGAGAGGTTTTTTTCACTAAGAACATATGTATGTATAATGAAATATTTTTAGCATTACTGACTGGACATTTCTTAAGAATTGAAGTATAACTTTGTATATTTGACAAAATTACAGATTGGTTCTTCACTGTATGATGCTGAAGGTGCTAAGATTGTTCAGAGCCTAATGGACAAGGCAAAGAAAAACAATGTTAAAATTCACCTCCCTGTAGATTTCATCACTGGAAATCGCTTTGCTGAAAATGCTGAGGTAGGTCATAGTAATATATGTACTTACATTCTTGTCATTTTGTAGAAGCAAGTGGCTTCAATGCAATTTTGATTCGCAGGTTGGATCAGCAACGGTTGAGTCTGGTGTACCTGATGGATGGATGGGCTTGGACATTGGTCCAAAAACTATTGCCCTATTTGCAGAACCTATTGCTCGAGCGAAAGTGATTGTGTGGAATGGGTGAGATGGCTTTACTTCATAGCTCATATTTGTTTAAAATAGAATTCATATTACCATACTGACCCATCTAATTCCTCATCTTCAAGTGTTATCATAGAGGGGGAAGTGATAGTGAAGCTGTGGTAGAAGAAAATTTTGCATTCATACCAGAATACTTTGCTTGTAAATGAGATGTAGACAGCTAATGTTCTGCTCATATGGCATATGGGGACCACAAGTGGTACATTCATGGTAAACTGTTGAAAGTTTAAATGCATACCTGTACTTTGGGAGTGTTTCTTAGCAACTTTGTATATGCAGATCTAAACAAACTTACATTAATAATAATATCTCTATACTAATAATTATTAGATAAGATGCCTCAAAACCTTCAGCTGCTGCAGCCTTGTTCTTTTGTTACCACGGTGTACTAGAGAGAATTGATGTGAGTTTTCTTCTCTGGTGCAGGGAAAGATGAGTGGCAGGTAGTGGACCATTATTATCTGGGTCGACATTTTTCTCTGCGTTGGGAGAAGTCATAGTTAAGCACAAGTGAGGGGTGTAATCGCAAAGAATTGAATTATTCTATGTGGAACATTTATTAAATATGCACTTGCCGGATAAATTGCCTCGGGAAAAATCGGCCTGGACTGGGAATCGAGTCACGGACCTATGGCTTGCTGGGCCAATGCACAGACCATTACGCTACCAAGGCTTCCTAATTCCAGTGGAAATTTAGGAGGATATAAGGTAACTGGAAGTGTTTTAAAAAGCCTGGATAGCATAGTGGTCTGCACATTAGCCCGGCAAGCCAAAGGTCTGTGGTTCGATTCCTGGTCCAGGCTGATTTTTTCCCGTGGCAATTTATCCATTATTTCATCGCCGCATTTGCAGCAGGCATGAATCTCTTCATGCACTTCCCATTTGTTTGCAGTTCTCTGATTAATTTGAAACCATGCAGTGCACTAGGTCCTTGATTTTCAGCTATAATATTTAATGTTTAAATAGGTAAGTTAGTAAAGAGCTCATAAACTTCATCGAAGGAATATGCACCCTTCCTTTATTACCCTGGAACTGAGAACTCCACTCTGGAATAATAACCTGTGTGCCCCTTTATACCTCAGGAGAAGTTAGGCCATTATATGTACTTGGGAAGGGGTAGAACAGGGAAAAAGGGACAAGAACATGGTCAAACGTGCAACAACATTTTTTGCAGTCACCCTAGCAAATGTAGAAATATGCTTCCTGCAGAAAGAGCTAAATTAATACAGATTTTTTTTCAACAATGTGCACTTTTTAAATCTGAGTTGTCAATAATCAAACCAAGGAACATTGAAATTACTCAAATTCACGGTTTCCCCATTTTGTTGTATCTAAGAATTGTCAGTAGCAATGAATGAATAGTATACTCTATGCCGGTAGAAATCTACCTTTATGAAAATGCTAGCTTAGATGAGCTAAGTGACTCATTCTGTTTCTTACGTTAGTCTCTTTAGTTGAAATTTCAATCTTTTCCTCAAGGCCCATGGGAGTGTTTGAATTTGAGAATTTTGCCAAAGGCTCTAAAACCATGATGGATGATGTTGTTGCGGCTACAGGCAAAGGTGCCGTGACTATCATTGGTGGCGGTGATACAGCAACCTGCTGTGCCAAGTGGAACACAGAAGATAAAGTGAGCCACGTCAGCACAGGTGGTGGTGCTAGTTTGGAATTATTGGAAGGTAAGATATTGGTTTAATTTTTTGTAACTTGATCTTAGGCTAGGTACCAGCATTCCCAATGATGATATTGATACTATGATACCATGGTGCGATATATGTATGTAATTGGTCTATCATAAATAGGATGGATTCCTTAGGAGTATGAAATCTCTTGAGAACTTAACTGAATGGTGAGAAGGATAATATTTAAGTTATTTGTAATGACAATGATGTTTGGTAATGATCTTTTACTATTTATATATTCTAGGACTGAGCCAATAACTAATATTTTGTTCCAAAACCTGATAAACATTGCATACCTAACAAGGTACAGTCGGATTCAAAAGTAATGCAAGAAATTGAGCGGCGCCACTTACGCTCTTCAAGAAAATTGAGTTTCATTTACTGCGTTTGAAGTCCTTGGTTACGCAGCGCAAATTAATCAGTTGTTTGTAAACACGCATTCCAATGTAGGAGTTGAGAAGTTATTAAATTATTGCACTTAATTTTGTCATTCTGTGTTCGATTCCATTTGGTTTATGTGATTTGTGCGTGTGTATTTGTTATTTATTAGCCCCGGTTTTCAATGTTGGTTTGTATTTTACGTAAAATTTGCCTTGTATTGCAAGGAACGATTCGTGTTTAATAATAAATATTTGTGTTTCAATTTATCAATATGACGATACGTGACATTGTTATAAGAGTTTATCATTATTTTTCTGAGGAAATTAGTGCATCAATTCTATGCCTGTATTATAAATCTGAGTTTAGTGTGCAATTAATGTTTACTATTGAAAAGTACGTGTTGTTAGCGTTGAAGATACATTTTCTACTGTGCAGAGCTTATGCTTCATCTTGTTGTTTAAGTGGATATGTAGCTGGATGATGGTAGTGATTTCACGATAAAAAATGTGCCGAGCAAAGCACCCAGGTGCATATTACACATTTCAGTGTTGGTAATGGTGTAGCATTCGGATTCATTCATGCTTTTGTTTAGATAGATCTCAGTACTGAGCTACCTTTATCCCACGAGATTTGATGATCCAATTTTTCGCGGATCACGTTGATTGCTTCTTAATATTTAAACTGTGTGCTCATGTTCTAAGAATTATACAATTTTTGATAATTTACTATTTTCTTAATGGGCGAATCGTAATACTGCGTGCTATGTGCTTAATTTGTCCACGTTACGGTAGTGTGTTTGGTATTTTTCGTGTTATGTGATACTACGTGCTTGGTATAACACGTCGGCATTAGCTGTAGCTGTTCCTTTTCATAAATAAATAGTTCCTTCATCGCAAAAGCACTCTATTTTTTCCATAGTACCTTAACTGTTATTGGATGTTAGTTAAGTTTTATTTATCGCTTTAAGGCATTGAAGATGCTAGATAATTTAAAAAAAATAATAATCCTTGAATAAATTCCTACAGCGGTTCTTCTACATTTTATTAATAGTCATACACTGTTGTTTTTCTTTAGAGTGTACTTAATTTATTAATTTAATTATGCATTGTAAATTATTTTCATGCATTATACGAAAGTTGTGCCTCGTCCATTTAGAGATTTTCATTTGTCATTCGGTTTCCCAACGCCTTGTAGACTAGTTGAACTTATTTTGTGACTAGTCTTTTATCCTTTATATTATGTTACGGTCAAGTTTTATCACATACGGATTTCTTTCTGCATTTGTCTTGATTTGGATTTCGTATTTCTTGTGTTTCCTGGCTCGCAAATCCATTGTTGCTTGAACCCAACTAATATCTCTGTAAGGGTTCACCGCTAGCCGAAGGCCAAAAAAAACAACCTGTTGACCATATGGGCTTTAGTATATACACCATTTTGGACGTCTAAAATCCTCATTATTCATCGTAGGCGTACACCCTAGTATATATATCAAGAATACTGAATATATTTGTGGACCTTTAGATCACTATTAACTCCATTTTATTCTACATCTTATCTTTCATGAAGTTACTTAAAAGTTTAATCCCTCCTTAAATGTTCAATGCGAATACTCTTTACTTTTCTTCTAACCCCCTTATGCTTATGTTGGGACATTATTCCATAATCTCTGCCTCACCATAATATAGTCGAATTGGTATTTCCCTGTTTGCCATATTCCTGTTATCGGATAGGGATTAATAATAATAATTATTATTAGGGATTAATAATTATTATTAGAGTGATCTACCCGTTTAGGTTTATATTTAATAGAAGTGTATAAAAATCCTTGTGATTATGGGCACTATATACCTACACTAAATCTTATCCTCCTCCTTCCCTTCCCATTCTTTTCCAACATCCTCCACTCTACTAACGCTTTCAAATTCCATTCTCTTACTACGTTTTCCAACCACCTACTCTGTATCTTCTTATTCTCCTACAAAATCTTTAAATTTATTTCCAACGGCCAAGTATTGCACTATTTGTTTAAAGCATCCAGGTTTTTTTTAACGTATTCATGTCAAACTCATTGCTACCATCCCTGTAGTACTACGTCGTCTGCTAACAGGTGATTTTTGTTCATTATTACGGTAGTGATCTCAATAATATACCAAATGAATAATAAGGGTTCGATGACTTCTCTGGAGAACACCGGATGTTACTCTAATTGTATCTGAACTAACGCCATTTAAGACTACCCTATACTCGCGGCTGCTTAGGAAATATTTGTTCCAACAAACTACGCCGTGGTGTATTCCATATCATTCTAACTAAACAAGCAATTTGGAATGAGGTAATTTATCGACAGGTTTTTTAAAATATAAAAATAACATGTCTTCCTGAGCGTATATTTCTTCCGAGGCAAGAATGTCGAAAAAATAACGGCTAGCTGTGTTTCGTAAGAGCTACCTTTCCGGAAACCATGCTGATTTTATGTTAACAAATCTTGACTATCAAGATACCCCATGATCGTACTGACGACTACATGTTCCAATATTTTGAACGACATAGAAGTGAGGGGCATCGGTCAATAGTTAGTTGGCTCTTCTTTATCACCGCTCTAAAATATAGGTGTAGCGTTCGCTATTTTTCAACCATAAGGAACATAATGTTCTTTTGAGGATTTATGAAATATTATTTTTGGGTAAGGTACTAATTATTACGCTAATTCTTTGTAAACTCGAGCCGGACATTAATCGGGACCAGGTGATTTCTTGGAATTAATGGCTTTTATATGACTATCTATGCATCGACTAAAACATTATTAAACGGTTTTGTGTTTTTATGGAAGAGTTGTGGTGTTATTATGAGTGCATGTAGTAAAGGCGTTTTAAAATAATGATTTGTGGTTGTTTGTTCATATTGATTTGTTTTAAACTATTTCTCCTTGATCAATTTTCATTGATGATACTGTTAAGTTATTACCTTGAACCTCCTTCACGTTAGCCCAAAACACCTTTCGGTTATATAAAATACTCGCTATAATTTTACTTTTGAATTATGTTAATGCTTTCCGAAACCCCGTTTTTACTTCTGTTCTAGCTTCTTTATATTTTTCGCAAAAATGTTTACGTTCCTCGTTGGAGAGATCCTTAAGTGCATTCTTCATTTTTGAGTACCAGATTCTTTGTCTGTTTTTTCTATAGACTGCATATGATTATTTGAAAGTTCTCGGTATTTAAAATTACATTCGATAACCAACTTTCTGTTCCTATCACTACATTAGCGTTCGTGCATGAAAAGATATGGTAAAAATTTAGCGACTGGATTTGTTTTACTCGGGCAGTTACCTACTTCACAAGATCTCCACCTTCACTCATCTTAAGGCCTGCAGCCCTCCTTTCGGATTTCTGGTTGCCTATTCGTTAGCAGCATCCATTCGACCAGTCTCGTCATATTCACAGGAGTAAATATACGAAAGCGGTATTCCAATAATGTTAGCCATCATAGAACAAAAAAGTAAAAAAATATTTAAATAAACATTATGCAGTCAAGCACCTAAGAGGACACTTGTAGGCTTTCAATGTATTCGTGTAATGGGAATTTTGCATGGCGGCCACTTTGAAAATAAGTTAAGTATACGCAGAATTCGAAGCAACTCATACGTGTATGACTTGCCAATCATTAAAAACTGTCACTTTAAGACTCCAGTAGTCATTATTATTCCATAAATTATAATACCAGTGCTATATATATATGACTCTAATTTATGGTTTTGTAGTCAAAAGGACTCTTCCTTTGGACTACAACCTTGTCGCGGTTGAAGTGCTTGCGTGCTCCGATGACCCCTAGAGCTGCACTGGCGGGAGCAATGCTCCTGGTAGGGTCACCCATGCCAGATTGGTCGAAGGTTAGGAGACAGACGAATGGTAGTCCGCGCAGCGTCTGTACTTCAGTGAGGCGGCTGCAAAAGGCGTCTGACCCCAGTGGGGCGGCCTCTGAAGTGATGGTGTCACGTAAAAAACACTATTGGGATAGGCCACGGAATACTATCTCAATTAAAACAAAAACCTTGAAATTATGGACAGTTCTCAATTGATAATGAATCCTGGCAACTACGGGACTCGGCCCAGAGGGCCGGGTGTCGTGCCCGGCAGCGGTGGGAGCAGGGCCCCTGCGGTCGTCATCACAGGAAATCCTTGCTCAGACGTAGCAGCAGCAGAGGAAAAGAAGATAAAGAAGAGGAACGAAACGATCAGAATAGGCACGTGGATTGTTAGCACTATGCTGAGGGCGGGGAAGCTAGAGAATATAAAGCAAGACATGGAGAGGGTGGGTGTAGAGACATCATGGGTCTGGGTGAAGTAAGATGGAAGGATGACGGGGATTACTGGAGCGGCGACGATAGAGTAATTTATAGTGGAGGGAATGAAAGTCAGCGCGGGGTTGCATTCGTAATGAATAGGAAACTCGGTAGAAAAGTAGTGTATGCAGAACAGGTAAGTGATAAGATAATAGTAGTGGAACTAAAAGCAGAACCAACGAATTTAGTTATAATCCAGGTTCATACGCCTATCTCTAATCATAAAGAGGAGGAGGTAGATGGGGTTTACGATCAGCTAGAGGAAATAATTGGTAGGATACCAGGAAGTAAGCACCTGGTAGTAATGGGGGATTGGAACGCGGTGGTGGGCGAAGGAAGAGATGGGCGGGAGGTGGGCGATTACGGGCTAGGAAGGAGAAACGACCGGGGCGAGAAAGCTGTGGAGTTTTGCCGCAGAAATAACCTTGTAATTACAAATATATGGTTCAGACATCATCCTCGTCGTAGGTACACTTGGAAGAAGCCGGGAAACACACACAGGTTCCAGATACAGGAATACTGTTAAAAACTCGCATACTTATCCAGGAGCTGATGCAGACACAGACCACAACTTATTAGTCATGAAATGTCGGGTAAAACTGAAAAAGATAAGAATGTGAAGGAGGGTAAGTAAGTGAAATACGGAGGCATTAACTGGGGCAATGAAGAAGAAGTATCGAGATAAGGTGGATGAGATAATGGGTGAGGATAATGGAGTTAGATCAGTGGAAGATGAATGGGGAAGTTTGAAAAACGGAATTATAGAAGCGGCGAAAGCAACGGTAGGCGTCGTGAGTGCAACTAAAATTAGAAAACCGTGGATCACGAAGGAGATGATCAGGGAGATGGAGGATAGAAGGAAATGGAAGAGCGTCAACTCAGAGCTAGGTAAGAGAAAATACCGAGAATTTAATAACAGGCTTAGAAGAGAAACAAAGAAAGCAAGAGAGGCGTGGTGGAGAGAACAGATCGACGCGTTAGAGAAATACCAAAAAGAGGGAAGAGCAGATGCATTATATAGGAAAGTAAAGGAACTGACGGGTGGTAATAAGGGAAGGGGAATTACAACGATAACAGACAAGACGGGAAAGGTGATCGTAGAACCGAGAGAGATCCAGGAGAGGTGGAAGGAGTATGTTGAAGAGCTGTATGGTAATGAAATAAGGCCCAATAGGTTAGATATAGAAAGGGAAGACGATACCGACAGAGATGGCATCGGACCAAGTATCCTAGATTGCGAAATCGAAAGAGCTCTACGAGACATGAAAAGGAATAAGGCGGTGGGAATAGATGACATACCTGCAGAGTTTTTAAAGAGCATGGGGAAGAACGGAAGAGGAAAACGTTTTGCGCTTATTCGGAGGATTTATGAGGATGGAGTGTGGCCGGAAGACTTCGCGAAGACTGTACTAATTCCTATACCACAGAAGAGTAAGGCAAAAACGTGTGAAGACTATAGGACAATAAGCTTAATATCCCGTGCGGCCAAAGTAGTTCTGAGAATTCTAAACAGAAGGCTAGAGAAGAAGGCAAATGAATACCTGGGTGACGACCAGTTCGGGTTTAGGAGAGGGACGGGAACGCGAGATGCTATAGCGGTGATGAGGACGCTAGTAGAAAGAAACCTAGAGTATGGGCAGGATGTTTTTACATGCTTCGTAGATTTTGAGAAGGCGTTTGATCGGGTGGAATGGACGAAATTATGGGAGTGTTAAAGAAATTAGGGGTCGATTGGAGGGATAGGCGTCTGATTCGAAATGTGTATATGAATCAGACTGCGCAGGTTAGGGTAGCCAATGGAGAATCGGGATGGGCCACGATAAGACAGGGAGTGCGGCAAGGGTGCCCGCTATCGCTGTTGCTTTTTAACGTGTATTCATAAGAAATGGTAAGGGAGGCATGGGGGGAGGAGGAGGTAGGAATAAAGGTAGGAGGGGAGCTGATAAAATCAGTGAGGTTTGCAGATGATCAAGCATTGGTTAGTCAGTCGGCCAAGGGGTTACAGTCAATGGTGAGTGCATTAGAGACCTCTAATGCACTCACCTGTGCAGTGCGAAAAGTATGGGATGAAGATCAATCACAGAAAAACGAAAGTAATGAGATTTTCTAGAAGTAAGAAGGCGGGGCTGAATATAAGGGTGGGAGGAGAGAAGATAGAGCAGGTCGAGCAGTTTACGTATCTAGGTAGTGTTACGGAGGCGAAGGGTTTTAGTGGTAAGGACATCAGATGCAGAATTGCGCTTACTAAAGAAGCATTTTCGAAGAGAAGGGAATTGATAAGGGGGGGTCTGAGAAGAGACGTAAAGAAGAGGCTGAAGAGAAAACTTTAATATGGAGCGTGGCGCTATATGGGTCGGAAACTTGGTCATTGCGAAGGGAGGATGTGCGTAGACTTGAGGCTTTTGAGATGTGGGTTTGGAGAAGGATGAAGAAGGTTAGCTGGATGGCGAGAAAGACGAACGAGGAGGTACTGGATATGGTCGGAGAGGAGAGGAAGCTTGTGGCAGAAGTTCAGAGAAGGCAGAAGAGATGGATGGAGGAGGTTTTGAGAGGAGAGGGCATGTTGATAAGAGTGATAGAGGGGAGAACACTGGGGAAGCGTGGAAGAGGAAGGAGGAGGATAGGAATTCTGGACGAAATAAGAGGAGGTAGAAAATATGAAGAATTGAAGAGGGATCTAATAACGGGCTATCCTTAGGAGGGAAAGCGAGACAATTTCTTTTAGATTGGGATACAGAATGGGGACTGTCCAAGAACCTACCAATGAGCTGGTAGAATACTTGAATGAGTCAAAAGGATTCATCTAGAGAAAGTTATGAAGTATTTTTTTACCGGTTTGCTGTTGATACTAGAGGAAAAATTCTAAATTTCAAGTCATGAACCTTACATTTTCCTGTAATTTTATATGTTTCTAAGTGATATTGGTCCTTACATTTTTTAAAGAATCAGTGGGAAATATCCGTACTATGTTAATACCTCCAAAATGAATGCTTTTATGGACATTGTAAATCCCTTTTTTTCATATTTAAAATTTCTGTGAGCAATTTCATGTGCGCCACTCGCTCTATTCGAGAGAGATTAGTAGGGGATTCCTACTCGATGCTTCTTGAGGCTACCACGGTAGCTTACAGGCGAAGTGGGTAGTGTTTTGTTCTATTCCTTGAAAAATCTTGCGTCTTGTCATTTCAAGGAGATTTTGTTTATGCGTAAGGAGAAGACGCAACTATTATTTTAGACGTCCAAAATGGTGTATATACTAAAGCCCATATGGTCAACAGGTTGTTTTTTTTGGCCTTCGGCTAGCGGTGAACCCTTACAGAGATATTAGTTGGGTTCAAGCAACAATGGATTTGCGAGCCAGGAAACACAAGAAATACGAAATCCAAATCAAGACAAATGCAGAAAGAAATCCGTATGTGATAAAACTTGACCGTAACATAATATAAAGGATAAAAGACTAGTCACAAAATAAGTTCAACTAGTCTACAAGGCGTTGGGAAACCGAATGACAAATGAAAATCTCTAAATGGACGAGGCACAACTTTCGTATAATGCATGAAAATAATTTACAATGCATAATTAAATTAATAAATTAAGTACACTCTAAAGAAAAACAACAGTGTATGACTATTAATAAAATGTAGAAGAACCGCTGTAGGAATTTATTCAAGGATTATTATTTTTTTTAAATTATCTAGCATCTTCAATGCCTTAAAGCGATAAATAAAACTTAACTAACATCCAATAACAGTTAAGGTACTATGGAAAAAATAGAGTGCTTTTGCGATGAAGGAACTATTTATTTATGAAAAGGAACAGCTACAGCTAATGCCGACGTGTTATACCAAGCACGTAGTATCACATAACACGAAAAATACCAAACACACTACCGTAACGTGGACAAATTAAGCACATAGCACGCAGTATTACGATTCGCCCATTAAGAAAATAGTAAATTATCAAAAATTGTATAATTCTTAGAACATGAGCACACAGTTTAAATATTAAGAAGCAATCAACGTGATCCGCGAAAAATTGGATCATCAAATCTCGTGGGATAAAGGTAGCTCAGTACTGAGATCTATCTAAACAAAAGCATGAATGAATCCGAATGCTACACCATTACCAACACTGAAATGTGTAATATGCACCTGGGTGCTTTGCTCGGCACATTTTTTATCGTGAAATCACTACCATCATCCAGCTACATATCCACTTAAACAACAAGATGAAGCATAAGCTCTGCACAGTAGAAAATGTATCTTCAACGCTAACAACACGTACTTTTCAATAGTAAACATTAATTGCACACTAAACTCAGATTTATAATACAGGCATAGAATTGATGCACTAATTTCCTCAGAAAAATAATGATAAACTCTTATAACAATGTCACGTATCGTCATATTGATAAATTGAAACACAAATATTTATTATTAAACACGAATCGTTCCTTGCAATACAAGGCAAATTTTACGTAAAATACAAACCAACATTGAAAACCGGGGCTAATAAATAACAAATACACACGCACAAATCACATAAACCAAATGGAATCGAACACAGAATGACAAAATTAAGTGCAATAATTTAATAACTTCTCAACTCCTACATTGGAATGCGTGTTTACAAACAACTGATTAATTTGCGCTGCGTAACCAAGGACTTCAAACGCAGTAAATGAAACTCAATTTTCTTGAAGAGCGTAAGTGGCGCCGCTCAATTTCTTGCATTACTTTTGAATCCGACTGTACATTACAGAGTGGTAGTTATGGCTGAAACATCTCCTGATAAGTTTGTAAAAACATTCTTTGATTGATAAAAATACACCATGTAAGATTTGCAATATATTCAGAATTATTGTATGTCAATGCAAAGTTTTAGATGCGAAAACAATTTTAACCTTTTTTGGGTTCCTTGCTCCCCTTGTCTAAGAAGACACTTTGCTTAGCTGAAAACCCTTTCTGATGCAGTAGATCCTGATGGTATAGCTAAATATATTTTGGCTACTACTTATAGGTGCATACATATATACATTTTTACAATTGTACCGCTGAAAGCAAGAATGGTTTGAGTCAAAACTGTCACTTTTTGGAAATGAGGCTTTAAGTAAAATAATGAAACAGTTAAACTACATATTAATTTCTGCTTTATAGTGGAAAAACATGGAAGCTAGACTCTCACCACTCATAATGTATTCAGGATGGTGCAAATTACTTTTGATGCCAATTCGGAAAATTCAAAGGTTTAATCCTGGTACATTCGAAGTACATATTTCCATGAAAGAGGGGGTAATCACTTAGTTTTGGCTGCTGCTGCCTGCAGCCTCTGAAGTGGGTGAACATTGCAACAACATTGTGGCCACCACCCTGGCCATATTGGTGTGTGAGAGCCTTAGTTATGGAATGGTTCAAGTTCATAAATGTAGTATCTGAAAAACTGATCATTATTTTTGAAAGGGATTAGATTTTTTAAAAGTCAGAATAGGGTTTTTCATTAGTATTTGCTGCTAACAAGCTGGTTGACCTAAAATATTTTAAAAATCGAGGTTTTTTTTGTCATGTATGGCTGCTATTCTGAATCTGAGAGTGCTGTTTCTGGAAGATGCTATTCCTCACTTCACAATAGCATAGGCCACGATTCTGAATCTGGGTATGATATCTGAGGCATTGGTTTCGAGATGCTATTTCAAGTCCCGCCCCTTCCTGTATGAAAACATTCCGGTACAGTAATGAAAATTCAGACAGCTAACAACGAGCGATGTTTACATTCTTAGTAATCAGGTGGAACTTCGCCATGGATGTCGTGAGTCTGGGTGCATGAAAATATGCATTCTATAAATTATCTTCCTTCGTGTGATTCACATTTATCTTAGAATACATAAGATTAATATAATGCACTTTCGATGCAAACATGGTTGCATGACTCAGTGTCGCATTTATCGCAAATGTTGGCTATAATTATAGTGTAAACTCTTCTTAATTCTCTATTGAGATGTTTATCATAAATAAAATTAACTACATGTACCTCCCTTGTCAACATTTTGTGTGTTATTATATTTATTAGAACTGGGAAAATCATACATAAGTATCAGCGAACGTAACAATTTCAAACATCTCGACAGTGATGTATATTGTATGCCCATAAATTTGTCTTTCGATGACGGTGTACGATTTTGAAAGAAAAATATCAATGCGAGTTGTTTGCTAGAAAATTATAAGAATATTTAACCGTTTGTTCTCGATCATACATGTTAAATCTTGTGGGCTCCTTTTGTTGGGCTACGGGCTAAGGTAACGCACGATTGTTAAATCATACATATTTTTATGAAACAAACATAGCATTGAAGTAAGATTTCATACTTTCCTGGCGAATTGCAGTGATGATCTCTTCTCGGGCTCTACACCGGGTGAGTTTGCCGACGTTTCGGCTAACGAGTCGCTACCCGAAACGTCGGCAACATTTAAATCACTCACCCGGTGTAGAGCCCGAGAAGAGTTCATCAAACATAGCATTATTAATATCTCTTAATTTGCCCAAGAGCGTATATGTTGACTAATTGATTTTGCCATAGCGTTTATTTGTATGTACACAATAACTTGAATTATGTTGACAGGCCTATATATATATATATATGTAGTAATAATACGATGTCTACAGACTAATTTTCTTCGTGATTTGTCTTCTATCTTCGTCGCTGGGTAGTAATATCTTCACAGTATTCTTTCATTTGGAGTTTTTAAGTGGTAATTGGATATTTTTTGTTAAATTCATTAACTGAGATATTGCTTCTGTTAATGAATTTCCTTGGAAAATTCAATTGACGTTTAGTGTTATACATTTACAAATAACGGTTAGCATGCTGAGAGAGCAAAATTATATTATCTGTATTGACAGCTCACTTCAAAGAAGTGTAGCGTTTTCATTGTGTATGGGAATAACTTTACCATTTGAACTTCACAAATTATTCCATGGAGCCTGGTTGGATATACGAGAAATTAAGTGGATCAATGCATGTGAGCATATTCCATCCATAAGCAAAATATTTTGTGGGCTCTATTGGGAATGCCAGTTCCAAATTGTTATCGGCAAGGCAAAGAGAATTGTCGTATGCACAATATAAACTCATATGGAATGGCCAACTTCATTGTTATGCTCTAATTTTCAAAGAGCTTTGTTCACATTCCCAAATAATCCTTCTCGTCAAGCCAGCTACACCGATACGCCTACATTAAATAAGACTGAGAACTCTACGTAATTGATTTTGACCCGTGATTATATATTTTTTCAACTAAATAGGAAAATATACCCATTATAGAGTGATATAGCACATCTCAATGAACATTTATCAGAATTCCCGTAACAGAAATAGTGAAAAAGGAGACTTCGATGTGAAAATGAATATGATGGTCGTGTTGCACACAGAAATCAGCAGAAATCTTGGGCGCTTTCCCAATAGCCCAGAATTCAGAAGGGTGCCTTCAAGTAGTATCCATCACGGATGCTATCCGACTTTGAGAATTGCAGAAAGCACCCTAGAAATGAAATAGCAACTTCCGGATGATATTTCAACATTCAGAATGGCTAATAGCATCTGAGACTTTATTCTCAGGAAAAGAAGCACCTTTGATGCTATTCTGGGAAAATAGCTCAGAATATAATATAGTTAGCTCAGAATATATATTATATAGTCTCATTCAGAATACCAGCCTGTATTCATTAATTATGGAATGAAGAAAGATGATATGGAGAACAAATTTTGCTCTTAAATCTGTTTTAGCTGACGAGGAATGAAGAGGTCTTGAAACATTTTCAGCATACATATTTCATCTTTAAATATTTAGAATGGGAATTGTTGTGAAGGTTCATTTTAGCAGGTCAATATGTTGTTTTGTAGCATAAAAATGCTAATGAATTATTCACTACTGAATTATTATTTATTACTATGTTTTGCAATTTTGATCATTAACTTGAGTTTCATCTGGAATTCATGAAATGTTTATAATCTTTCCTTATGTAAACCATTTACTTTACTCCTGTCAATACTTCAAGTAGTATCATTAAATGTAGGCACCCTTTTATCTGCGAAAACAGCTCATTTTGTCAAATATTTTGTTTAATTATTCTTTTCCATAATTTTGGGAGGCCCTTTCATTTAAAGATATCATGTTAGTTGAATTAATGTTTCCTGTTCTAATTATTCTTTACCATACATTACGATTTTTAAATATACTTTTTCACTTTCTTCCAGGGAAAACACTACCTGGTGTTGCAGCATTGTCAGACCCGGCATAGAGAAGTCATTTGGAAATTGTGTAAAACATAGTCACCCAGTTTCTTCATGTATACCTTTTGGTGTAAAAAAATCTTGCTGAGTGAAAGTCTGAACTGGCTTCACTTAGCTGATTTAATTGTTGGATGTACTCTACAATAAATTACAGAATATGAGAATGAAAATATGCATTTATGTAGCGATTGACTAACAGCTCTAAAAAAATTGCCAATGTCAAATTATGAAAATTTACCAAGAATAGACATGAGCATTGGTATTTTATATTTTGCTGGCTATCACAGTATTTGTACAGCAAAACCACAAATAATTGGTCAATCAAAATATCTTGTATTTATATTTTTGGCAGTAGGTAATTCATTTCGTATGCCGCCTGCAATGTGCACAATCAAACTTAGATTACCACAAAAATTTACCTTGGAATTGCCACAATTTTTAGTAATTGAATGTTTATAGTGGCATAGCACCAGTTTAAGTAGACTAAAATACAGATAATTATTCAAAAACACCATATGCCTCATATAGTTAATCTACACATTATACTTCAATATCAATACACATTTTTAGATCACAGCTCATACATCACTTGTCCAAGTAAGCTCCAAAGGAGGAAATAACAATGAAGAGAAAACTCTATTGGTAAAATCCATTAAGGATTCTATTCCTTAAAATGTAAATGGCTTCAAAAATGAAATTGGATAGAATTCATGATAAATTAAAGTTCACTTTAAACAAGTACAAGTGTTGCAAGTAATTAAATTGGCAAATCTATCAAACTTTGCACCCCTAGAGCTGCTGATTTCATTTTCATAACCTTCCCACATTTTCATAACCTTCCCACACTTCTGTAATTAACATCAATACACCTATTGGAAATATAAATCACTATGTTAAAATGGGAGCTAGGAAGGTAAAAGGTTAAGTGCATACATGGGAAGTGTTCTTTCATATAAATTCAGCAAGAGTACAATTAATGAAATTATTCAACAGCTATAATAAATGATTTGAAAGGCCTCATTATCTAAATGTTATGTCTGGATGGAGAATAAGTACCTAAATTATTCCATTTTCAAATGAAATTTAAACTTAACTATTTTCTCAAGGGGGACACATTTTTAGGCTGTCCATTTTGTAACAATGAGATGTAACAAAAGTCTAAGAACTTCGAAAAAAATAACTATCAGACTTTATTCCAGGAGTTTCAACATGCCTCAAGCATTCTGACAAAAGCCCTTAACTTCTGTTACTTCACAAAAATTTACCGTCTATTCGCCACCTCGTGCATGACACCTCTCCAAACACCTATCCGCTGCATTCCGTTCCCTTCACTTCCATCCCAACTTTCAACTGACTGCATCATGTTGTCACTTCCACCTCCTCTATTGACCCTATAGCCACCCCTATGCTGGCCACTGTGAGCATATGCTTGAGTGTATGCGATACCTGCACCCCTTCCATTTCTGTGTGACATAGAACCCCTGTTGTTCCTTTGGCCCCAGCTTCCTCCCCTCCTCTTGAAGTGCTGCGCAACCTCTCTCACCACCACTGCAGGGGGAAGTTCAGACATGTGGGTAAGGTACGACGAACCACCTTTCTGCTTACTAGTTTCAAGCCTCGAATGAAGCTCTTCCGAGAACCTGCTTTCGCCCATACTGGACCATTTCCAACAGAGTGTGGGGTAGTCATACCTAAAAATATATTAATTCAACAAATGTTGGAGAGAATATATGCGACTACACAAAATTATTGCATACCCAATACTACTGCCACATCACAGCAAAAGAGTGTAGATTATAAGAAAGTTTTCTTTTCTATCACAAAAATCTTGATTCCATAGCAATTCGAATAATCATGTCTAAAGAACAGGCATTTCCACCAAGATATGGTGTTCCAAGACACATGCTGCTATCATGCATTCTGCTGAAAGTTAACAAGTGTGGTGAGCTTGGCCAAAAAAATCTAGAACTACATTAAGCTAAAGATTGCAAACTTGATAGCAATTCTCGAAATATTTTAACCCAACTTTGTCATTTTTCAAAACAAAGAAAAAAGGTAAGTGCAGAAAAACAACAATAATTACCCCAGAGTCAGCAGATCCGATTTGATTTTTCCAGCTTGACGAAAATCCTTCACATGGGCTACTATTGCTCTCATCCCCTTGGCCTTTTCATTGAAGGCACGCTTCCATTCAACATAGTACACCATTGCATGGTGAGTATAGCAATATCGGCCAACCTATCAAAAAGGAGGTAAGAGAATACATGGAAGACAATGTTCAGTATAACATTATTATGGCATGAGAATTCTGTTCAGTCCTCCGTTATTAAAATTCTCTCATGAAATAAGCAAGTACAAACAAAGTATAAGGTAAGTATACAAACATACTTAATAAAATCAAAACTGGCAGTAACTACAGTTATAATTTATTCTAATCTATGAAGTTATAAGTATTTAATCATAAAATGGAATGCCTTTTATTTAATTTTGTGGAATTTTATTTTTTATTATTATATTATTTTAATGGAATTACTTAAATTTCATTTAATGGAATACATTTTTAAACCCCTAACAAGTAGATAAACATAGCAAGGTAGTCCAGAGAGTAGAGTGATGGAATAACCAGAGTTCCTGGGTTCGAATACAAGTGAGGCCACCGGAACCATGTGATTTTCTGGACACCAGACCTTCTGAGTAACCTTACGCAGCAAAGGGAAAGAAATACCTACTCCCAACTTCTGAAGTCCTTATTTCATATACCTTAGGACAAAGTACTTGGTGAGCTATACACTTAACCATCAACAGGTTTATGGTTACTTTAAAATAATGTGGATGAATTAGGCTTAAAGATACATTTCTATGAAAGTTACCATATTGATGGCATATAATACATCCTTTTCCCCCAAATTATCACTTGAACATCACCCCCAAGTCTTATATGTAAGTCCTTACGCTGGCTTAAGTCATCCCTGACACTTTCTACTGCGGGAAAATTTTACCCCACATGGTCAGCCCTTCTACAAAATATTGTTTTCTTAAATGACATTGTGGTTGTTATAACCACTATATTGTTGTTACAAACAGTACTAGGGTGTTGTTTTGATTGAAGATCAATATATCGAATCCCATGCTATTGCCATATAATACTTAGGAATACCACACCCCTATGTAGTTAAAAACAAGACATAGGTAACAATCTCCTAATAAATGACAATTTATTCTGCTACAGGTTTTGACACCCTTGTAATAACTTTGTACAGGAAAAAGTGTGTACATTAAATGTATGTACATATTTCAGTAATGTTACAAAAGTATTTTCGAATTACCAAAATGTGTTTCCCTTTTGAAACCAGATTTAAAGTAGACCCTTCCAGTTGCAAAATTGTCCGTTTTTGCAATGATATTACCGTTTGTTACAATTCTTATTTTTTTCACCAGCTGCACAGTAACAAGAAGTAATATGTGTGTTAACTTTGCATTGTTTTCACAATGGTATTAGTCGCTCAGAGCTAGAGTTACCATACGTCCTCATTTATGCGGACATTAGGGATGGGCGATTACGATACCGATTAATCGATTGTTTTTGTCAATTAATCAAAATTTTGGAATCGATTAATGCAACAGCCGATATCGATTATGTATACCTGATTACTGATTATTACGCATTCTTGTGAACTGTGATGGATAGAGCGGTTCACATTTGTCTTCAGTTCGAAAATATGACTGTGGCTGAACTCTGCGCGATGACGCCGTAGAGGTATTAAAATAGAATATGCACGACATAACCACATAACTCTAAGCGGCACCACATTTTGCCGGCCACTCACGTGTCATGTGTCAGATGTTGCTTCGCCAGGCATAGCCTTGTCTTATGTTCTCTTGTTATTTTGATGATAAAATTGGTTACTATGTGGATTTATTTCTTTTTATCGGTGAGAATAAGTTTATTGGTATCCTCTCCATGCTATCAAAAATGCTTTTACAAAGGTCGCGACAAAGAAATATTTTTTCCACACTGTTGGCGGCTTCCCGCAAAACGATAATTTGTACTGCGTACCGAGCTTTACGATCCGCCCAAATGGTGAAAAACCGCCCAATCTTGTCACACTGGACATGGCGAGCACAGCCCTACCCTTCTCCCCGGCCCGCGGACTTAGTGGGAAGTTAACTGATTCATCATGTTGTTTTCTAGTCCGGTGTGGAAGCATTTCACGAGGCTGAGCAATAAAGAGGCCAAATGCAAGAAATTCTTTCTGTAGCAATACAGCTATTTTCTGGAGCCACCTCAAGAGGCATGGCATCTTCAGCAGCAGCAAGCGAAACAAGCAGAGGCAGCAACAACAGACCTGGAGAGAGTGAGCCATCAGGAGTAGATCCAGATTATCCAGGTGGATTCTGTCGGAGCTGGACTGTCGGTTCGATCCTATTGAGTCCAGAAAGCATTATGCAATCACCACGATGTTAGACCCACAGTTTAAAAAACTTCACTTCAAGAGCCCGATTGCTTTAGCCACCGTCATCGCTGTGATGGCTGAGATGTTTCACGAGGAGGATCAGGTGAACGTCCAGCAGATGTTTTCACACGCTGACCGTGATGCAGTACCATCAGATTACCTCTGGAGCTTTGATAATACTGAAGCAGCATCACAAAGAACCCTGTATAATGAAGATGTCGCCGGTGGGACACCATTTAGGTTACGGCAATTCCTCAACCACCCGTCGTTGACCGCTATTTGAATCCTTTTTCAGTGTGGGAATCAATGGAAACTGGATACCCTCACTTATATCAGGTAACCAGGAAGTACCTGCCAGGAGTAGCAACATCAGTTCTGTCAGAGACTTTTCCGAGATGAGTCGAATACAATCTGATCTAAGAAGCCGCCTTACCAGTACCTACTTATCAAAATTGCAATTTTTAGCTTCAGCTCCCGTAAACATTTGGCAATCGTCCAAAATTTAAATTGAATTAAGAAATTTTTCACAACTCTGTTCCCTGACACGCCTCCTGGAAATTTACCTAGATTTTAGAATTTGTACTAATGATAGCATTAACCTTATAAAATGTAAATGAAACTATTTTACTTTATTTATGGAGGGACCATAACCTTGCAAGGTATGTTTTGGATGTTGTCATAATCGAATCGATTAATCGATGCATCGATTAGTAAAAGCAATTAATCCGGTGCGATTAATCGCCTGCTTGCGATTAATCGATTTACAAAGTATCGATTATTCTTAAATAATCACCCATCCCTAGCCAACATGTCCGTATTTTTTACTTTTAACGTAGCATCCACATACGTTTTTACGATTTATGCTAATGTCTGCATTTTTTATTTTTGGGAAGTAAGATCTTTTGATTTTTGTTTTCATCTCGTATCACCAAATAGTTATATGCATTTTTGTATAGACTGTTGAATTAAACCCTTAGTGATCTGTTAGGGTACTATCGCTTTAGGGCTATAGCTGGCGATCGCCATGTCGTGGTGCTTTCGATTTAGCTGAATCCAGGGATGCATCATTTATAGTGCTTCATCATAAGCTATTTTCTCTGTACAAAAACTAAAACGAACTGTTGATAAATGGCACTACTGGTCTACCGTGGGTTAGAAAAAGGTCATAGTTTGGCTACCAGAGCATGTTGATCAATCCTGTTGAGGTCGTCCTCATTTTGGGGTTTCAAAATATGGTAACCCTACTCAGAGCTAATACCAGCTATTGCAAAGTTGAAACGAATATGCAGATGCAGAAAATTGTTATAAAAAAATGAATCTACAAACATCATTGAAATCAATAACTTTAGCAATATTCATGATATATAAGGCAAGTTTACTCCATAGAGCTTGGTAAATATATCATATCTAATGCTTTATGAGATGCAACATATGTAGAGAATAAATCCAAGCCAGAGTGGCACAAAATTAGCCCTCTCTCTACAGAGTACATGGATGGTGAGGATGGCTGGGTGGCAAACAGTTGGATTTTGATTTAGAAAAACATTTTTTTATCTACATGGAAATTTGTTTCAATGAATCAAGCTTTGTGCATAATTTCTTACCCTTGTCAAAGAGAGTACCTCAAGCCAAATACAGTTTGTTTTCAGATTACAAAAGCGGGCAATCAGAATAATATTAAATTTACCCAGAAGAGAATCTTGTAGGAGTTCATTCTGCAATTTAAGTGTACAGCCACCACCAGCACTATATTTTTGAACTAATTTTGTTATTTGAAAAAATATTTCAAATTACAGCTAAATCAAGATATTCATGTTTATAATACTAGAACAATGTTTAATATCCATGTTCAACATAGAAGGTGTGAGCGCAACAGCAAAGGTCCTTATCATCATGGTGTGAAATTGTTTAATAGCCTTCCTAATGTAATAAAAAATGTTGAATCTACTGGTATCTTTAAAAGGAAATTAAAATCATTTCCATTAGATACTCCAATCTATTGTCTTGATGAATTCTTTGTCCATTGTAGACACTTTGTTTAGTACTTTGACTTCATGTTTGACAAGTTCAATGTCATTTGTATGACCTGATGGAACAATAGAAAATATTATATTATTAATATAGTACTTAAGGTAGTCTGAGAAATTTTTGTTTCTGTACAGATTTGCATGAAACTTGGCATACACGTTCTCAATAGTGATATCAATAGATTAAACTGAAAAAAGTGCATCATACCAACTTCGTTTTTTGGCATTTCAATGCTATTTAAACATAGGCTAGAAGCAAATCACATATATTTCATAATTATTCAATTACATTTGTACAGATTTTCCTCTCTTCTATTAAAGTGAAACAAAACACTTCGTTTGTTATAACAGTTGCTACCATTGCAAAGAAATATGTATCAAGGTGTAAAGCCACATCCAATATTAAAAATAACATATTTCAATAAAATTTCGTCTACATTTTGAATAATTCACCAAAAACTTGAATCATAACATGATTTAATTATGGAAAATAATTCAAAATATAATTTTTTTATCATTTCCAATATTTCCATTACTATGCCACTAAATTATACTATGTGACCAGGTACTTTAAATAGTTACCTTGGCTCTAGAGAGTACAGTGGAAGCCCGGTTTAACGAGTGCTCATAATCCCTCGGAAATCACTTGCTAAATAGAGCGCTCGTTGTATCCGAAAGTGTTGAATAAAGCCACCTAATTCTCATAGTCGTTCGTATTTACCGTTTTTCTTATGTTTCCATGGTATTTGACAAAGGTAAACAGCAAAAAAAAGTCATTTCAGGCACAATCTGGTGGAATATCAACTAATTTTAAGAAAGAAACAGGACATTTCCCATTGCATAAAATATTAATTCCTCCAGTTTCGGTGTTTTTCTTCCAGTTCTTCTATTTTTCGATTGCCGAAGAAAGCTGTAAAGACACCGTAACTAATCGGAATTGAAATATTAGGTATACTGTAGTTTTTGGATAACTTTGCGAGTATGCCATAACGATAATATCAACTTTGTCGAGTTTTCGAATGTTAACCAGTACGTCCATCAGTTGGGAAAATTGGCCTGAAGGTTCACTGAAATACAGCATGTACCGGTGGTCGAAGATATTTCTCGCATAGTCACCGATTCCTAGCAGTTTCTATGATTCAAATTCAATTATCTACCGCAAATTAGTGTCGTTGAGTATTTATTTACACTAGAAAAGAAATACCTCAGTCGATTGGCTAGCACATCATGTTTCGTGCAAGTGTAGTCAGCTTTCGCCGTTAACATCGGACCGTTTATGGGCAGTCCTGCAGACCTTTGCTGATAAAACCACTTGAATGGTGCAGATTACATTTGAGGATGTTCCCCATGCCTCAAATGTTTTTGGCTTCTAGGTCATCCTAGTTCGGTCACTGCTGCACGAATTTTATCTTTGTTCTTTCATATTGTGAACAACGTAGATGACAACACACCAAACCGCCTCCCGATATCAGTCTTTGAAGATCTGTAACTTTCGCACTCGTCTATAATTTGAATTTTGGTTTTAAGGTCCAAAGATTTACGTTTCGCGGACATGATGCTGCCGAACAAACCACATGAGACAACTCCGCCCCTCCGACCGAGAAAACTCCGCCCCTCCGACCGAGTAAACTCCGCCCCTCCGACCGAGAAAACACCGCCCCTCCGACCAAGTAAACTCCGCCCCTCCGACCGAGTAAACTCCACCCCTCCGATTGAGAAAACACCGCCCCTCCGACCGAGTAAACTCCGCCCCTTACCTACATCACAACTCTCTGCTGCCGTGTGATTGGGCGCATCTAGTTGACGGAATGGTTTGAGTTTTTCAATCGCTCTGACAGATCACTCTCATTCTGCTCAATGTTCCCTCTTCTACTCTCAACTTGCTTGTCGTCCGCCCACTCCCCTCTTACTGATGACTGGGCCTAACAAAAGAAGAACGTAAAATGGGAGCGCGCACAGCGTACTCAAGGCCGTAAATCACTAATGTTTGGACAAAACTGGCTTTAGGTGTTGCAGATATGGCTCACATCTTGAATATTTAGTTTAATTAACAGATAATACAAAACAAAATAGTTAATTTTTGCTAGGTGGTGCATCGCCCTCGAGAGATATCTGTCGTAATACCGAGCGTATACCATGGAAGGAACTTTTTGGCCTCGCTATATCCACTTTATTTTACATGTAAAACATAGGCCTTTTGGCGGAACAAAGACAATCACTCGCTAAAATGGGATTCTCGCAATAAGCCGTACTCACTATACCGGGCTTCCACTGTACTACGCTAATTTTAGAGATCACTAGCAATTTTATATTTGTTGTCATGCATATTATACAGTTGCTACAGACCAGACATGCCAGGGTTTTTCCAGGCCAAAATTTTCATTTTTCCAGGTGAAAATATCCATTCTTTGGTATGTATTTTAAAGAATGCACAAGAACAGTAACACCACACATTAATGAATGCAGGTTCTATGGGGGAATAAAGTTTCCCAACAAATGGACCACCGCCACTATCGGCACTCGGCGGGGAATATCGGCTTCCTTTCTGATGGCATATTATTCTTAGGTCTCGCCCAAGATGAGAGCCACGAATTATTTGCACAAAACCCAGGGAGAAACAAATATTTTATAATGAGTGTAAATTGTAGAATGAATGTAAATAATAGGACCTAAAAGTTGAATTTAGGGGAATAACAAAATTGCTTAACCCCAAAAAAGAGATCCACTGCTTCATCCACACAAGGAACAAAAAAGTGCCTAAAATGGTACTCTTGATTTATTGAAAAAAATCATATTTTGACCCGGAAAAGAAAATTTCCAGGCAAATTTCTCATTTTTCACACTTTTTCCAGGATTTCCAGGCCTGTTAAAAGCCTGAAATTACCATAGGGGAAGGTATTTTTTTAATCGATGCTCCAAGGAAATTACTCCCTGTGCAAAAGTATTTGCTAACATTTCTATGCTACTATTTCTTACAAGGTAACATTCTCTCTTTCTTGTCTTTGTGCAGGCCAGATGGTTAATCTCTTTAAAGATCTGTACTGAAGTCATCAAATAACAAGACTGAGTAGTGTCAGAGCCATGTTAAACCTTTAATCAATGGAATCATCAGGGTACCATTTCCTTTACCTTAAAATTATGACTTTCCCAAGTTTATATGTTTTTGAATTGATATTATTGATACAAGTGGAACTAAATTATGTAGTTAACCTAAATTATGATATTCACATCCATAATATATATTTTTAAATATCCACCACCTCCCATGAAAACAGGAAACCAATAACAAGGGACCATACCACTTTTGGATCAAAGAGTACAATTCCCTTCTTTATGCATTGAAAACTGTGTAGAGCATTACAAGTTTAAAAAGTAAGCTAAAACTATAATTCCTTCAACAAAAATCAATCTACTAACTGGATAAGTTCTACAAGCACTGTGCTTAGCATACATTATAGAAATTATCTTTTGTCATTCTTATTTTCCTTATCATGTATTTACTACATAATGACTACTGTCTAAATGTACATATTTATATATTTTCTTTTCCCATTTTTGTGCCCATAAGTCTTTATGTATGAGGAAGTGAACATGCAATGACAACCATGCAATGTAATTGCTGACAGAGAATAAAGTATTTAAGGTACCTATACTGTGTTGGCAAGAGCTTGAACTTCTGATACTTGAGCTAATAATATCATTTTATCTGAAATCCACCGTGGATGAGTAGTAGAACAAAGCTACATGGAATTATACTGACCCAGGATAGATTTATTATGACTCATCTATCAATACAAATGGCGCAAAGAATTGATTTAAACACTAAAACTAATGACAAACCACAATTAATTTCTATAACAGGATGAGTGTCTTATGACTACCTAAGCAATACACAGATTAGTTTAATTGAAAATTTATAGCACAATTAAAATGAAAACTGTATTGAGAGTTATTCCAAAAGCAGGTTGAGGCATGGGCATCCAACTAAAATTATATATGAAGGATTTCAGGCTTTCCCGGTGAAGATGTATGTCAGTGATCTTTCGGGGTTTACACTGGGTATTTAGGTCCATGGCGGCCCCGCTGCCATGGACCTAAATACCCAGTGTAAATCCAGAAAGATCACTGACATTAAATTATATATTATTGACCAACCATAATAAGACTAAATGAAACTCTACATGGGAAAGCTCCATAATTTTTCAAGGGCTTGAACATAATTTACAGTATATTATGTAGAGTAACCTTAAGTAAGAATAGTGAATTAGAGAATGTACAGTGAAGATGTTGAAGTTAGTCAATGAATCCTAAATGCCAACTTTTACCTTTGGTATCCATGTTCGAAGTTGATGCATGATTTGGTGAGAAAATTCAACATAAACTTGAATTACCTGAGGAATGTTGACTGAGAGGGGTCCACCAAATGCAGCTTCCAAAACACGATACACAGCCTCTGCATCTGATGCAGCATCATGTTCCTTTGTACCCTCTCCCCCAACTAATGTCGAGTGCAAGCTTTGTAGCGACAGCGAGGAGAACTGAGATCGAAGTTCCATTGCAAATGGTGCAAATGAATCACCAAATCCACAGACAACTCCAAAAAACAACTCATTCAATCCATGACGCTCCAGAGCTTGTAGAAGAACAGGAATATCAAGTTTTATGCCACTGTGACTCACTAAAACAACACTGTGTCGCCCTATTTGTGGTTCCTTGGCATAATTAACACTGCTTTCAGCCTCATCAGGAACATGTGGCAATTCCGATGGAATACTTTTAGTCCCTTCAGAGATCATCTTGAGCCATTCATAGAAGCGTACAAGGGCAGTGTATTCATCGGTGGTATCTAAAATCCTCCGAGTTATCGTGTTGATTAGCACTCTCTTTCCTTCGTGCACAATCACCTGAGAAAGAAAGGTTTACTGATCAGAAATACCTTGTAAAATGTACTCAATATATAATACAAATGATCCTCAGCAGGCTTTTTAAACGTGTCAAGCCAATGTAAATCAACTTATTTCAGAACTTTTACAAACCATAGAATAGTATAAGTATTCTGGGGTTTGTAAAAGTTATGAAATAAATCGATTTACAGAATGGAATTCCACCAAGTCAATAGTGAACTCATTTTATTTATGTGTAGAGCCAATCTTGCAAGTACAGTTTCAAGAGGAATTTTTATGATCAGGAGACTCGGAACTTGCCAAGAGGAACAAGTTCTAAGAACTGCCAAATTTGCTCACATCCATAGCCATTAAGTTATGGTACATACTCTATTGTAGGCTATTCCCTCAAACATTGCAAAAATGCTAGCGCTCCAAGTATCGTGTTGTGCCTTAAATAGAACTCAGTGTAAACCATCATTTATTACGATTGATATAATGCCTCTTTGTTCAATTTATTCACATAATTCACTCTTGTAGGAGGAGGCAGAGTAGGTAGTTGGAATGGGAAATAAGGGACAAAGGGATACGTAAGGCCATGATACAGGGGAGTATGTTGAAAAAGCAGGGAAGAGGAAGAAAGAAAATAGACTTCACGGATGAGATGATGACAGGTAGGATGTACATAAGAGCTGAAGACTGAAATCAAGCACTAAGACAATGGCCTGCAGCTGTCAAAAAAATTAGTTTAGGTATTCTTCCTTCCATATAAATCTATCTTAATCAGTAGATAACATCTGATTGTCAGGTTTTGCAGCAACAATAAGGCTTTATCATATTTCTCTTATCATAAATATTCCGGATATGCACATCTTAGATTATTAATTCATCTTTTTTGATTGAAACCTATGAGTCATATATATTGGCTTGATGCACACATCTGTTTTGCTCACTTTGATAAATACTTTGTAGGTAACTATTAACCCTTCAAGCCCGGAGGAGTATTAAATGAATCCCATCTCGTAGGTTGGAGGAGATTTAAATGAAATTGCTGGTTTTCCACTGATTTAAATGGAATCGCAGCGACATAGTCACTACGTCGTTCGGTGGCATGTGAAGTTCGTGACCGACGTAGTGACTACGTCGCTCGTCGTTGAAGGGTTAAAAGCCATTTTATTTCATTACATAGTTTTAATGCCAGTGTTGTGGAATAATTTGGTCCATTATGTAAATAACATAACTTTATTTCCTGCATTCCCCAGCTGTGAAGAAACACTGTGAGGGTCTGGTAAGCACTCTCAAATAAGTCATGCCCATTTCGTTCTAGGTAGAAGTAACACAAAAGGCTGACCAGCCTTCATTACAACTATTTTCTCTGCTGAGTAGTGGACACTGTCATCCAAATCCAGAGTCAATCAGAAGTATGACACACTCGACAGGAAAAGGTGAAGGGCATCTTGTATTTCAACTGTAAAGGATGGAATGTTATGAAAATGTTTCAAAGAAATGAAAAGAGAAGCCCAGGATGTTTTATTTTCCTTCTGGCACTTTTCTCTACTCCCTTTCAACAAAATGCAAACAGAGAGAATGTGTTGATACTACTTACAACAAAATTTAAGTATGGATTGAATATTCTATTACCCATTGTTTTCAGTCTTCATTTTAATAGCAACAGCAATATTTTTTTTATGACTAGAGATGCTTTTGATAAAACTAAGTTGAGAGACCCTTTGATAAAACTAAGTTTCATTTATTGTCCTAACAATACACAAAGCTGTATTCAAATGGAACTCCCCTTATACTAGGACAGTTTGATTTGAATATTGGAAACTAATAAGTTTATAAAATACTAATATATCCTGGAAGGGGGGTGGAGGGAAGTGGAGGAGGGGAAGTGGGAAGAGGACAGGATGGAGTGCGTATTATTTATTTTTTAGGGGTTAAGGAAGAGTGAAGTGCGGAAGGGGTGGGGTGCTTAGGTGGAAGTTTAGTATATAATGGAACTCACAGGAGGTGGTGAGGGGGGCTAGGGACAGCAGCACAGGAAGGGTTCCTCCAAGATGGGAAGGTAGAGGTAGTTAGAGTGGGAAAGGATGGGGGGTGCCAGGCATTTTCAGTGTAGCCCTGATCTCTACTTAGACACTGTGAGGAGACAAAGAAAGATCTGATGCTTCCCTGACATATCCTGATACAGAATTCTACACAGAATCTCCAAAGGATCAAATTCTCCATTGCTGCCGACATTTCGATGGCCGAGTCGTCCATTGTCTTCAAGCCTGATTGTTTCTCATATTCGACTCAGCCATGGAAAAATCAGCAGTGATGGAGAATTTGAGCTGGTGGAGATCCCGAGTAGACTACACAACTGTGAGGAGACCATTTCAAAATCTTAAGAGATGGGGGGGGGGGGGGGGGGGGGCTAATGTCCGTACCATAGTTCTCTCAGCCTTTGTCCAGTTCCTCAATCAATGCTACCTTGACTAACCTATCCACTCATGCTCAACTCATTTCATTCCATGGCATGTGCCTTCTTCACTCCCAGAAAGTTCAACCCTCATCTATCACGAATTCCAACTTTTTTTTACTAGTCTACTGTTTCACGAAGGATATTTACATTTTTACCAGATATTATAACACACTAGAAGATGGTGCCTGCTGAAGTTCAAGAAGAAGAAGAAAATAAAATTACAGAGTTGGATTGTAGGATCCTCCTGATAAGTAAAATGCATGTACAATGTGGTAGTCATTAATTATACATGGAGAGGTTGGGGTGAAAATACCCAGGGCAAAATCTCGCAGTAATTCTGCAGCATAGATAATTTAATCTTTAAGCCTTAAGTGCCCCAGGCATAAGTTCCCATTTCAAGCCTATACTTCCATTGCCAATAATATAAAAAATTTTATTCTTGAAACATTGCAAAAATTGATGATTTTGGAACCTAAAACTTAATTTTTCGACAAGAAAAAATCGAATATGACAATCAAATTAAAGAATTAAAAACTTTATTCTTTCAGTCTTCCTATACCAAAACTCCCAAAACTACATCATGAGAGCAAGAAATTTATAAATGCAAAAAAGGAAACCTCTGCTCTGAATTCAATGTATTTCTTATGGAAATAAAAGTTGACCAAAAAAGGGCCCACGCATGCCTCAGCATTTCTAATATATCCTATTAATCTTTTGAGGTCCTATGGAACATGTGCGCAAAATTTTGTTTGAATCCATCAAGAGGTTTGGAAATCTAAAGCATTCAAACAAACAGAATTTCAGTTATTATAGACAGATTGCAGTTCAGAAAAAGATCTGGTGCTTTCCCGGCGAATCTGTTGAATTAAGGCTTCTTGGGTTTCCAGCTGGGTGAGATGGTCCATAGTCAAAAACGTTTCGAGGTCCGGCATCATCAGGGATGCTGAGCATCCCTGATGATGAGGGCCGTGTCGGACCTCGAAACATTTTTGACTATGGACCATCTCACCCAGCTGGAAACCCAAGAAGCCTTAATTCAACATTATTTATTATTCTATAAAACATGGGAAAAACAGAAACATTTGTATGTGGCAATACATTGGCACTGTGAGCAGTTTAAGACAACCTGAGAAAGCCAATATATCAGCACCTTGAGTGTCTACAGGCTATTAATATAAATGGTCTTAGTTGTCACTTAACCTTACAACAATGAGTAGGTATTACATGAAAGACAATATTAAACCTAAATTTTGGTCTAACAGGTGAGGGTAGAACTAAGCTCAATGACAAATGACAGTCACATCAGGGAGCGTAAGTCTCTCTCTCACAATCAGTTCTGCTTTATCACAGAAAAATGCTCAGCTTTGGTCAAAGGGGTTCGTAGATAATCCTGACTCAAGACTCAGGTTTGTAGTTGAATGCTCAACCCACTTTACATGAAGGTAACTATGTCCGGCAAGACATAGTGGAAGGATATCACAATCAAAAAGAAAATAGATAGCACTAATCCATAAATTAAAACAAATATGTACAATGTCCTTCAGCTGTTACGCCATCATCAGGCACAAAGGTAGGAACTACGCCACCCATAAGACAGAGCACTGGAAATGTTGGTAAAAAGGTGACTCATCTTCCCTTGTGACCAAACACCTCTTAGACACAGCACACTGCTGTCTGTTTGACCCAGAGAACCTGCACGTGGAGAGCAAAGGCTCCAGGAATGACATTCTAGAACAATTGGAAGGTTTTCAGCAGTGGGAAAAGTATCTCATGAATGAGCAGGTGTTCAATAACCTCCCCACTCCTCGCAATTACATTTCCTCAACCCAATAATGACTCATCACCAGTACCATCTCCCACTCCCACTCTTAGAATGTGTATATACCGCTCCCATGCCCAAAAATATTTGTATCACTAGGAAACAACAACATATCAAAAATATTTCTACCTAAGGTCATATTCGCTTAGAACTTCACATAGGCACCAAACGAGATATTAATTTTAGAGGGAGGAGACGATGTGTAAGGTGTATTTTAGTGGATGTAACTCACTGTAACTTCAATAATAAAGAGGCGAAAGAAAGCTCTTATTTTGTCAATGTAACAAACTGCATTCATTGAGTTGAGAGTAGAGTGCAGGAGGAAAACAGTACAACCTTTCCTTGATCGATATGGTCAATAAATTTGCAATTAACGGATGTAATGACATACCTGTAGATGAATCTTGCTTGATGCTTCAGGATCCACACATTTCAGAGGCAAAACGTACTGATTGAAGGGTTCATAAAAAGGGCAATAAGCACCTAAGAAAACAATGACGGTGATGCATTATAATTCAGCCACAACACTTAATCACGACTCAAGCAAGTGAAATACAAACATACATACCTATTTGGCATATATAGTCATCGATGTGCCGATCCGTAGTTTCCAAATCCCAAGTAACAACAACATAATTCCCTGGAGGCAGTGTTTCCTCCACAGGAGGCTCGCACGTAATATTCGACATGCTTACAGCATTTTATTCGATCAATTTTAATGTATTACAACGGTTCGTTGGATGAAGGCCTTTTACTGCACAAAAGAGGAAACGGATGGAGGAATGTTCATAACAACAACATTTTAATGAAATACTTCATCTGAAAATCATACACAAAACACGTACAGCATATGCTAAATCTATATAAATTATCCAAGTTTCATTCATTGGTTAGTTTCTTCTTCATCATAACAATATTCACGGGTTATCAAGCAATGGAATGGAATCAAACCGACAACAGCACATCATTAAAATCGGCTAATTTCTTATATTGAAATTACTTGAGTCACGATTAAGATGAACTGGAAGACTGTCATCAGCAATAATCGCTACAATTGATGTACTTAATGCGATATGAGGGACTGCGAAGTTCACGATACTATCGAAGCAAGAACGATCTTAAATTTCAAACAAAAGCAGCCAATGTGAATTATTTATTTTCTTATGTTAACCTGCTGCATACCGCTACAGGATAATCTTATTCCACCAATCGAATACTCACATATGTAGCTTTATGGTAAGGGAGTAACATTCATCGCCAAAAATGTATACAATTTTACAATAAACATTTTTTCACACTACGTAACCATTACCGTCTGTTGATAGCTGGCAGGCCCAATTGATGCATCCAAGTCGCCAACATGCCGTGATGTACTGATCGTACTGATGTTACCAAATACACGATAACTCATTATATCCCTCAGAATGATAATTAAGCAGAACTTTAGAATAACATTCAAAGTTGAATATTTGCCACGTGAAAACTATTCCCCATTTCGAAACTCATATTTTATGAATGCCAACCAACATGTACATTCACAAGATCCACAGTAACAAAACGATAATTCTGAGCTACTGGGTGGGAATAAAGGAGGTTGATCAACCATGTATTTTAAAGTTCTTAAAGAAAACAATAAACTGGATCATATAACTGATATAACTACCGATGACTATTTTTATGGTCCAAATAAAGTACTAACATATGATCGAAATCCGAAGGAGCCAAGTCAATAAAATTGTAAAATACTACTGTTAACAAAACTTACGAAACAACATTTCATGTTGGAAATACTGATCCCGAGCAAAAATGCCGTTCGCTATGCGTAAAAAAATGGAAGTAAGTTGTGCGCAAAATGAATTTGGTCTGCCATGACATAAAATGGGTCGTAATTTGTTATTGTTTTTATTATTATCCTTGATGTTAAAAGCAAATGGTAAGCATATTTATTTTTAATGGCATTGACATAATTTTTATTTCGAGAGTAGTTGTTATTATCGAGTTATAACGAGTGAAAAATATATTTTCATGATGTATTGTATAATCCTAATGCCTATGTTTATCGATTGGAAACCTTAAAACTTAATGAATAAACATTTGTTTTCTGATTATTATTATTATTATTCTCAATGTGTCCTTAGGCTCGGATGAAAATGCTGGGGTGGAACTGGTAATTTCTCCATCTCCCAAGTCTAATGTTATTTTCAAGAGAGCCGAGGAAACTCTAAACTTGACATGTAGGATATCGGAGACTGGTTCTTTACCGCAATATACTCTTAATTGGGATCTTCCTTTTACCCCTCAGAACAGGTAAGTTTCACGAATTTGTGGATTCATGGATGTATCTCTGAATTGTTTACTGGGAACTAGAATTTGTCCTTGGCATTTGTAAATCATCCTGTAATTGCTGTAGCTCCATCGAATCTATCCATTGCAGAGTTTGAAAATATACCTTTCGTTGGACCTAGTACATCGTCCATGTATTTAAGCTTTGAAAGTCCTAGGTTGCGTGTCAGCATTGCTTCATTGCCTAAAATGCTTTTAAGGTTATCCTGATGCATGTACTGTTCAAGTTCGGTGAAATAAGCCTAATTTTAGTGTATAGTATGCTCTATGCACTTCAGGATGGTTTAGTGAATGCATGTGATAACATCTATGGTGAAGTCGTTGCGAAAACAGAATCTATTTTAATTTTTTTAAATTAAATTAAATTTATTTCTTCCAACGGTACAACACCATTTATACATACAAGGCATGCAAACAATAACAATTTCAAGATAGCAATCAATCGAACAACAACAATAAACATCTTATACAACTCCATCATAGCTAGGAATAACAATAATAACTGGTTGAGTAAAGCCATAACTATAACGATAAATAATAACAAGCATTAGAATCAATCAACGGGTAACCAACTTTAAAAAAAAAAAAATCATAACATGTTAACAACAGAATATAACCATGGATCAACAGTGACACAATATACGAGGTGTGATCAAAAAATAATGGGAATGTTCTTTTTTCTCAAAGAATATTTTTTTATTAATCAATATCAATTTTGTCCCCTTCAAAGTAATCCTCCTTAGATATAATACACTTGTGCCAGTGGTTTTTCCAATCTACTTCTGGAACTCACTTTCCTCAACAGAGTTGAGCTCCTTCAGCGATTCTGTGTTTATCTCATCAGTGGTGGAAAAACATCATCCTTTTATGGTTCTCTTCAGCCTCGGGAATAGAAAAATGTCACTGGGGGTCATGTCCGACGAATACAGTAACTGAGGCAAAATTACTGATTGTTTTTTTACTAAAATATCACAAATAAGTAGTGAGGTGTGAGCAAGACATTATCGTGGTGCAATTTCCACTAGTTGTTTTGCCACAATTCTGGGCGTTTTCGTCAGATTGCTTCACGCAAATGGTGCATAACTTCCAGGTAGTATTCCTTATTGACCGTACATTCATATGAAAAATAAATACTCTTATTGAAAATCAGAAACATAAAGCCCAAGAAATTTAAAAATTCCCGTTACTTTTTTATCACACCTCGTATATCCAAATAACTATAATAATTAACCTGATATAAGATTGATGCACAATAAATTTGAAAGAGCCCATTAAGAAAAGGTTAAGTCAGCTTAAGCAGATGATGTTGATAATTCTCCTTGTGAAGGACAATAATGGTTCTTTGAAGAAATCTATCCTTGAAGCTGCTCCACTCCCAAGTTGCTGCGGTCTCTTTAGACCTCTATTATAGGTATAGCTAGGTTGGTGTGTGCATCCAAACATAGCCATGGATCTTATTTCTCTAGGTATGGAAAAGTTGATCCGTGGAGGAGGTCCGGACAATTCACTATCCCAATGATTTGCTTGTATAGAAAAATCAGGTCATGGATTTGACGTCTGAGATGTAAAGGATGTAAACTAAACTGCTGCTCCAACTCCTCCACCAGCTCACCAGGGTAGCCATAGTCCAGACGAAACCCCAGAACTCTCAAAACCTGGACCTTATTTAGCAAGTCAATGTGACCCAGATGGTATGGAGAACAGATCACCATTTCGTATTCCAACACAGGATGGACAAGAGATTTATAGAGTGTTAGAAGAGACTGTGGTGATCTAAAGTTTCTTGTCATTCTGAAAATGAAGCCCAAGAGGGAGTAGGCTCTGGACACGACCCAGTCAATGTGCTCTGCTGGATTCAATGTAGAAGTTAATACAACACCAAGGTCATTGATATGATCCACTCTACCCAGAAGCACTTTACCAACATGATAGTTAAACGTGTAACAAACTGCCAGATGATTAAAAGAAACAACATCGCACTTGGAGATGTTAAGCTCCATAGCATTATCAGCACACCATAATTCTATGTTGGTAAGGGACTGTTGAAGATTCTCTGGATCAGATGTGGAGAGAACCCGGGTAAAAACCTTGAGACCATCGGCAAATATCAGAATGTTGGCCATCAGTACACTATTAATATCGCTTATAAATATATTAAACAATAATGGGCCCTAGTGCTAGCCCTGATGAATGCCAGACAAGACCCGAAATGGTACTGAGAGAGCCCCATCACATTTGACGATTAGTTTCTGGCCCCAAAGCAGTATGTGTTTTATCTTTCTGCAACGGTTGATGCTAAAACGAAAAAATTTCTGCAAGTGCGGGCGTTTTAGTAATATATATTTCTTATCTTTCTGCAGCCCTCATTTTTGTTCTGCGCTGTCGCTTGATTTTCTGCTTTGGGGGTTCACGGTCTCCTCGGTAACTAGCCAACCACTTCAGAAGTTGACCACCCATAGCCTGCGAGTTTGGCAACTAACAGCCCATTATGCACCTTGTCAAAAGCTTTGGAATAATCTAAATATTCTAAATATATAAACTCGGCAAGAGTTAAGAAATGCAGACATGACAAATCCTTGAAAGACTAGGATATTTGTGATAGTGGATCGATCGCGGAGAAAGCCATGCTGATTGTTTGAAATACATTTTTCCTCAGATAAAAGTATAGATGGTCCAAGACCAGAGCTTCATAAACCTTGGCCAGCGCACACTGTATAACAATAGGTCTAAAGTTTGTTACTATAACTTGTTACATTGCTTCGATCACCTGATTTGTAGATTGGTACTACAAATCTTTGTTTCAATGTAGTCGGAAAAATTCCAGATGCCAGTTAATGCCTACTATTTTATAATGAAGTGGCTACATGAATTTCGGTGGGCAAGATAGGTTACCTATATCTTTGTAGCAGTCCATTTAAATCTTAAATGGAATCCTGTAGAATAATTTGTGTTTGATCTATATTTTCAGTAAAAATCGGGTCATATTTGGGAGAGGTCCCAACATTTTGACCTTGGTTGTGCAGAATGTGAAAGTGACGGATTCTGGGGTTTACAACTGTGAAGCAAAACTGGATGGCAAAGTCAAGCTAAGGGAGGCTGTCACGGTTAATGTTAAAAATAGTGAGTATGCATGACCTATACATTGGATTTATTTAATGTTTCTTCTTATGATAACTAAGTGACTTTTTTTTTCCTCCAGAAAAAAGTGTCAATACAAAGACATCATGCAATGATAAGATGTTTTCTTGCACTCCTGGGAAATGCATTCCCAGACGCTACGTGTGTGATGGATTTGTTGATTGCGAAAGTGGGGCTGATGAAGCGGTAGTACATTGCGGTAAGATGAAACTTATATTTTTAAAAACCTAATGGTGAAACAATACCATTTACATTTCAGCTTTACCATTCTGACAATCTGTGGTAACACTATTCAGCCACTTTCTAGGGTATTTCTTATCTTATATGCGCTAATATTCATATTATTTTGTATCACTAATATTTTGTTACTTTTGTAACATTCCCCTCTTGAGTCCCCGGCAAGCATCAGGTTTCATTGCCGTCATAATAGCTGGAGACTTAAGAGGGGTTGGGCAGTATTCGCAGCCACGTCCGATTCCCATCGGATAGGTGGCTTACGCTGTGGTGGGGTCATGCATACGCAGTAGACGGAGTGACCCCAGGATGATGGCCTTCTGCATGTGTGACACTAGTATTACCTGGTCGAGTTGACATGGAATAACCCATGTACAAGATATAGCGACTACATATCCTCACATATAGACCAAGTTATGTAGGCTGGAGGTGGTTCTCATAAAAAAGAAATGAACCAATACTTGAACTTCCTGGCAAATAAGGAAATAGCCACAGCTGTAATACAACTTTATTTCGCCCAAAGATCATTACATAATATGAATAGGACATCTCACAAATTCATGGATAATGGTCAATTACAAATCAATTGTCCTTCTCAGTTGATCCACACTGTAATACATTTTTCTAAATAAGAATAGTTTAATTTTATTTTTAAAAAGGGATAAATTTTTTATGCTTTTTATTTCATTAGCTATGTATAATACTGCAATTTTTGGTCCCCAGTACTCCAACTCACAGAGATTTGAGCATGACAAAAATGATCAAAGGCAAAATCGACTGTGCCACATTTTGAAATATGGTTTGTAGGTAAAAATACATATGATCTTAACTGTCAACTGTAGTATATTGTTAGTTTTTTAACAAAATTTAAAAGTGGGAAAAACATAATTGTTTTAGTTATTCGCTTTGAAAATGGAAACTAATGAAAAACTCCTTGTACTCAAATGAGAAAAGTCTTTGAGAATTCAAACCCTTCAAATTGAGCTTGTAACCTTTACCGTGCTATTCTGGATTCTTTTTTTTATGAGAGAGAGAGAATTTATTTGCATGTCCAATAAAATAACAGTTATTCATTCAAAATACTCAAGTAAGAAGCAACTCATGCGCTAAAATTTTGTCTCAGTTAAAAGTTTATATTCAACACAAAAAATATTGGGCCCGATTTACATATAATGTATGTATATCTCCCTTATGCAGATTAAACACTTCACATATAACATTTACTTCAATTTCATATAACCCCGATCAAAAAAGACTTTGTCCACTTATCAGTCTCCTCTCTTTTCTGTCTCAATCAAAGTGCAGCTGACCATTTTTTCCTCTCGCTCCTCTTTGCATTCGCAGAACCTCCGGCAAGTTTCTTTTCCTTTTTACTCCCGCCTCCTTCTTCGTGTGATCTCCAGTCTGCTCCTAAGAATCACCCAACAGCAACCTTTCTCTCGCGTCCACTCGGCACTCGTCCGCTTACGATGGCCGGCGAAATTTGTCTTTTCTTTTCTTTTACGTGACTTTTCGTTCGCTCCCGACAGGATGCAAAATGCAACTTCTTCTTCCCTCTCTCGCTATTGTTAACTGTTTATCGACTATGCGTCCTTAGTGACGGCTCTTGAACTTGAGACTTTGTTCAAAACTCCGTGTTGACCTTGAGAATATCATTACAAGCTATTAATTGACTTGATTGGTCCGTTTTTAACTGAGGAAAAAAAGGCATTTTTTTTTATTCAAAGCCATGCTAATTTACAGCTTGCAACATAGGCCCTCCGCAAACTGGTGGTGAATAAATGTGCATCTTGTGGGAGAAAGATGAGCACTGCTGGATTAGTATTTTTTGCACAATTGAATTTTGCATTTTTTATGCAACCGTGCATGATGCATAGTTGCTCGAGAAATGGTCTGATTGAAAATTTCAAAATGGATTTCGAAAGTAGACATAATGTACTAAAAACCATCTGTTCATACTACAACATTAAAATTCATTTTAGTATGTGAAAAGTGCCCCTAAACATAAGTATATATGCACAAAGCTAGTAACTGTAATTACTAGTTTCCCTGCTGCTGGTGTGCTACCTCTAGGCTTTTTTTTAGCTGCTCTTCTTTAACATTAGCAAATCCTTTAACATCAAATGACTTACAAAGGGGACAAAACCGAGTATTGGAAGAAAACATGCTACTTATGTTCCTTGGAGTAAATCAATGCTTACTTGTTAAGTTTTTGGATTGTCATTATTGACTGGGAGAAAAATTTGACCAGGATGAATTACTCATTCTAAAAAACAACCTCAAATTCTTCTGATGAGTGATACCCAGTAATTGGGCACACTTTACACTTTATAATAATTTAAAACAGGGAAGGAGACATCTCCCACAATGATGTACGAAAACGTTATTGATTTTGAATTAAGGGCTTCTGAGAGTTATTGCTAATTTAAATAAAATTATGAGTGTCTCAAAAGGGATTGCTGTAGTATCATAATTAAGTGACCCTTAGGGAATAAAGTTTATTATTTTTTGTATAGAGTAGTTTAAGGTATGGAGAAAGAATTAAATTTTGAGTTAAAAATATGGCAGTAAAACATCAAAATTGCTGATTTTTTTTACCATATATGGTTTCAAAATATCATATGTGATATCAGAAATTCTATAAAAATGATTAATGATAAATGTGCAAGCAAAAAGGTTTTATGCAAATGTGTAATTACATTTATAAATCTGAAGTAGCACCAAAGACATCTCATGTGCTTATTTTATCATGAGTATTTATGTGGGTCCTGTCAGACCATCATAGTCTTAAAAAATATTTTTTAAACTCACTGCGAGATGTCAGATTAATACCTATTACATCTGTGTGGAATTACCATGACCAAACTGAATTTCCATGTGCCTCAGTATCTAGTGCTTCCTACACTAGTTTTTTTTAGTGATATTGCTTGGGCCAAACTTGAGATAAAATAGTTATGTGAATGCAGATTGTTGTACTTCCATTTCGACATTGCATTTCAATGTGAAAATCCATCTTTTTCAAATCCACGTATCTTCATTTTATGGCTGATGACCTAGTATTTTTTAAATTCCATTTGATAGGAAAAATCATGGACTATAGAAAAGAATCACATGATATTAACAAAGTCATGGACAAGGACCATGTGTCCAAATCAGGTTTTTTTTTTTAGTTTCCTCCTTAAAAAAGAAAGCATTCCCATTTGTTGTCATAAAATCTGCAGTGTGCATACACCCTTTAATTAGCTGAAACCTTAGACAGAAAATAAGATACAATGGGATCATGAAGCATTCCAAAAAAGTCATTGGTGTCACTTTTGCTCTCGGAGAAACTCTATTTCCTCTCTGATGGTGTACATATAATTATCAGTTTTTGGCCATTACTAGTGAAATAGTAACACTCAGTAATGTAAAAATCATTCAAGTCAGTGGCCGATAACTGGCCTTTTTAAATTCCCAGAGCATTTTTCCTTCTGATCTCTAGAGCTGAGGCCCATCAGATGACTGATCCATTGCAAAGATAATATTCTATTGAAATATATCACTCTCATCTTATTATGTTGTCAAGCCCATAACATGTATTTTTTTTTAAATCAAAAAGGCATTCTAAAATCAACTTGCATCTTATGGGCTGAGGGCACAGCTATGTTTTCACGCATCTGATTTTGCATTGTGCTGTCAGAGGTCAAGAGATTTCCATGGCATTGAAGCAAATGTTCCTTAATTCTTGAGTGTTTATTGTATCGGTTGTTTTTCAAGACCACTATTTTGCCTGTGTTCCAACATGCATCTTCATGTCAAAGGTACCTGACCTGAAGATAACTAATTTTTTGAGGATTCTGGGACCAGCTACGGTATTACCTTTTACGGAGTCACTTGGTAGTGCAATTGTAAGTGGTCAAGGCGAATGGTTTTTCCTCTGTGGAATTTTGCACTGAAGTTGCGCTTTGGAATACAGGCGAAACTGTTCTCTTGTAAAACAAGCTATGCAATGAACACCCGAGAATGAAAATGAAGGAATATTTACATTCATACATATTTGCAGTTTGTTGTTTGTGTTGTGTTTTTAACTCTTACATATCTGTTTTATTGGTACTCCTGACATATAAATTGCCTTTATTTAAAAACAGGTCATGATGCATGTCAGGGAAGAATAATCTGTGAGGATGGGCGGTGCATTCCAAAATATTGGTGCTGTGACCAGCTTAGTGACCCAAATTGCACCGTCAAAGTGAAACCCACCTGCTGTTCTCAATGGCATAAATGTAGGTGTTTGATTTTATCATGTATTCCTTCTGAAAATGCTCACTTTGTTTGCTTGTGCATATTTTAAATACTGCTCTACCTTACTCATGTTTTATGGCCATGTATCATAAAATGGTCCTTTGGTTTGTTCATACACGTTTAATATTTGCACTACATACAATGGAAAATTAGGAAATAAACAAAAATCCCTCATTAGTGTCTCTATAAGGTGAACTCTGGTGAAGCTGATAAGTAAATTTTAACAAATCGTCAATTTAGTTTTCTTGAATGATTAAATCCCTGTGTGGAAATATTCATATTTAGGAGTTTATTATTATTATATTATTATTATTATTATATTATTATTATTATTTAGGAGGAGGAGATTATTTAGATGGGAGACTTGCTAGATAAATTAGAGCTGAGTGATAATAGTAATTATCTTTATTGTCTGAAGACCTAACAGACTTATCCAAGGCTTCTATCTGATACATGTTTAATATAGCAAATTGTAAAAATATAGATAATAGCTCTCTGTTACATAAGTTTGCAAATTATTAGAAAATAATTCTAGAAGAGAATGGTAAGATTTCATGAGAAAGCATTTTTTTAACTTTCTCTTTAATATATGTACTAAGCATGTTAGATCACTTTATGTTATGGTTAGAGGTGTGAAATTATAGCATTAATTTTTAGGATTTGTAGCATTAATTATTTAAAAAGTAGCATTTACAGCATTAATTATTTTAAAAAATAGCTATAATTAGCAAAAACTAATTTTTCAAGTTTGAGGAAGTCTGGAAAAGGGAATTCAATGAACATACATGCAAATAGGAAGAAACTTACGAGAAATTCTTGTTTGGAGCACTGATAATCAATCAATTTAAAAATTATCATTTCTCTAATACTTTCTTGGCTGACATCTAAATCAAAATCACTTGGCTTTTGGGATTGGCCACCTCCAGTTTTCTTATCCTAACGTTTCAGACAGTAATCACTGTCGTCACATCACGTGACTGTCCGCTGGATCGAGTAGGTGGCTCTCACGGGTGTCTCCTTAGTTTATTTAATATTTTATTTTATTACTATTTACATATATATTTTTCCTCTGAAGATTGACTGTGATCACTGTCTGAAACATAATGATTAGAAAACTGGACACAACCAATCCCAAAAGCCAAGTGGTTTTAATTTAAAAATTGTCGGACAGCCATCTAGTCTATTTTTAATGTATCATTTAAAAATTCACTGCCTGTCTCAGAATCTAGTAAATAACTGCCTCAGGCCCAACAGACGTTATCAATTTCGTTTAGACGTTTCGTCAATTATTCACACAGGTATGCCTCAATGCAAACCTTAATCCAAATATAAAGTATTATTCCTCTCCCGTGCAGAGGTGTGGCCATGTGGTGTCACATTGGCGTCAACTTGGCACTCGGAAAATTTTCTATTTCCTGCTGTACAATTTTTTTGTCCAGGACTGTAGTACATAACACATTTTGAGGGAGGGGTTTAAGTGGGGATAAGGGGGGCAGGATTCACAGGGGGGAGGGATAGAGGGAAAGGAGGGAGAGGTGGGTGAGAGGAGAAGTGGTGTCCATGTGGTGAAGTGCATAACAACACGGGTAATTTTTTGGGGAAAGCCGCCGATGGGACTTCCATTGCAGTTGCAGGTCTTCGTTGTCCGTTGCCTCCCATCTTGAGATGTTGCAGAGGAAGGGGGTGCATGAATAGGGGGGAAATCCTCTGGTGGTCTGGATGGGTTGGGGTTTCTGAGGGGATGGAGGAAATGTAGCTAGCATAACAGAATAGGAGCATCGGTGTAGCGGTGACATACCAGACCCCTAGCCCCCCAAACATGAGACAATGTAAGATGATCCCAACCCCCCCTCCCCCAAAAACATCTTACGTAATACTTGAATGGCCCCTTACTGGACGAAAACAACAATCAGTGCACATGCACTCAAGCGCTTGGGTTTGCCTTGCGTTATTGTTTCCAAATTGTAGGCCTGGTACTGCATTTTAATGGGCACTAACTATGTAATTTCTGCTAAAGGTTACTTTTTTTGTAGACAACAAATTCCATAGCTTCAAGGCTATTCTTCTAATGTTTTGCAATGGCTTCATTCACCGTAGATAACGATGGAACAATGGTCAAGGAGTTTATAGTTACATTGCTAGCGGTCAAGTTTATCACAAACTTAATGTAGCAGCTCACCCTACTCAAAATGATGATGGAAAATTTGAACGGCCTCAATAAGGACAGATATACATTTGGATAATCCGGATGCTCTTAGTGCATACATAAAAAATGCCAATAATCGTGGTATCAGCAAGAATCTTATTAGTCTTTTGGAACATATTTTGAGATCTGAAAATCCGTTTGCTCTTGGATCCATGATAATGTGAGAAGTAGAGGAAGAAGCTAATAGACACACTGCTGCAGAAGGTGTAGAGCTGACTTATGTTAAGCTGCTTTTTGCATTACCTTATGCCATTTATCACAGAAGGTTTTACATCCCTCTTCATAATGAAGTTTGTGCCATTTTTACCCTCAACGCTGACCAAAGCTTTCCAGATGAAGAGTTAATTATTCGTAATATGTGGGAAATCTTTAGTTACCATGAATAATATTGACAGTCGTGTTGGGCCTTTTACTAATCCACTATTTTACCCAAAGGGCAATTTTGGATTCTCTGTATTAATATTCATTTAAGAACACCTTATACCAGGCATCAAAATTTGACTAGATTTGAACTAGCTCAGTACCGATTAGCATTTAGACCTCAACTTGCCAAATATTTTGCTTTTGACATCAACCTAAGAAGTTCTGATCTCCGCCTTTGAAAGTGCAATGCTTGGCATTTCGGTGGTCGGCTTTTTCAGCAATATCTGGTTGATACTTTTAAGAGTGGAACATGACCGTATCCGATGGATTAAAGCAAATTAAAAAAATGCTTGCAGATAACTGTATGTACAAGAGTGATTCAATGTTTGAGTGAATTGACTGAGATAAATAATGTCGTAGTTGGTGAAAGGATTATTTTGCCTTCTTCGTTTCCTGGATCTACACATTACTACACTGAACATTTTGAAGGCGCTATGGCCTTAGTTCGTCGACTTGCATCACCAGACTTCTTTATCACAATGACGTGCAATCCTGAGTTGCCCGAATTTGCGGAAGCAGCTCGTACAAATATTGAAGATGGATCAACCTTGCAACAATTTGCCCATGACTGTCCTGACTCAATAACTTCGACACACGAGAAACATTGTATGGAAAGAAATATTGAATAATGTTTAATCTAATAATAACAATAATCTGTCAAAGAATATTGAAAATATAGTAACAGGTAAATATTGAATTAATTAATGATTTCTGAATTTCGTTAGAAGAACATTTTTGTGTTAGTGGTGTTTTTGAGTTTGATTTTTAAAGTTAGTTTTATTGAAATATTTTAATCGCACTATGTGAAGTCCCAATATAATCAAAATAGAAGTAGCAGAATAGGAACATACAGGTTCTTAGTACACCAAATAAACATGGTGCATGGTACCAACATAACCTGGTACTATGATTTGAAATTGATAGCATAAAATATTCCAATTCTAAAACATCCTCTGTATCTGCACCACTGTGTAGCACGTTGAGCGGCCTAGACCAAGCTCTGATTATAGCGGGTCTTTGGCCGAGGAATGAAAATAGAGGAGATGCAGACGCCTCGCTGCACCAGCCGGCCTTCGCTTACAGGGTCTGCCTCTTCTCACCCAAAACCCTCAAAACGCCAACGCAAGGCAAGGGTCGCCAAAAGAGATATAGAGTGGGGAGGGGCGAGAGGTGAAATGCTAGAAGAGAGCAGATGGAGGGGAAAGGGAGAGGGGAGGGACATTCGTCCTTGAGAGACTCGGTTGCGGCATCAGTGGCATCAACATCGTCTGTCGACGAATAGCTAGCCCTCTGTATTACCAATGCCACCTAAAGTTAATGTTACTTAAGGTGGCGTTGGTAATACCCTGTGCTAACTCCTTACGTAAGACTGACTTACTTGTGAGAGGGAGGGGGGGGGGGGTGGGAAAATCTTACATTGTCTTACATCGGGGGAGGGGGGGGGGCAAAAATTACTTAAATCGTTTTACGTAATACTTGAACGGCCCTTAAGCCCAAGAAACCCACATTCCACACATTTTCTCGCCGCTCGGCGGCCAAGCTATGATAACTGTTAAATTAAGGTGGAATAATGACGTCAATTTCCCATATATCCCCCCGTATTTCATCTAAAATCGTATTTATCGCTTTAAAATACTTTTATCACTTTAATTCGAAAAAATTAATATTGCTTTTAATGCTTTCTAATGACATGAAACGTAAAGAAAATTAAAAAAGTGTAAAATATACACTTTATTTTTATCGCGCATACCGCAATTGCGATATTTTCATGCCTCTAATTATGGTATATTTATGTGCCCAATGCCAAGGGAATTTAAATTCCTTTCAGGATGATATTGATGCATGTGTTGTTGGATCCTTGTGTGATAAGGATCTACAGTAGACCCCCCTCCCGTTATGTTGTTAATCCGTTCCATAGGACCAATCGTAATGTGAATTCCTTCGTAAAGTGAATCAGTATATTACAGGACGAGGGATCGGTTTAGTTACATCATTGCCAGTGCATTCAGTGATACACAATACAGTATATGTATAAAATATGCTGGAATCAAATGATTTAAAATGTTATTTAACCAATATTTTAACTTAAATGAGGTGTTGTAAATTGTCAACACATCGAATATCATTCCATGAATACGCCAGATGCACCTCGCCTCCATACTTGCCAATAGCTGCGAGCCAATCTCAGCGACTTAATATTGAACCACATTTTCAAGCTATGGGTAGAAAACATGGAATAGAAATTATTCAACTCTCCTTAACCGCTTCAGTGTCACATAAAAACATTTTTTTGACCAAAAATAATCAGGATTTTTTATTTGGAGTATTTTTATCTAATTTGACATACTTTATGGAGAAACCATTTTTTTTGTAAAAAAAAATTAATGGTTAATGCGGAATGCTGTTTAATAACAAAATATTTATTTTCACAAATTATTTATTAAAATACATTGTAATATATATATTAGTGTATTTGGTCTCTTAAGATGAAAGAGGACATTTGTAAGTTCTTATAGTTTTATAATATAGCTAAAAATAATTGTTTATAGCAATTAAAAGTTTAAACTTTTTTTTTTATTTTGAATATTTAAAAGTTTGCAGTTTTAACTACAGTGATATTCCCTTTGTCATCTCTTTTCATGCTACATATGACACATTGCCTCGTAGAGTTTGTTTTTTTCCAGTTACGGTATCATTACAGGAAAATGGCGTTTAATCAGATGAAGCGGATTTTTCGATGCACTGCGTCTCCCGCCTTTTGGAGAGAATTCTGGACAGTGGTACTTTTCAATCATCCTCTCCACGACTGAAATTCTATATTCTAGTGGTAGCTTTTTTCCTCCTGATTTGGTGTACAATACGTACGAATTCCACAATGCTTGCTCTAGTAGGTGGAAAAACATCTTATAATATTTTTAATATAAGATTCACTCCTTGTAATGCTTTCTTCCAATTCCCAATCGCTATCACTATCTGCATCCTTTGCTGTAATAGGCATACAATACATAAATTTTAAAACACCTACTGAAGTACGCGGTAGTAAAATAATTTATAAAAAATAGTAACTCTTAGTGTAAAATGAAGATAGCAATTCAAAAAAGAAAACAAAAAATCTATAACTAACATAGTTTCCAGCTTATAAAATGCATTTTTTGCCATTGATAATAATTCTGCATCTAATACGGCCATATTTATTCACATATTTTTTCCAAAATGTGAGGCCAAAACTAGAGTGCGTCTTATAAGCCGGAAAATACAATAACTCGACTTACAAGCAAAAGGGCAGTTCACGACGTAACGCTTACTATGTAGCCAGAGAACTGATTTTGATTCACTCTTGGACTATGGAAATATGAAAACAGATATGTAGTGCCAAATATAACCAGAGTGCAAATGGAGTACAATGTAAGATCCTTGTAAAATGCGCGGGAGTGGAATAATGCATAAAAAGTAAATCTTAGTGAAAAATGAAGTTAGTCACAAATATAATGAAAGAGAAAAAATCAATAATTACCTCAACTTACAGGCACAAGAGCAGCAGGTACACAGCGTAACACTTTCTATATAGAGAGAGGATGACAGCGTAACACTCGGGGGCTATCAAAATATAAACAAGAGCAGAGCACAAGGGCAGTACACAACGTAACAGTTGCTCTATATAGAGAGAACTGATTTTGATACACTTGCGGGCTATCAAAATATGAACAGAGCACAAAAAGAATACACTGTAATAGCCTAGTATAACATGCAGGAGCAAAGTATTCTATAAATACTGCAACCTCCAGTGCAAAGTCAAGTCACAATGTGACTCTTGCTACTTAGTAAACTGGTTTTGATTACCTCGCGGTCTATCAAAACATGAAGACTAAGAGTGCCTAAAAAATCGAAGACTAAGCATGGTTGGTTGCTACAGAAACTTCCCACAATAAACTACCTACTTCTAGCATGTTTTGTTTTCCGAATGGTTAATGTGCTTGGAAAAGAGACGGTTCACAGTGCAAACTACACCCTTCGTCGACAATACCACTTCACTTGGAAGACTGATATTCACACAGTAGTTGAGCTCATCAGCAACTTAGAAGGCAGTGTGATGCAGATTATCTTGGTGGGAAGTCATAAGGATCGTGAATTTCAATGCAAATTTAGATAAGCCATTACAATTAATCTCTATCATTCACCGAGAAATGTTATGATAAAATTCAGCTGGTTTCATTGATGAGATTTATTGTCTTGCACCAGCTGTATCCATTAAGGAATCATATCACTTCGTTGGCAAGGTAATGTGCTCTTGCAATAAGTTACTCTTTGGTGGAAGTTTTCATATTTTTACAAGTTGGTAAACAAAATGATGTCTCTATAATGGCTAATGAGAGCCTTAATCTGAATTATCATAAATGTGATCCTGACTACGTAAGAAATGTTGCGTTTTCTCATTGGTGCTGATTAGTGACAGTGCTAATCACTGCAACATTTGCTCGATTTGCTCTAATCATGCATACAGCTTATTATAAATAACATATGTATCATTAAATATGTAAATGTTGCTATGACAAAAAATACAGTCCGTTGACAAATATGGATTAGAATACTGAATGAATAACAATTTTTGAGTGCAAAAATCGTGAAAATGTGAAATTATAAAGGGCACATGAAAAATCAGCTCGCTTTGAAATTCCTAGCATGCAGGTCGTAAGGTGAACCCATCGTAAAGTGGGGGTCCACTGTATATCTTTGTTGAGGATAAGTTTGCTGAGACAGTTTCTCACTAAAATGGAAATACAAGTGGACCCCCGCTTTACCATGGGTTCACTTTATGATGTATGAACTTTACAATATGCATGCTAGGAATTTTAAATATTCAATTTGAAAATCGTTTAAATATTAAATTGCTATGATTGGCTCACAGTTAGCGAGTACGGAGACGAGGTGCATCTGGCATATTCATGCAATTTAATTCGATGTGTTGACAATTTACAACACCTAATTAAAGTTTAAATATTGGTTAAATAACATTTTAAATAATTTTATTCCAGCATATTTCATACCTATACTGTATTGTGTACCACTGAATGCACTGGCGCTGATGTAGTTGTACCGATCCGTTGTCTTGTAATATACTGATTCAATTTACGATGGAACTCACGTTACAATCGGTCCTATGGAACAAATTCAGGGGTGCAACAATGGGGGATGGAGGGCAGGGGGGCATTACCCCCCCAAGCATGATTGTTGGGGGGGATAGCCCCCCCCCCCCCCCCCCAGAAATCAGAGGTTGTGGCTCACTTTTTAATGGACACTGCCCGATTTGCAGACTCTCTTCCCCCCCCACGATTCGGGAGGTTGTTGCGCCCCTGAACAGATTACCATCGTAACGAGGAGCTCATCTGTATTGTACATGTACTATCGTTTTCACTGAAATGTAGACACCCAAACTGATTGTACTGATTTGATAAAATGGGGCCGGGTCGGAAAAAACAGAAGAGGGTTGGCACACGAGGCTAGCTGCGGACTTTGCCTTAACGTCACCGAGAGCCGACGAGGACGGACTTGGATGCGACCGGGCTAGCAGAATTAGAGTCAAATAAACTCCGAGAGCATAAGCCCTAGCGAAAGGAATGCACTGAGGAAACTCACGTCCACGCACACGTTGGGGCGATCGGAGTATTTTCTTTTGGGCTCCGTCGCGAGGTTTTTCCTCTCCCTAGATTCAGGTTTAGGCTCACCGTGAGTGACTCGGAGGGAAGCGGCTCCGTAGCCGAGACGGTCAAACATATATAACTATTAAACATCGTAGGATAATTTGGGGTAAAAGAGCTGATATGCGTATTTATTTCCACCTGGTCCTTATAGCTTACTATGGTTCGCACACCAAGTGACAGATGCAACCACTGCCACTTCCAATGCTTTTTCCCTCTCAGTGAATTAAATCTGTTAAGAAATAAATGTGGTAACGTAGAAAGCCATTATTTTTATAAATTAAGCCGTAAATAAAAAACCGCATTAACTCTTTCTTTTGTCAACTATATAAATTGTGTTGAAGAATGCATCTTTTTAATCTAAAAGATTTAAAAAATGGCCTGACTACGGATTCGAACCCTGCCAAAACCGCACACCAACTTCGGCGAATGGAATTAACCATCTCGGCTACGGAGCCGCTTCCCTCCGAGTCACTCACGGTGAGCCTAAACCTGAATCTAGGGAGAGGAAAAACCTCGCGACGGAGCCCAAAAGAAAATACTCCGATCGCCCCAACGTGTGCGTGGACGTGAGTTTCCTCAGTGCATTCCTTTCGCTAGGGCTTATGCTCTCAGAGTTTATTTGACTCTAATTCTGCTAGCCCGGTCGCATCCAAGTCCGTCCTCGTCGGCTCTCGGTGACGTTAAGGCAAAGTCCGCAGCTAGCCTCGTGTGCCAACCCTCTTCTGTTTTTTCCGACCCGGCCCCATTTTATCAAATCAGTACAATCAGTTTGGGTGTCTACATTTCAGTGAAAACGATAGTACAAAATATACGGGATGGTTGGCACATTCAGTTTGCTAAATAAAGGTTCACAAGGGGATCTTTAAGACTCTCCAAGTATGTATATGTCATAAAAGTTGTTGTTTCAGGCTTAATTTTGTGGAATAACATCATGAATGAAAAAGACTGGAAATTTTCCACAAGAATATAGTTTTAATCGACCGGTTTCGGTGTACAACACCATCATCAGGTGGTGATCTACCTGAGGTGGTCTACCTGATGATGGTGTTGTACACCGAAACCGGTCGATTAAAACTATATTCTTGTGGAAAATTGCCAGTCTTTTTCATTCATATGTATATGTCTCACAATTTTTTTCTGGCTAAGAAGAATTTTGTATAACAAGCGAACCAAAGAGCCTGAAAACGCAATACTATAAGGCACACAAGCATATAAATCGGAATAATATGTATGTGATTTTCAACACCCATGCTGACTCTGCATTGATGGATGCGTATGCTCTATAGTTCGGATTTGAGATGGGAATATATTTCCTATTAATATTTGTGAAGTTGTATTACACAAGCTAAATCTTCAGTTTTTTTAAATTATGGAGCAGTATGTCAATATGGAAAGCTTAATTATGACAGCATATCTAGTGGGCATAAATTGGAGGAAGGAAGGCATTTTTTTGTTAGTTGTGTGTTTACAGGTACATAACAGGGAACGATGCATTTAAGTGGAATTTCTCTGAAACATGGGGTTATAGAATCTAGCATGGTATGCCTGATATGTCAGCGACCTGAGCAAATTTGACATGTCTTCTGGAATGCTTGGCTAGTGGAGAGTCAATATCCAAAATACTTTTTTTTCTTAGTTTTTGGCTATCGTCCTTATATTTTTTAAAGATATGACTACCATACAACTTTACCTTTTTGTATTGCTGTAATCATTTAAAATTTTGCGCTATACTTATAGCATTGAGTGAAATTTAGAAGAAATTACAAGCAGTCCCCGAGTTACGTAAGCCTCGACTTATGTAAATCCGTTCTTACGTAAGTGGCAACCTTACCAAAAAAAGACGAGAATTACGAAAGTTACGGATTTGGAAGGATAATTGCCTACTTTCAAGGAGCGCATGTGCCATAATGGTAGTAAGAGCTGGCCAATCTGAGAGGGTTGAGACTGGTAAATTGGCCTGATAAGCAGTCGTAAAGGAGCAGTAAGATACCGTGCTTTTGCACACAGGTGCAGTTGTTTAATTCGTAGTTAGGGTAGTATGCATTTTGATAAGAAATTCATGAGGTGCAACTTTCAGGCCAATTAAATGTTTTGGTTAATGATAAATTAGGAAACGCATAAACATTATTAAATGTTATAATTTTTTACGAGATAAATGACTAAACGTAGTTCGTGATGAAGTGATTTTCAATAAAGCATTAATGAGAAACTCAAAATCACTCTCAATTTGAAGCATGGAATTACACTCGGCAAAGGCTTACTACTGTTGGCACAGAAAGTATGTGACCGAAAGAAATACATGAAGAGACCTTCATAAACAAAAGAATCACTAGCAAGCGAAAGTTTAATACCAATCTATGAATTTCACAATATAGGTAACCAACAATAAAGAGTTCTTGAATTTTGCAGTGAACTAAATTAAGTTTGGCCAAAATTTATTCCCCGTATATCTCCAAATCCACTGTAATCTGGAGAGCACGGACTCAGTTATGGAGTAATTTTCGACTCCTTTTTTTTTACTTCTGTAAATTTCGACTTATGTAAATTTTGACTTATGCCACTAGTGTCGGAACGCATCTATTACGTAATTCGGGGACTGCCTGTATTAGGAATCTTACTGGAAATTAATTTTGTGCATTCCATTATTTTGACACCCTGTCTGAGAAACTATTTCATTTATGGTCATTAATGCAGGCAATATTGACTTATTAATTTTGTCATGGTGCAGAGATCTCCTGTAGTTGCAGTGCCAAAATCCTCCATGCCCTGGCTACTTTTTTTGTCTAGCCCCGTGAACAGTCAGCCTTAACTTTTATGTGATAACCAAACCTCATCATTGAGGTTTCTCACTATTGAACTATAGTATTGGAATAACAACATGATTTCACAGCAGTTAGCATTTTTTTTCCTTAACTTTATGTAAGTTAATGTATGTACATACATGCTTAAGATGCTAATTCTTTTGCTTAACTGATAATCCTTTCCAAAGTTTTCATTGTTGGACAATGAATTCAGTTACTTTTTAATTAATTTTAGCGCTGTGATTTTTGGAATATTTCATAGTTTGAAATTTAAAATAAAATCGAATGAAAAAATTCATCATTTAAAAGACTCAAGTATATTTTTTTTTTCAGTGTATGTGGACAATGATCATGGATACTTATCTGAACAGCAACGGTATAGTGACATGGGGTTTTTGCAAACTACAATTTACACTGTGATTGGTATGTCAACTTTTATTTTTACTCCTAAACTGGTTGATTGTTCATGGCATAATGTTTAATTTAGTTAAAGCTGTGAATGAGAAGGAATATTTTCATTCCTCATTTTGTGAAATTACACTCTGACGTGCGGTTAGTTTATTCTTAAGATATTTCTAGGCCTGTTTTAATAATCTCAGGTAATATATTTTCGCAGCATGAAAACCAAAGTTAACACATTCTTCAATTGATAACTCACATTTACTAACCAACAAGACTGATGTAATATATGTACATAACTTTCGTTAACTTGATTTTAATATGAAGTTAAAGAAAAGGCTTTGTCAATTTGTGGTAAACGTTCACCAGGCATTTCAAATCCAGGACATAGTGTGGCCAATTGTATCACTAAAATATCTGTAAATAGCACGTATGTATTTAACTTTTATATCAATACTCTAAATCAAGAGAGAAGTGTATTTGGCCTTTCTTTTTAATGACTGACTTAATGCCTGACTTAATGTCTGAGAAAAATCAGTGATTTGTAATTGGTATTAAATTGGTCACCACTGCATGGCTATGCAAAACGAGAGTAAAGAATAAAAGTGAAAATCTCATGAAAGAGTGAGGGTTGATGGCGATAGAAAAATGCAGCATGGTTGAGAAGGTAACAAAAAGCAATTCCAGAAATGGATGAAAAGGTTTAGGACTTGTTAATGTTACTCACAGTTGATGCTTACACAGGATGATAAAGGCCTCCATTAATATCAATGCATAAAACCTGAGGTTCATGTTGAAGCGAATTGCAAACCAGGCTTTCCTTTTATGTGTGCATTATGTTTGAAAAAAATTGTACCAAATGATTTAAATAATGAGATAATTGTATCTATGTGTAGAGGTAAAGTTGTAAAAACTAAATGCTTGGATAAGTAATTAGGACAAAAACCTCAGGTTACAAAACTATTTGTTCCCAAATTATGATGTGGAAAAGTTTCTAGGTTTTAGCAAGATTAGCAAGCGTTTACTAAATGCCATGGGGTAGGGGTAATTTGGAAGTAAATGATAAGTAAACTTATGTAGTTTTTTCCACATAGATTTATTACAACAAGACGACCTAGGTTTTGTCGAAGCTCGTCATCATCAGGACATCTCCACCTGATGATTACGAGCTTTGTCGAAACCTAGGTCGTCTTGTTGTAATAAATCTATGTGGAAAAACTAAGCTATACTTATCATTTACAATGCTAAGCAAATCCCACAAAGTCACGCCCGAGACAAGGGAGTAATTTGTAAGTGTTTGGGGCTAGGGTAAGAGAAGTAGGGTGAGGAATAAGTAGATGGCAAAAGAAATTTCATTGTGTGTTTCTGTTATGGGCAGCTATGATAAGTGTATTTCATTTGGTGTCATCAATTTGAATAGATAAATGGCTGTTTAATGACAAGCCTAATTTAAGTTGATGCATGATTTATTTATCTAAGGAAGTTTGAATTTGATGGAACCTTGTGGTCTTCCTTTGACTTACAGGGTGTGCCATGGCTTTCATGTTCATAGTTACCATACTGGTGGTTGCCATATGCCGTGTTCACATGAAGCGCACGTCTACTCTGGGAGGCATTGCGTCTGTCACCTCTTCTCATGGAGTGCGTTGCTCACGGCTAGCAAGTGGTGGCAACCGGTGTCCCGGTGGTGGGCTGTCGAGGAATAGTGCCACGCACTCCCTGCTCACCCATCACCAGCCCATGGACCCATCCTCGAACACCCCTCTGCACTCACTCCAACTGTACGATCTAGACGTGTATCTGAACGCTGCGACGGGCAGTGGTAGGGATGCGGCACAAAGTCCCCATGGGGTTAATCCAAACCCTCACAGCCTCCTCGTGACGTACAACATCAACAATGGTGTTCAGTTTGTGGGTCGTCCCGTGGACCCTCCTCCATATTGTGAAGTGATGTCAGCTCCCCCGAGGGAGGGTCCACCCCCCCCTTACGTGTCGCACGAGGACATTTCATCGCCAGCTTTGAATCAGATGCCATCTCCGCAAGTGTCTGCCGCCGTCAACTCTTCTTGCGCGAGTACTGGTGCGCCACTGAATCCGTCTCCTCCCTCTCCTGTGGTCCAGCCACCTCAGCAGTCCACAGAGGAATCTCGCCAATCGGAGATGGAACCCTCGGCTGTAAATATTGAATCCCAAGTCACTGATTCTTTATTAGGGCAAGCGTCAGAGGAAAGAAATAATTCCCCTTGAGCACAATGATTGACTTTCGAGGATACAAATTTGTAAAGCAATATTTTTAATTGTATCACATGGGACCTGAAATGGGACCAGAGTTTTAAAATTAAGCTTTTGAGGCAGGTAAGCTCTGATGATTTCCATGTATGGTACAATATCTCCAAATTGGCGTTCTAATTGTTGACTACTTGAGAGAAAACCATGTTATTAAATGATATTGAATGTGATATTTTTCTCTAAGGATAATTTTTAGGATCGCTTGCCCATAATGTTCTGACAGGTTCATTTTTATGACTGAATCACCTGATAGGGCAGCTAAAAAAATTTATTTTATAAAATTTAAGAACAATTGTACAGAGTTGACGGGCACTGGTTTCTTTTTAAAGATATTAGTAGGCATTCAAATCTCAGTGTCATTATTCTCATATAAAGACTTGTACTTTATTGAAGCGTCTTGAATTTGATTCCAGTTATATTGATGAATGTTGTGTTGCGCAAGTCATGTATTTCATACGTGCTGCATTTATTTTACCCACATGAATGATACATCAAAGTAATAGAACCATATTGATTATTTGAAATACTTACATATTTTTTGTGTACCTGGGTTTATAGTCGTGAGAGTAACCCATATCATTGAATATGTGTTTCATCTCACTAAAAGAATTCATAGTTTAGGCATTCTGTAGCCATAATGAATACTCTCTATGAAGTGTGATATCTAATTGTATACATATTGGATAATGCTGTAAGGATAGACCATTACTTCTTCACTCCGTTATAATACTCAATTATTTAGATAAATCTGTAGTGTTTTGGTAATTCTTTATCGGTTTTTTAGCTTTCCCTGAGAAGTGCATACAAATATTGGTCTCAATAATGTTTGGTGAAGCAACCCTTAAGCTGTGGAAAACATATTTCTACATATGCAAGGATGACTGTGAGGATAATATTTTTGGTAGTCTGATTGTCACTTTCCCTGTACTTGTCCCGTCCCAAGTTTTATAGCCTGAACTTTCCTAGATAGGTTTCTCTGATAACTCTGAAGTGAGATCCTCTACTCTCGGATAATCAGTGAAGGGGGCTTGTTCCTTAGACAAGGTTTACTCGCTTTGTTGCTTGCTTACTTTTACATTAAATGCTATGGTTTAAACTCAAGGGATTCACATTCTGTTTAGAATAAAATTAATCATGGAGCAGTAATGAAAGTAAATGTGAAGTACTAATTCTTTACAAATCCTATGTAAAGATACATTGATTCTTCATGATAAGATCTCCACAAAGGGCTGGAGAATGGCCATGCTCTCCCACCAGAGGACAAAGATCCAACCAAATTGTGATGGTACACAGCATTCTAATTCCTTATCTACACTATAAATGTGAGGAATGATCACCTTACTTTTCTCATGCACATACGAATGGCCAAAAATCACGACTTCCCTGGCTCAAGGGTTAATGTAGAAAATTTCCTTGTGTGAAGTATGAATGAATACATAGGAAAATGTTGACTTTGCCCTTGTTATTCTCATCCCTGAATCTCAGCTGTAATACTTGACTTTGTTATAGACTCAATACTTCAAATGTAGCCAGGGATATTTAGGATCCTAGGTTATGTGTGGTACTCTATATATTTCAACCTAAAAAGTTGAATGAAATTTGTGGGACCTATTCGTCGAATGAAAAATTTGCTCCTTTAATTTTCCCTCAGAAGTTATATTTTTATTTCTCATTTCCCTTGGGGAAAGTAACAGGTAGTATGAGTTAGAAATAGTGAGTAGGATATTGGGAGATATGATGGCAAATCTCATAGTTTACACTTCACAGAAAAATCCATGACAGGAAAAAAACAAGGAACTGAAGCCCAAAATCTTCGGATTAATTGGTAGGGTGCTCTTGCAGGCAGGCAGGCACAGCCAGTGCATGTGGCTGTTCATTTATTTTCACGTCTTGTAATTGGGGAAGTATGAAGCAATTATGTAGATTAAGCTCAGTACCGTACTGGGCCGAATATAAGATGGCACTGAATGTAAAGACGGGTTAGGTTCTAGAGCTGCCATTTTATGGAAAAAATTGTAATGCATATATAGGATGATAGAAGCATGCAGAGTGTTCGCTACAAAGATTTTCATGCATTTTATTACTAAATTTATGAGAACAATGCTTCAATCAGTGAGATAGATATGCCTACTTACAGTATAACCATACTTAATGCAATCAAGTTCTGAGGTGGCTTTTATAGAAATTTCCCTCCAATGGTTACAGGGATATGAAGATATAGAGTACATATACAATATTACCTTATTTATTGAAATCAGGTGCTGACATAATGGTGATTAAAATTGAAAATGTTCTCCTATGATTACAGGATGGGTATGATATGGAGTTCTGGATTCTCAGGGGTAGTGTATTTCACCCTTGTAACACTATTTTAAATATTATATTCACTTTCCTCTTCAGATTTCTCGCTTATTTCATCATCACTTTCCAAATGAGATGTCTCACTTCGAACTTCCTTTGGCCTCCATTCCACATCCTACAAATCAGAGTCCTCCCACACAACATCATCCTTGGTGCCATCCAATGCATTTGAAGTACAGAATTTCTTAAAGCCTCTCTTTATTGCTGGGATGGCATCCCAAGAAGTCTTAATCCACCGAGTAATAGGTGCCAAAGATGGCTTTTGAATACGTCCAGAGGGTGTGTATTCAAAGTTCCCACTCATCTGCCACTCAGCATAGTATTGTTTTAGGTTACTTTTTAAGAGCCTTTTGACACATACATCCACCATACAAACTAGAATCGTAACTCTTTCTCTCTCCTCTGGGAGCATGATTCTCAATTTGATCAATGATGATCTCAATTTGTGTACCATGTTTTTCAACCATGTGCCTCTTGAGCGACCACATAAAGCACTAAGCACAAGGCCTCAAACAGCAACCCACATACAAGCCACCTTGTGCACCAAGGAGGTGTGTCAAAAACAAAACACAAACTTATTTCAGTCAGCCGCAGAAATGGAAATTTATTACCATGTGAAATTCAGGATATCTTTTGATGGTTCTATTTTTCTTTGCTAGTGATTAATGATCTAGTCATAGTTTCTCAGAAGGTCTAGACTCCCAATAGTTCTCTACTCTACCCGAGTTCATCATTTCCTGTCCATTTGGTATCCTATTAGATTTCAGCCCTACAAAAAGTCAGTTTTCATTGCTTGGAAAATTCATTAGTTCAGTGCACTTTTTTGTCCTATTTTGTCAAAATTCTATGCACCATATGTGACTGCATGTAAGCTGTACATAAAATGCACCCTAATGTCAGCAATCCATATTGAGGAAAATGAAGTTCGAACATTGTAGGCACAGGGATGATTTTTCAATATATTTTTTTAAATAAGATAAAGCATCTTATTTGCTAACAAATACATATTCTTGGTTGAAGCTTTTCAATAGGCCACATATTGTCGGATCACTTTATTATAATCACATAGTTATTTGAGTGAAGCTAATGCCTGATGAATGATTTAAGTTTGTTTAATATGCTACATATGTTTATAACCAATATAAATATTAATTTGATGAATTTCAGGAATATTTAAAAATAAAAATCTTTTTTCAGTGGTACATTTGCACTATGAATGGCTTGGCTATTAGTTAGTAACTGGTAATGATTATTTTCTGTAGTTTATGTGCCAGAAACTTCCCTATGTTTTTTCACCTGTTAAGGTAACGTATTTTGAGCATATTATTTGAGGTAACATCCAAAGGAATCAACTCTACCAATTACTTAGGTCAGCATCCACCCCATGCTGATTAGTAATGTAGGCAACATTGTTAGCTCGTGAATGATAGCCCTTATTTACCACATATGAGACTATATTCATATTTTAGCCCATAATTGCCAATGAAATTGCTGATTTTCATGCATAGTCTGCCTTGGTAAAGTGCTTATTTATCTGAAATTCTGACTGTCAGGAATATAATTATTACAATACTGAACATAATTATTACAATACTCCATCAATTACATTTTGGAAATGTACTTCTAATACCTTTAAAATCTTGAATTATGATTGCCAGTATTGTTTTTACCATGCCATCATGTTATTGTTGTGGATGTGTGTTATCTTTATTACCATTCTTTGTCTGAATTGAATGAAGAGCTTATACTCAAATTGTTGGAATTCCTACTAAAGCCATATTAGTAGAAATGGACAATGAGTATTTTTAATAGGTGTGTACTTTCAAAAATTATTTCCTATTGATAAGTACTTGGATAGCATATGAAACACATATCTTTCATGTTTGTTACATATTTCCTTTATTGATTCATATGGACTTTTGGCCAGAGAGCTGGATGAGCTGTGAGTAAACCTTGAAATCAAGCCTAAATATGAAATGATGCCTGCATGCATAATCAGCCTTGAATGATGTGCTGACATATACCGTAAGTTGGATCATAGAACTCTGTACATTAATTAGTGATTCTTGCAACAAAATTTGCACACTCAAATCTACACAGGAATGAGTTAGGAGAAAAAGTATTCAGGGAAAAGGAAAAATGAGACTAAAAAATTAGTTTCTTGTGGAATCACTCCATATTATTGCACCATGATAGATATTTTAATATCTAAACACATAAAACGTAGCCAGAAAATAGTTTTGAAGTTCAGATTTTTCAATTTGGGGGTTTGAAATTAAATTGTTAGAATATACTCAAGTCTGAAAGAATCGTGTAGGTAGGTTGCCTTTTTAGGTGCTGAAAGTTTAGGATTGATAACTTTTCTTTCATGCCTAGCGTATTACGGCTTCTCTTAGGTGGGGCACACATTAAACTGGGGTGGGGGGCTGTAAAAGGGAAGGTGAGCACCGTGAGATTTTGTGATACATTGTTTAGGATTGAATGGTGCTCTACTTGCAGAAGAAAGGAGCAGCATAGGCTGATGCATTTACGGGCCTTTATCTGCTGAGGCAGGCATAGTCTGTGGTCACATTTTTTCTGGTGTCCTCAGACAGTCCCCTTTGGGAAGTTGTTGTTAGCACATGCTCCTTTCCTTGGATTTTTCCTCACCTATCAGATGATGGAATATTTGATCGAGCTGGTTTAGGATCATCATGCCATCAAAGGCATGGGTCAGGAAGACTATATGTGGCATTAGCTTAAGGGCAAAATTTGGTATTTGATACCCATGAATCTGAACTAAGCATCATGCAAGGAGTATAAATTATGATAGAATTGTTGCCACTATGTAATAAATGCTGTTTGAAATCCATGCATAATTCTACACCATTAAGGGTTTTGAAATATGTTTCGAAATTTAAGACATTTGCTCTTCCTCTAAGAGGTTAATTGAAATGCTAGGAGCCTTGACTGCATCTGTACTTTGAGTGATGTGTGTTGACCTGTAAGGTAACTTTTCCTCTCTTGCCCCTCTCAATGTGTGCTTGGACTTATGGTCCGAGTCTGTCCTAAGTAGGAAAAGTAATGAGGAAAATCAGGAGAAATTAATTTAATGCCACATTTTAGAGTGAGTATTATTTAATTACGTACTTCAAATTATTTTCTAATCAGATACCTTCCCAGACTGTCGGTATGTTTCTAACTCCCTCCTGTGGCCAATGCTCAGTGATACAATCTCAGTGAGGATTGTCTGTCCATTGTCTCATGGAATAACCACTGAAGAAGAAATATTTGAATTGGGTCCAATTCAAAGACTTCTTCTCCTTCCCAGAAGGAGTTCTTCCTTATCAGATGGTTATGACCTCATCCATGCTAGTACCTATGTATATATATAACAGAGTAATTTTGAAATGTGGCCGGCTTCCCATAACACCTTATGTATTTTTTTTTATTTAGTCCTCTGCATTAAAACTTTTATTGGAGTTAAATGTTAGATTCAATTTTCTCTCCCGTCTTATTGACTATAACTGTTTTTTTGTTGCCTCTAATTGAAAGTTCACCCATGTGTAAATAGGCTGCTTCAAATTTATTTCTGTCCATTCTAATCAGGTTTAAAAATATGGTACATCTTCATTCATAACTGTAGCCCCTCAAGTGTTGGTGATCTTTCTATTTTTCATAATATGTATGCTGAATGTATATGGAATTGTTGACATTTTTTGCAATATTTCTTGTGGGAACATATCGAAACCTAATATGATCTGTGCTGACTTCTTTGTGCTTGAGAACACATGGTTTCCGTAAAATGTGTTGTATAGTTATATCATACAACAAACATGGCTGTATATTAATGGTTAATTTTTGTCGTATGGTGCATTTTTAGTCGTGTTGTGTTGTTTTCTTGGCACCAATTGGAGTGCATTTTCTATCATTCTGTATCTTTTCACATGTTACTATTACATATTGTGAGCCAACTCAAAGAGTCATTGAAAATTATGTTGTACTAATAGATACCATCATAATCAGCTAAAGAAATCAGGGTAAGCTTGCAGGTGCTTTTGTCTAATAAGCTGTTGGATCATTTTTGGGGTTCCATGATGTTTTCTCAATACGTTTATTGTGAGCAGAAAGTGTCCTGTTGGCATCCAAGTCTTCCCATGTTGAATGCATAGCTATATATAGGATTCATATTCAGAGTAATTATTTCCATGTTACGTGCTGGAAATATGTTTGATAATTACATACATATATGATATATGTACTTGTATATATGCATGGATATTTGAATTGTGAAGTTTTATATTGGTTTAAGAAACGTTTTGACTTATGCAAAATTGTTTTATCTAGTCGTAGAGTGAATTTTTATAAATGTTGTGTGTACATGCTCAACTGCCAGGAATAATATCTATGTTGGTAATGTTGCATTTACCAACTACTGGATGGATGTATATATTTTTCCCCCATTTCATGGTGTACCATTTACTAAACTCTTATAACATTTTATTGCCAACTTATATCAAATTAAATTGACATATCTTAGTGTCTGTTTTCAATGTTTTATTTGCCAAAAGAACTGCAATATCATTAAGTACAAATTTAATAGCTTAAGTGCAGTTGGTTACAAATGAGTGTGTGAAAATGTTTTATATGTCTAATGAAAAGAAGAAATATTTTTCAGTTTTAATATAGGTATATGATACCATATTTTCTGCCAAAGTACCTAATTTCTTAGGAATTGCCTTTTTCTGAAACAACTTGAAACTTAATTGCTGTACTTTTTTATTTTCTGTTTGAAGTGCTCCATATATGAGGAAGGTCGCATGAAAACAATGATGGATTTTATGTAATGGAATGAAAATCACCTGATTTTGGGAAATTGGATTTAATATAATTAATTGAAAATCACCTGATTTTGGGAAAACTGTCAGGATATTTCATAATTAATGACACAGCACCCAGAAATTTCTAGTTATTTAAACACTTTTGCTCACTGTATATTTCTCATGTATTATGGCAATATACAAAAATGTACAAATTTTTGATATGCAGATATTACCAGTGTTGCATAGATAATAATAATAATAATGCTGTGTTAAATGTTTGTTTTTCATTTTCCCATGCAACTTGCCTGCAAATGCCCCACAAATCATCGAGTCTTATGTAACATTAGAATGAGCGGTAAGTGCCTGAGAGTTGGGGTTTACTGAAAAAGTTTGAATACGCAGTAAAACCTTGGATTGTGAATAACTTAGTCCCCCAAGTGTGTTAATCTGTCACTTAGTGTGCGAACCATAGTAAACTATAAGGACCAGGTGGAAATAAATAGGTATATTAGCTCTTTTACCCCAAATTATCCGATGATTTTTAATAGTTATACATATCTATATGTATGACTGAAGTCAACGTCACCCATATCTTCAACCTTTTTAATCAGGCTCAGGTGTAATTTTGATATGATGTATTTCTCTCGGGGTAGAAAGGGTGCTTAAAAAGTAGAACTATTCTAATTTCTTTCAGGTTTTTAATACTTATATGTAGGCAGTTTAAGCAATGGGGCCCACGTTAATAAACAAGTTGCAAGAGAAGAAAGGGGAAGACAATTCTCAGGGCACTGCCACGGCCCATAGGCTACTGCCTACTTTGCCTTATGGGTAATCCGGCTCTGCGCACACCCACTGAAATGAAATCGTTCGTATTTTAAAACACCTCACCACATTTTTACGTGACTAAGTACTAGAGGTTTGAAACTAAAGATTATCAATTGAATTACAATCGTTTTTCAAACTCTAGGGTTTATCAAAATAATTGCAACTATGAATTTATTTGGTTATTTAGAGATAATTGTAGATACTATGAGCAGGTATTTAACTTACCAATAGATTCAATGGTAATTCACTGCAAGGACACAAAGATGCAACCACTGCCACTTCGAATGCTATTTTTCTCTCAGTGAATGAAATCTGTTAAGAAATAAATGTGGTAACGTAGATAGAGTCATCATTTTTATAGATTAAGCCGTAAATAAAAAAAATCCCTTTAAACTCTTTCTTTTGTCAACTGTATAAATTGTGTTGATATTGAGAATGCATCTTTTATCTACAAGATTTAAAAAATAGCCCTACTTTGGATTCGAACCGTGCCAGAACCGCACCTCAACTTCCACGCATGGAATTAACCAACTCGGCTATGGAGCCACTTCCTCGGGAGACACACACAGTGAATCCAAATCTGAATCTAGGGAGAGGAAAAACCTCGCGATGGAGCCCGAAAGGAAAGACTCCGATTGGCCCAACATGTGCATGGACGTGAGTTTCCTCAATGCATTCCTTCCGCTAGGGCTTTTGCTCTCTGAGTTTATTTGACTCTAAATTTCGCTAGCCCTGTCGCATCTGCATCCATCCTGGCCGTTCTCGGTGACGTAAAGGCAAAGGCTAGCCTCGTGTGCCAACCCTCCAAGTTTTTTCCGACCCGGCCCCATTCAATCAAATCAGTACAATGGGGCGTGTGGGTGTCTACATTTCAGTGGAAACGATAGTACAAACCATATGCAGGTTGCATACAAACTCTTCAAGGTTGTATACAGACAATACAAATTGCATCCTGTAAATAACCTGTATATAACTTGTATACAAACTGTATACACCTGTATACGAGCTGTGTACAAATTACATACAACCCGTGTACAAATTGAAAGCCAGAACTAGCCATGGTAGTATCTTTATGGGCTCATCCACAAGTGTGCCCAAGTGTGAAAATTCCACACTTATGGGGTGACTCCAAAATGGTAATACCATGGCTAGATCCGTTATCCTCAAAATTTCTCAAAAAGAGCAAATGCCCCATTGTGTTTGGCTTTAGCCTTGTGGAGGGTAGCCCCAAGAGCATGTGTTGAGTGTTATGTGCCATTTATATGTCCAGCGTTCTTGAACATATTGTTCATTACAGAGCATACAGAATATTGCAACTTTGTGACTTCCACTATTTATTAGAAAACGAATGACCGGTTTTGGCTGTCAAGCGATCTTCAGGGAATGTACCGGAATAGTGGAAGTGGAATTATGGAGTCCTTCCACCACGTCATAGCTTCTAATTTCAATTTAAGAGCATACAGAAATCAATAGGCAAGGAGGATGCCTCAGTAGCTTAGCTGGCTGAAGCACTTGGGGTGATGTGGCAGGATCCAGGTTCTGTTCCTGATCTAGTCGAATAATTTTTTCCTCTCTGGAATTTTAGTACACCTGTACAGTGTACACTAATTGCATAGAACCTGAATAGTTTTTCAGTTGAATACAACAATTTTGTGATGCAAACCATTTGCATTCTTAGGCATTTAAACTGTATAAAGGTTTGTATACAGGTACATGGTATGCTAAATTTTCATAGGGGTTCATGTGAATTGTAAAATGAATTTTATTAAAATTTAAGAAGCATTTTAAGTATCACTCACTCAGTGATTCAGTGGTTTGGATAGTTGAGGGTAGAGCTCAATCTGGACTAAGCCACAGGCGTGTGAATTTCACACATTCAGGGTAGGGGGGGCCAGTTCCTTTCTCTGGGCCACCTCACACTCCGAGGATTTTTTTTTTTCGTTCGGGGGCATCCAAATGCTTCACCCGGATTTGAACCCGGGACCCTTCGATCAGTAGCCAAGCGCTCTAACCACTAGACCATCACACTCCATTTTAAATGTAAGAATAAGGAAAGGTAGCAAATAGAGTAAAGCAAATAAATTTAGATTTCATGGAAATTTTTATTTGAAGCCACAAAAATATATGCTCTACTTGAAAAGCTTTGTTATAGAATCACCTTGCAAGCTATCACTCTAACTCCAACATCAGAGGAAAGTTAAATTTGAGCTATTGTATTTTGTGAAACATGTCTTTACCCGCCTATCTCCCCATATAGTCGTGAGTTTCATTACTTAATGTCTGTGATTGAGGGGAAATATTACTGTATTTGTGACAGTGGCGGCAAAATTGTGAACAATAAAATCATGTGAGATCTCTTCTAAGTGAGTTTTCTTCCATTTTAAGCTTAATAATCATGTGTAGACGATCAGTTATTCCAGGAGTGTGTAGCTGCCAAATTTAGGTAGATAAACTTTCAAGCTATTGTATACCAATTTCCATATTTACTTCAACATTTTTGTGTAAAAATATTCTTATCTCCAGTGCTGGAAAAAGCATTGGAGTGTGTGGGAAATATTTCAGGTTGAAGAAAACTGCATGTATAAGTATTTATCAGTTTTGTTGTTTAGTGAAATTGTGTAGTACTCTTTTTGCTCTTGTTTGGGTTTGTCATTGTCCTGATTAGTAGAGCTCATTCCCTAGGTATTTTGTTCCCTCTTTTATGACGTTCCAATGTCCTTGTGTAAAGAGAAAATGTAAGTAGTCCTTGAACATCAGTGTTGTATTCAAATTTGATTTCCCCATCACTTTCCACCAGGTTACCTGAAGGTGGTTCCAAAGGCAATAGATTGGTAGCCAGTGTACTTGGGAATACTATTCTAGGCGATGTAAAGTTTCCTGTTATTCTTATTGATTGGAAATTGACATGATCCAAAGTTGCAGGGTCATCAGGGTAATATACGCATTTCTTGATGTCATTTCCCTTGCAGTAAACGAGTCCACACACTTGTACATGGGCTTTATAGCTTCCAGCATATTTTATCTCACTGTCAGTAATGACAAAGCGGTATTTAGGCGCCTCATTACCATCATTGCTCAACCGCACATCTGCGTGGAACTTACAGCATAGTTTTTCTTGGCACAATTCTACATCATTCAAGCCATTTCTTAACAAATCACTGCCATTGTAGTTTGAAAGATCATCATGAATTAACAGCATGAGAGAACTGACTGGGTTAGTGGTTGGAGCTTTCAGTGCCTTGTCTGAATGAGATTTGACATCTCCTTTCTGTATCTTCCCTTTGCTAGAGACAACAGGAAAATCAGCCATTAGTACAACTGATTCTGCCACTGAAGGCATTATTGACCCTTGACTCCCTTTTCTGCCAGCATAAATTCCACTGCCACCATTTCCCACACCAGGATTGTTGTACCCAGAAGCTAGAAGGTTGACATCCAAACCAAATGACCAACTTTCTTGAGTCTGAACGGCTGTGAAAAAATGAAATCATTATTATTTCAAGTATCAAGCTCTGCCACTGTGATCAGTGGTTAGTTCAATCTATGATGTATTTTATTAGGGTGAAATGTCATCTGTTGTTAGTTATTGTGTTTATAGTAAACAACATCTCTAGTGTCTAATATTTTCAGATCATAAACAAAACCATTTTAACCATCTCACTCCCAGTGAGTCGATCTGTTGGCCCATGGTGTCTGTGCATAAACTGCCCCCGGCCGATATGTTGGCAGACATTTTTATACCCTATACTATTAAATGAGCAAATCTTGTATATATGTGTGTACATATGTATGTAAATTTTATTTCGAGAACGGCTCAAAAGATTTTGATGAAAATTACAAATTTACTAATTTAGGGTACGAAAAAGCAATGTACCTAGGTGTTGACTCGGGGAAAACTCTTTTTTACAAGATATTGGGAAAATACAATTTGTGTTTTTGATATTTAAAAAGGCTACGCCATTTTTGTTATACCGTTGCTATGGATTAAAATAAATTCGATTAATTCGATTCATATGTATTATGAAGATAAAAATACATCTGTCACCTTAAAATCTGTAAAATTTGCCTGTTTTTAATTGCCTAGTTTAGCGATCATTGCACTAACACTGGCTTCTCTATTATAATTTCCCATTACGAATCCTTTGAACCTTTTATATTGTTTTTATCTGCTCAGAAAGATGTGGGTTCCAGACTGCAGCCCCATATTCTATAGAATGGGATGAACAAATGTCTTGTGTGTGAACTCTTTTGTGTTGCCCGTGTTTTCCGTCAATGTCCACTTAACAAAATTTAAAATCTTGGATGCTTTCGTTGCGACTCTATCAACCTGCGGTCCCCAATTTAAATCAGATGTCAAAGTAACTCCTAAGTATTTACAAATTTTTTTTTTTCAAGTGAATCATCCCCAAGTGTATATTTGCTTTCTACCAGTTTTGTCCTACAAAAACTTATGAGATTTGTTTTTTTGATATTTATGATCATTCCATATGTTTTTCTCCAGTGCTCTAAATCAGTTTAATCGTTTTGCAGGATTTCCTCATCTTTGCTACCCTCAATAACCCTGTAAATGACAAAATCGTGTGTAAACCTTCGGATTCTGCTATGGATATTTTTGGCAATGTCCACAAATGTGCAATATACATACTTTCTTTCCTACGCCCAAAATTTCTCTAGCACTTGCTGAACTGCAAACAGCTGATCACTACATCCTCTCCCAGGCATAAACCCACACTTTACACCCTAAATCCTGTAAACAGTAATCTTCCTCACTCAAGAAAGATTCAAGTATAAGTATTTTTTCAAAGATGCTACCATTTAGAAAACAACAATAATCAGCTGAAACTCTTCTCTAAACTCTTGAACAATGGAATCATGGGTCGATGCGGTAATTCGTTGCCGGGTTCTGAAGCCACCAAGTTTAGTCAAGACTTGAGGAGTTTGCTTAAGTGAAATCGTGTTTTTAGTTTCGAATCAGGACGCATGTGCTGGATACGCAAGCCAATCTTGGGTTCGTGACTTAATTGAGACATGTGGATGACAAATGCGGTCGTTAAAATTTTGTTTCAGTGCGCGGCTGTGGAATGCATGCAAAGGACTCGAGTGCGGGATGCAGGTGAGGGATGCATGTTTAGGAAAAGGTGCAAGACTTGATTGTGGGATGCGGCTGAGGGAAGCAGCTGCTAGATGCAAGTGCAAGACTTGGGTGCAGGATGTGGGTTAAGGACGCAGGTGCAAGATGAAGGAGGGAGATGGGTCGGGAGAGCTGTGAGTTTAGCGATGTGGATCCAGGGTTCTGAGGGAGAATGAAGGCTCGAGACTTGGATATGGCCCTGGGAATTTTTCTATTTTCATGCTTTTTTCCTATTTGGTTGCTTTTTATGCTAGTGTTTCCTATTTAGTAGTATGCATAAATTTAATTTTTTACCAAATACATAGCTTGATATTGAGCCAGTATTCAATTCATGTCAGCATTGAGACTAAGTGTAAAAATTCTAGTGAAACCTCAAAATTGAATGTTAACACAATCTTGAAAATAATTAGTCATTCTCGTGTACAACTTTATGCTTTAATTGCAAAGGCAAACAGCTTATTAATATTAAAACTTCCTAGTACATATTCAATCACATACCTAGCTTGTGCATTACAATAAGTGGTCCAATATAAGTTTTGCATGCAAATATACTTTACTTATATAACGTACCTGTGAGAAAGGGAAGTTCTGATGTCCAAGCAGTTGAAAAAACAAAATCTTTTACATTCATTCCCTTCACTAGAGTGTATGCAGGATCTTCAAAGAGAATATCAAAGCAAATAAACATTCCAAAAGTTATTCCAAAATCTGTATCAAATATGGAATACATAGGCTTCTTTGGTCGGTCAACCGATGGCTCAAAGAACAAATTATATTTGTGATACCTGAAATATTATTTTTATACATTAGAGAATTTTATACATTTTGCCAGATGAGAATAAATTCAACTATGTATTTCTAATTAGGTAAACTAAAATACATGATAATTTTAAGAAATTGAGGCCATTATTTCTATAATATAAAACTGTGGTTTTTATGAACGTGCCTCCGTTAAAGCGTGCACTTTGAAATAAAAAAAATTTGAATTACAAAATCTATTCTTAGCTCACAGGCTGTACAAAAAGGTGGTGGGCCAGAATTGGCTAGCAGGTTGCAGTTTGCCGACCTATGCTCTAGATAATCAATGTGGATGAATTCAAACTCAGATCTATAACATATACATATTTGTTTGAAAACTGTTACTATATTCATTGTAAGGTTCTATCATGCTCATTTAATGAAATCTAAGGATTAGGAAACTTACGTTGATAAGACACCTCCATCTCTATCAAAGGCCACGTTGGTATTGTATATGTAGACTCCATCCTCATTGCATGCATCGTCACCTGGGTTGCATTGGTAAGTTTCCAGCAAATTTACCACTACGTAGATTTTGTTTTCCCGGGCTGAACAAGATAGCCTTCTTATTGCCTGTGTGATTATATATAGTAAATTACATGAATATACCTAGGTTTGTTTGTTTCCATGCGAGCACTTTAACTGTAAACTACCTGAGATTAGTGTAAAGGGATTGAGCGAGAACAGTTATGTTGGCAACATATGATTACACAGGTCTGCAATATAAAAATTGTCTTCAATGTAGTGAGTGACTTTTATAGTTTTTTTGGGAGCTGATTGTAGTAAAAATAATGAAAAAATTGTATCACGCATAATTTACCCATGAATCATACATCTTATTTAGATATATTTATTGCATCGCAAAGTATAGTAAAACTTTCCTTATAAACATGGAACACATAAACATTCATTTTTTGGGTTTATAAATATTTGGCAAGGGAGCACAATTATCAAAATATGTATAAAGCATTTGGCTCCTAACTAATGAAAAGCTGATTGAACAGAAAAGTAAAGCTAGCGAAATCCAGTTTAAATCCTATCACTAACCTTTTAGCACAAGTTAATGTGTGGCAGTGTTTATTTTAAAAACAATTTCTTTGAGACAATATATTTATTGATTCTCTGGATTCCTTCAACTATATTTGTAGCTATTATACAGTAAGAAAACAACAAAAATCTTTCCAGATGTTGCAAAAAAATTGCATTTCACTAATTTTGCTATGAAGTAGTGGGATCAAGACATAGCGCCATGGCCCCTAATAGGTTTGCTTGGTTTGTTTGAAAGATGGCCATAGTTTAACAAGAAAAAGTAATTATGTACATAATCAAGGTTTGGCATACCAATAGTTTGGGGAGGACCTAAAAACCATAGGAATGACTATAGCAATTACTCTTGTAACATGGAAGATTTCAATCTGAAAAACGAAAAGATTTTTTATCCTAACATATATATCGAAGATAATATAAGTTGAGCTAGAATACTCAGCTATAGCTGAGTATTCTAGCTCAATATATATATGCCCTGTTCCCCATGGACCTGGCATACCTGTTCATTCCCCTCAACATGTATTATAAAATAAATTTAAAGATTAACTCGTTCAATGCTGACTGACATTAATAGAAGCCTAATGGGTGCTATCTGCTGACTGCGGACATAGCTGGAGTTGTACCCACCCAGGAAGGGTGTTGCATCCCTTGTTTTCTAAAGGTAATTGTGTTTTATAACTATATATTTTTAATATTTATTTTGTACTTTGAACGAGTTCGTTAATGTAAATTAACATTTATAATATTTAGGTAAATCCTGACATACTTCATGTATTGTTATGAAAGTTATAAGTTGACTTAGATTGCACTGCAGTTTTATCGCTCCCCTTCCTTAAAAAAATGCATCAGAATGCATTTTTGTATTTTCTTCTTTTTCTGACGGTCTTTTTGTTTCTCTTTCCATCTTGACGAAAATTTAATTATTTTAAAAAATCACTAGCAAAATGAAAAATATGTATTATTTTTTTTTAATTACTTAATAGAGGACTCCCCCCCCCCCCCCCCCAGACCCCCCAACCCACTCCTCCCCCCACTGCCAATTTTCACAAACTGCAATTGATTACTTTTTCCTTGTATCTTAATTCCTTTTTTAGTATTTTGACGAAAGTTTTCAATTTAATACAAAACCATGTTGGACATACATATGTCTATTATTATTACTTATATTTGTATTAGGGCAGCATGGTATTCCTGTAGGTAGAGTGTATGGCTACAATCCTCAGGGCCCGGGGCTCAAATCTGGATGAAGGCTTTTTGGTAACTGATGTATCCAAAGAGGGTGGGTGGGATTTTCTCATTTAGGAACATTAAGTATCCTCACAGGTGCCCCAGGGTAATTTGCTCCATGCCCTTATCATTGGTTGTTCAACCCTAAGATTGGTTGACTGCAGTCCACTATCCTTCTATATCTAAGGCTAGTTCCCATACTCCTTGTATGAAATTCATGTGCACTTGGGATCATTACGGGGTGAGCTTTAGCATCTCAGATTATACGGACCTCCAGGTTGACCAATGACTGCGAAAAATTAGTTTTTCATTAATATTAGCATTCTTTTCCATATCTCACTGAGGTAAGCTGTGACACACCAGTAAAAATTGGTTCAGATTTTTTCAATTTTTTTCTCAAATATTTTTTTGATTATTTTTATAAACTTTTCTGAGAGTTAGGGTAATTCTCTCTCTTCATCATGCATTAATTGCTCCTCCTAATTGGCCCTTTGAAATTGAAAAGCACAAAAAGTGGAAGCAAATGGGTTACAAATATGATATCGTCACAACTTAAAACAAAAGAAATTGTATTTTACGAAGACAATCACGATATTGTACGCAATATTTACTGAGTGTATGAATTTGTATTCACTCTCTCAGTATTTTCAACCCAAAGGTTGGTTTGATGGATGAATGAATTTGTAAGGAAAGACCAAATATTTCATAGTGTTCAACATAATCGACAGCCAAAGAAAGGATTAGGAGAGCTGTCCCGGAAAAAAAAGATGTGGGTATGCAACCACCAATGTCACGATAGAATCCCAATCCAGTGGCTGCGGACATCGATCAACATCAAAATTTAAAATTACGATTTTGCATTAAAAACTTTTTTCCTGATTTTTTTAACAATCAATTATTGAATGTGGCTATGAATAAAATTATGAACTAAAGAAAATAATTCATTGCAGTCCTGAATGAGTATTTTTTCCATCTTGGGATGGAATGAGTAATTATTTATACCCCGTATTTCTCTTACTTACTTACCCACCCTTATTTCTATGCTTCCTCTACACAGATTCGCACAATGTGGCATAATCACGGAACATAACCGGTGCGTTTGGGGAAGTTCACTGTACTACGTGAAGTTATGCCATCATCTAATGACCAGGTATACTAACTGAATATGCGTGATGAGCCTGGCATTTTAGTTTTTCTATGTGTTTCAATAGGTTATGTCATATTCCTGTCCAACCGTGTACCTGTCAATCTATCGTGTAAGTCAGGGACTTGCTGCATATTACTTTTTTTCCAAAACGTTGCTCTTCTAAGCTGGGGCATGTCCTTGACGATGGTGTATCGACGGTGAATTAAAATAAAGTATATGTGCATCATAAAAAGTGAAAAAAATTTTGCTTAGAATATATCAGTGCAATATGAAGTGCTTACCATTGATGAATTTGGAAACAGGCACGGAGCATCGTCTCCAAGCGATGGTGGTGGAGGAATTGTTTGAGCAAATTGGCGAGCTAAGTCACGGCTGGTTGAGGCACCCACTCCTGTGAGGCCATATTCAGGGAAGACCACAATATCTGCCGCCTTTGAATGAGATGGTTTACACCATTTTAACCCTTTTACTGCCAGCCCATTTCGGCTGGGATGTGCAAAGACTGACAAGGCTTTTTTCAGCTTTTTAAAGTTGGGCCATTGAATTCAGGTATTTAAAGTTGGGCTGATAAATTGGCCTGTGGCAGTTTTCGCACATCCAACGTGGGCTGATATATCGGCCCGCTGGCAGTAAAAGGGTTAATAGCAAAAACATTGATTGATAATGAATTAAAATTCTAAAATAACAAAATGTGGAATTAGTCATGGAATGGAAAAGCTAGAATCCAGTAATAAACATCCTGCACTGGAGCCTTTCTCACTGTGAGGAAAGGATTAAGAGAAGGAGAGAGACAGGCAGTCCCTAGGGTAGTGCGAAAGGTGCCACTGCACTGGGCTCCACATCTATGAGGGAACTGCCTGGGCTTGCCTTTTTCAGATGGTGTGGGGAAACCCGGCTATTACCCGAAATTACCAACTACTTAGTACATATGTAGGGCAAGGGCCTAGCCACGTTGAAACACTGGTTCCCATCAGATGGGGGCTGGATGGGTGACCCTCCTCCATACCTCTACCGCAGTGCTCTTGCCCCCTCTTTGCACATGGCAGGCAGGTTAAATGTAGGATGGCAGAATGGATCCAAAGAGGTCTGAGTCCTCGGAGGGCTCCAGAAGGCCCTCGCCCACTCATGCAATTTTTTAGAACATATGTAAATTTCTTGAAATAATTAACCATTTTGTAGGTTATAAATTTCCTTCTTTCCATGAAATATGCTTAAAAGATGCTACAATATCAAAAAGGGAATGCATAGCATCCCCGACTTTCATTTGCACAGGTTCCCTCAGTCCCTTGGGATGGCCTTGGAGAGAGGAAGTGGTGAAGTGAAACATGAGAGCAAGAAATCACCTCAAAATAGCTTATGCAGTTATGCATTGTTATTTTGTATTATGATAAGGATCCAATGAGTAGGCCTTTTGCCAAGTAGTAACATACATTTCAAAGTACAGGAAAGCTTCAAATGAGTCATTACAATATTTAGGAGAAAATATTAGTACTTTGAAAAATTATTTGAGTCATTTTTTCCACCTTAAAAATTTTTACATTCCTTGAAATGGTCTCATATATAATTCTGCAGGCAAATTGCTCCAATCAACTACGGTCCTATTTAAGTATAAAAATTTTTTAAACATTTGTTCTTTAATTATTACTGGCTATTTTTCTTGTATTAGTGATCATTATTCCAGATGAAATTTGATTTCTCTAATGTCATTGAACCCTCAAGGATACCAAAGCATGCATAAAATATATGCTTACTTATGAAACAGAGCAACAAAAAAGTGACTGTGACATGCTATTTCTTGATATGTCGCATTGTAATATGCTGCAATTATTTAGGATTGCAGCTAGAGAAAACATAACTGCTGCGTAACTGCCATAAAGGCCGTTTTACACTGTACATTTGTTTGTACAAACTCTTCCGTGAACTCTTGCATGAGGCAAAATGTATCGTGTAAAGCGGCAAATTGTATGAATTCTTGTGCGAATGTCTCAATGCCTGCACGGGAAATAGAACCTGTTCTAATTTCGTTGAGACAAATGTACAATCTCACGTACATTCGTTTGTACAAAATCTTTCATCGTGTAAAGCGGCCTTAACACTGATGTAACATCTTTACATTGTGAAGGAACTTGAGATGCCACAATAATGAGTGTTTCTTTTTACCTTGGAAGACACTACCCTCTTGAAAGAGCGATACTAAAATCAGGGAAATTGGGAAACTTACAAATGTTAATCAGTGAATTAGCTTTTTGGATACAAAATTAGTCAAGCAGATGTTTGAAAGAGGATTCAATGTAATTTTGTAGGTACCTATTCACAATCAAAGAGTAAGCATATGTATGCTTACTCTATGATACAACTCAGCAGTCAACTCCTGAGTATATAATCTTTGCAACTCAGTTTTAGTGGTTGAACTTTTTTAACCCTTTCGTGCTGGAGCTTAGCGAAAGGAAATACTTCTTCAGCAATGAGTGCCATGAGTATTTCCTCTACTATGTTGTACGGAGCTCTCTTGTAACGACAGATCACATGGATATGCTCTTGGTCCATCTTGGTACCGAAGTCAGTGGCAAGTCGGTTCCTTTCCTCAGCTAAGGGGATCCACCCTCCAACTCATTTGCAGCCTCTCTCGCAGTATGAGTCCTCAGGTAACTGATTACTATTGTAGTGTTTTTTTAGAAAAAAATTTGTTTTATATTCCAAATATTTAATCTCTGAAATGAATTCCTTGTATTCTGTTGAGCATTTTTAATTTTTAAACGGAATTTTAGCTTAACCATTTAGTGCCAGAGCCTCGCGAAAGGAAATGCTTCCCTTCTACAAGAATCATGAGCATTTCCTCTATTCCTCTGTACAAAGCTCTTTTGCGGCGACGAATCAGATGGGTATGCTCTTAGTCCGTCTTGGTACCCAAGTTATTGGGAAGTGTGTCTCATTCCTTAGCTATAGGGATTCACCCTTCAACCCATTTGCAGCCTCTCTCGCAGTATAAGTCCTCGGTCAATTGATTGCTTTTGTAGTAGTTTTTTAAACAAAAATTTGTTGTATATGCCAAAAACTGAAACTCTGAAATGGATTCCTTGTATTTCGCTGAGCGTTTTTAAATTTTAAATGAAATTCCAGGGTATAAATATCAACTTATTTTATGTATTTTGGGCATTGATAAAATATTGGAGTTCTGTATGAGAACTCTGTTCTTTCTATTGCTACTATTTCATTTAGAAATTGTAAGCTCTGAGCAAAGTACAAGGGATCCATTTCCACGTTGAAATTTTTGGACTATGTATATAACAAATATTAGTTTATAAAAACCAATGTAAATAATCCATCCTTCCATCAATCTTTGTCGGCTAGTTGACTGCAGATTTAGTCTGTGAGTGGGGTTGCTAATGAGTCGGAGTGTTAAGCTCAGCAAGAAAATGCTAAGGAAATCAGCTGCCAAATGAGATTAATGCCAAGGAAATCAGCTGGGTCTCAAGGGGTAACAGCACACCTGGGTTTATTGTTTTCGTGGTGGTCACATCCCTTCACCCCGCATCGGCTACAGCTGGAATTTTTTCTTCTGCATAGGAAAATCCTCGTTGGCTATGGTAGGCATTCATTCTTTTGTGTAGTAAATCATTGTCGTCTCTATAGCCAAAATTCAGTTTGAATGGGTTAACATTAACTGGTTGCACGTATTTTTGCTGTTGATAGAATTTATGAGTTTGGTATGAAACTTCATTATTATTAATGCTAGAATTTCATTTAAAAATTGCAAATGCTCAGCAAAATGCAAAGAATCCATTTTAATGTTTTTATTTTTGGAGTAGGCATAAAACAAATATTTAGAAAAACCAATGCCGGTACCATTAGTTGATTGCGGATTTATTTGCCGGGATTGCTGAAGGTTGGCGGATGGGGGGGTTGCTGATGAGTCGAAGAGTCGAGCTCAGTTGCCGAGGAAAGGGCCCGGACTCTCACTAAGCTGGGTCTCAAAGGGTAACAGCGTACTTGGGATTATCGTTTCGGCACCGGTGACTTCTCTTCACCCCATGTTGGCTATAGCAGGCTCTTTTGCGTAGAAAAATCCTCATAGGCTATAGCCAACATTCAGCACGAAAGTGTTAAGAGGATGAATAATTTTGTGTTAATTAATGCTGCATGGATTCAGATGGGAAGTGGAATCATTTATTGGAGTTTTAGAGTGGAGTAAGTTTCCTAAGTGATTCTGTGCGTGGAATAACAAAACAATTTAAACATTGAAAAAATTAGGATGCATCCACTTTCAAACGATGCACATCCTCTGATAGCTCAGCCCAAACTGATGGCGGAGAGGCCAAAAGAGAAGCTCTAGGGAATAGTGGGAGCCCTTCCAGGGGAATCATTTGCCATTACAAGCTTGACTTAGGTAGGTACTCTGTGAGCCATCCCTGGAAAGCAAACATCCATGACTCATACACATTAGCCTTCTGTACTGAAAGGATAAATTGCAGTTTGTCATTTTTCTCTAGATATTTATTCACATTAGTTTTTTTTTAGTTTTGAAACATACACGTGCAATAGATAGTATTGCACGAAAACAAATGAGAGTAGAAGTGGAGAAGTTGTTAGACATTGAGGTAAGGAAACAGTGTGGATGCATGCTTGAAGGTATGCTATCCTCTAAGCAGAGTGAATGGGAGGAATATATATCGACAATGGAAGTGTTAGTGGAAGTGCAAGAGTTTGAAAGGAATGATTGTAGGTTGTGCTGAGAGGGTATGTGAAAAGGGGTGGTATGGAAGATGAAAGGCAATGGCCTATTATTATTATAAGTATTATAATAATAATAGGCAATAAGTATATAATAAGTATTATAATACTATATTATATAATTATATATGTAATAAGTATTATAATACTTAGTGGAATAAAGAAGTGAAATTACAGTGAGTAAAAAGAAAGAGGCACACCAGAGATTTATTACAGCCATATCAAAGGAAGAGTGGATAAAGGCATTTGATGTTTACAGAGAGAAAAAGAATGAATGCAAAAAAGTTGCAAAAGAGAGTAAGGACTGAATGTGTGTGTATTAGGCTAGCAAAATATGCCGTGTGATTTTGAAGGCAATACAAATCAGTTTGGAAATACTTAAAGAGGGCAAAGCAAGGTGATGGCAGTTGAATGAATGTAATTTTAAAAATATGGCAAGATCATGTGGAATGAATGCAATGTCAGGGATTGTTAGGAGGAGTACATATTTTGAAGGCTTATGCAATAGTGGTTCAGATGATGAAGGAGATGAGGGGGAGGCAGTCAGGACATTGGCTTATCTACAGCATTAGTCACCCGGGGAAGTCTATCAATTTTTGCCCTTCCTTTGGGAAATGCATAACACATAGAAAACCTATTTACCTATTTGTGACACAATTTGAGTAGTGCAAGAAAGTGTATGTACATTCTACCGGAATAATCTGTTTACAGTCAGAGACAGAAGCACAAAAATAAGGAAACACTTAATTGAAACATATGTTTGGAGTGTGCTGTTTCTTGACTGTAAAGCTTGGATGATAATATCAGCAGAACAAAGAAGATGCAAGCCATTTAAATAGTGTTATTTAAGTATGATGAAAATAAAATGATCAGAAATAATCGCCAATGAGGAAGTCATATGAAGGGTTTGAGAGAAAAGATGTGAAATTTAAAACCTGCTGAGTTGAAGAGACATATTTTTTGGGTCATATTATGCAATATTGCCTCTTAAAAACATTGCAGAAGGAGAAATGTGTGGGAAGAACTAGTGAGGAAGACATACATCCAAGCAAGACAAGGGTGGCATACATCCAGTAAATTATGTGCCTTGGTAAAATGAAGACTAATGAAAGCATAAGGCAAGGTATTATGGGTACACAAGGTGCTTCACACCCAGGCAAAGTCATCTGAGGGGTGTTAGTGTGCTGCAGAGAGATAAAATTTTGAAGCATTGCATCAAAACATCATGCCCCAGAGGGTGGTAAGGGTACTATTGTGTGAGGGGGGTCAATATTAAAGGGCTCTGAAAAGAACTGAGGCTGAATCCATATTGAATCTCATTATAATATACATAAAAAGGAGAATTGACTGCATATTAACCCTAAAAGATAGAAAACTTGAAGGAAACCTTTGGATTATTGTGGGTAGTCTACCTATCATGGGTGCCAAACCTATTTTGAGTGAGTGGTCACACAGAGTAATAAAATCATATTCTCTTCTGTGGTTCACATTCATAAGACCCTCTCGTCCCCATAACAGCAATTACTGCTTTAACATACAGAACATGTATCAATAGTGAAGTAACAAATCTAAGGTGGGAAAGGATGACTCAATTCTCTGGCTTTTCAGTCATTAAAAATATTTTATTTTTGAAGGGATGAAAAAAGATATACATATTTGATTCAATAAAATATCAAAATCAAATAATTGGAGCAGCAAAATAATATTTTCACCCAGGTGGCTGATAAGCTGGGCACAGCTGATGACTGCCAATAATAGTGATGATGAATAAAGAACTTCAAGCTAGATTGAGGATCACTTTTTTATTACATAGGTACTGTTATACTTAGGTACCTAATGACCTATTCATTCAGTAACTTTCTTCCCTGGAATTGTTATGACTACTGTTGCCCACATACATTAAACTACTCACCTGCTGTTTTGCGATTTTTATGATTCGCTCAAACTGAGCCACATTAGATTCAAGTATAAAACTTGGATCATCTCCTTTGGCACCTACTGGATGGTACTCAACTACTGCTGCTTTATAGGATCCCTGAGAAATAAAAAATGGAAGGTATTAGTGGCTGTGTCACCAATGAAATACAATATTTCAACAATATGTTGGCTTGATGACATACATATATATCTTATATAATCCAGTGGCAAACTTATCAACCTTGGTTGAATTTGCTTTTTGAACAAACTCTTATTTATTGAAGATTAGGGAATATGTAAACATCGTGATAACAGGCGTTTCCTTTGTGTAACTCATTGGCTGGAAATGTTTGTAGCCAATGTGTGTAGATTAATGAACACAGGGCTTCATCAAAACTCATGCTCTTTGGTTTTGAGTATATCTTGAGTCAACATTCAAGTTCAAACTCCTTCAAGCCCACATTTAAATGTTGACTCATTCCCATTAATACCACAATTGTGCTTAGTAATTGATAACATGTAAAGTTTCATTTCAATATCTCCAGCAGTGTTGTAAATTTATGCTCAAAAATATGGTCAAACCCCTTAAGCATGCAAATTGGGGCTCTGGAAATAGTTCGAACCTGAACAAATTTCACCTTAACTGCTAGGAAAGGTCTTTTTTCATCTACCTAAATGAAGATTTCATTGTAATAACTAAAATAGTATCTATATTAAATCCATAGGTTGAAACGAGTATAAGGTTTTGGGATATGAGGTTGATCTCTACCCCACCCTAATATCTGCACTCCTGGATATTTTGATCCTTTCAAAGGTTTATCATGCAAATCGCCAACTGTGTTCAAAATCCATCTTCTGCAAAATTCTGCCACCCATGTAGAGCCATTTCAAGCCCCATGGGACCAAATGGCTATCCATATGTATCCCATGTACTTTCTTGTCCTAATAAATGCTAATATCTTTATATGTGAGCCCTCGGGCCTTGGTAGTTACCACTTTAGAGGATTAATATGCATAACTCCATCAGAGTACAAAATCCTGGTTTAGCAACATTCAAAACCACCCAAGGATTCCCTTCAATGTCCTTGGGACATGGGAAGGGGGCAATTGCCCCCCCCCCCCACCCCTAGGGGCCAGATTACATTCAGAGAATTTTATGAGGAAGGAATTCAGTGTCTGGTTGAAGCCTGAAGTGATAAGTTTGGTTCATCGAGGTTCTTTGATTGCGCTATTACAATCCAGTGTTTTTGGTCTCTACAGTATTATTCATTAATGAACAACTGCCAGCTTAGAAGCATAAGAAAAAAGGACCCCATTGAATACAGAGAGTAAATATGAAGCAATTTCCAGTTTATAATTTCATGGGGGCAAATAGGAAAGATTTTATTTAAAACCCTGTAACGTGGGCGAATATGTTAGAAAAAGATGGAGAAACCCTGGTGTATATACTTAGTAAATATTTTTAGTTCCACTTTTAAAGGAGATTTTCAGTTAATGGAAACGGAAAATTTGAAGTGCAGTACAATTGAGATTTTCGTTCAGCATTTCGGGACACCGGGACAAACATCTCCAAACCGGTATTGTCTCGGCCAAACCGGTATATCCCGGATAGCGCGCCAACATTTGTATCTGATGACGATGGTTTACGATTAGGATACAAAAATGTCCGTATAGAATGTTAGCAAGAGAATTTTAGGAATATGTAAGCATTAGTTCTCGAAAGGATGAGCATACGTTTTAAGTCGACCCTTGCACAATACATGTGACGTAAAAAAACGTAACATAGGCGCGTATTTCGCTGCAAGGGGCTTAAATAAGTTCACAAGATGCCAGTATCCGCATCATGCAGGAGTATTTGGATCTGACATAACTTTTACAGGGAACTATTTTTTCCCTAGGAGGAGAGACTCACTTTGGAGTACAAGTGGTCACCTCAGCTCTGATGCGTACTTACGGAACGTGTTACTGCTGCTGCACATAGCGGAATGAAGAGGGCGACTATGAAGTAATTAAATGGAGCCATGGAGACGGAAGTGTGTTTAGTCTTCTATCCTCCGTATCTTGAGTTTAAATGAACAAAACAGCGTCGATTCAACGTCTGGACCTGTCTGGACGAACGAGCGCATTCGTGATTATTTAGATAGATATGCCCACGATGCTCGCTGATAACGGAGTCGTTCCGATTTTTACAGTTCACCGGCCGCACTTTGTCACTGTGGGCGATGGGGAAGGGGGGAGGGGTGGGGAGCTCAGTCTAGAAACCTTAGAGGAGAGGTATTTTGAGCGCGCATGATTGTACCAGTGTGATTATGGTGTTTACATCTGACATGTCGAATCTTGAGCAATTTACAGCAATAAACACGATCAAATCTATCCCACCGCGCTCTGAAATCCACCCCGAAAGCACCAATCATAGGAAACTCCCATAGTTCTCCAACCAAAGACGGTTTAGAGTGCTACGAAAAAGGGTCGAAAGTGTACATCGCTAGTGCCCAAAGATATGGCCATCGGCTGGACAGCATAGAAATGGCTGGTGTCCTATTCGATATGGCCCCGAATTTTCGAGCCTCGACAGGGACGAAATTTTGACGTCACGGTCACGAAAATTTCAGAAGTTGAGATTTGTTGGGGGCTGTGACGTCACATGCACTGATTTTCCGAGATTCGACAGTGTTGAGTCCTTCCTGAATAAAGCCCCTCCTGGCTCCGATCTCTTCCTTACGAGGGACCTTCATGTGGCTCTTTATGTTTCGGACACCTTCACAAGATCACGGACAGCACCTAAGTGCCCTTCAAGAACCCTCAGGTGCCTCTTCGGACGCTGCATCTCAAGTGATCTCATGAAGGGTGACAAACAAATTTTCCATTCATGATTAAAAATTACTTTGTTTAAATCCACACTTTTTTATTCAAACCGACCCAGGTTCCTGCAGCTATTTGCCATTATCGAGGTAGAAATATTATCAGGTGGCCAGGAGGATGAGAAGAAAGGAGAGGGGGTGGGGAGGGGGAGAAGGGAGGAAGGGGGGAGGGAAGAGTATGGAAGGTTGAGTCAAACACTGGTGTTTCGAAGAAGATGAATAACCACTGTGGAAATAAAGGAGAGGGGGGGGGAGGGGAATAATGGAGGAAGGGGGGGGGAGGAGTATGGAAGGTTGAGTCAAACACTGGTAAAAGTTGTAGTTTCAGGCTTAATTTTATGGAATAACATCATAAATGAAAATGACTGGCAATTTTCCACAAGAATATATTTAAAAAAACGACCGGTTTCAGTGTACAACACCATCATCAGGTGTGGTTTCAGTGTACAACACCTGATGATGGTGTTGTACACTGAAACCGGTCGTTTTTTTAAATATATTCTTGTGGAAAATTGCCAGTCATTTTCATTTATCAAACACTGGTGTTTCGAAGAAGATGAATAACCACTGTGGAGGACAGATAAGGTGACCAGGACGGTTTACGGTTCTGTCAAGGGGGAAGTCTAATCTTAAGGAGGGGGGGAATGGGTTTGGAACAATTGGTCATTATATAAAACATTCAGGCTATTAAAAATTTCGAATTCATTTTAAAAAACCAGCTTGAAACCTTTTTGGTCACATGTAAAATCTCAGGGTCAAAATCACTATAATGTTTTGAAGTGCACAAATGCTCCGGAAAATTTGAATTTCCACTACCCTCAACCAAATAATTCCTATGTTCATTGACGCTGTCATTAAATTTACGTCCTATTTGACCAATATACACCATATCACAGTCCACACACTTGATTTTATGCACACCACTTCTAAATCTGAGTACTTGTCCTTCGAGTTGAAAATCGTATTCTACAGAGTAAGGGGGTTTAGAAATGTCACACAACATGTTTCATCGCGCAGTTTGCTAAATTTAGCTGAAATGCTCAAAATGAATGGGAGGGAATACAATTTTTTCTTCCGGTGTTTACCCATAGGATGAGGTGTAAGTAATTCAATCGCTCTTTTTTTCTCTGCTTTATCCATTAATTTCTTAATACAAGTATCGTTAAATCCGTTCGTGGTGGCAATTTGGTATATCATCGACAGTTCCTCAATGTAATTAAAACTTGACATGGGAATGTTCACCAATCTATAAATCATCGCTCTAAAAGAGGCCAGTTTGTGGCTAGCGCGAAGTTGTGAGTCACTTGGAATAACTGAATCCGTGAAGTTCGGTTTACGTAAAATTGAAAAGTCGTTTATCATTCACAATTCCAATCGTCAAATCTAAAAAAAATAATACTTCTGCCACCCAGTTCAATCGTAAAATTAATGTTTTTATGTAAAGAGTTTAAAAAGGCTTAAAAGGAATCAAGTTATCGCGAAGTGGCCATCCACTTACAAAGAATATCGTCTGCGTATCGAAACCAATAAAATACATTATTTATGAGTGAATGACAAGATTGAAAGAGTTTAGATTCTAAATTGTCCATCAAAATTTCAGCTAAAATTGGTGATATAGCTATGGCTAAGCCCGTTGTCTGTTGATAAAATATACCATAAAAAATAAAATAAATTCGGCTCGTGCATAAACATAAAAGTAATTTGAGGTCTTCATTAACTTTCGGATCCATTGTAGTTTTTCTAACCAGGTCCAAAGCGATATTCAAGGCTTCCTTAGCAGGGACTAAAGTAAAAAGTTTGGTTACATCAAAAGATACTAATTTACCTACCACTCAGTGGGGGTTTTAAACTGGAAAGTCTACTGGCAAGCTCCACTGAGTTTTTTTTACAGAGTACTGGGCGTTGAACGCTGAATAATTCTGTAGCAGTGAATTCAGCTAACAGAAACTTTATGGCATGGTGCCGAGGTATATGGCACTACGAATCGGACAGGTATTTTTATTTTGTCAGTTTTTGGAAGTCCATAGAACCTGGGAGGTAGTGGGTTCATATTAATTGGTCGCTGTAATTATAATTACAGCGTCTTTTTTAGTTACAGTGTCCTTAAGTTGCTTTGGTATTTCGAAGTGGGATCACGTTGTAAAACAGTAAAGTCACCAATATTTAAAAAAAACCCTCGCACTTTTGAATGTAGTCATTCATGTTTAACACCACTATACTGTTTCCTTTATCTGCTTTGGTGAACACTAAATTCTCATTCGTCGCCGATGTTTTTGCGCTGCAGATTGTATGCTGGAACACGGACTTCTGTTGTGGAAGACGCTCTTGAACTAAATTGGATATGATGTCCGCGGCTATTTGTTTTTCCCCATGAGATATTCTTTTCTAAGCATAACATCACAATCTGCAGCTAGATTAAGGATGAACTTACGGGGAAGGGGGTTGGGACCTTTGTTGAGTAACTTGATTTCTTCGTCCGAAAATGTATTACTGGATAGGTTAATCACTCTAGGGGCAAAAACATGATCAGGGTTGATCATGATCACTCTAATTTGGAGTTACTCCGAAATACGTCAACATTTGGTGTGCCTCAACATCGAAGCCTGCCATGGAAGCATTGGCCATAGTGAGGAAGATCTGGGTCCAAAAGAAGCTGAAGTGCTGATTCAACATCCGAGACGCCAACTCCCATTACGTCTATTTTCTCCTTATCGACCTGGTACATGCACTGAACTGGGATATTGGCTGGAGTTGGAAGATCAGGAAGAAGAGGGTGAGTGTGATTGTGTATAAAAAACGGAGCACAATTATGAAGAAGCTTCAATCTCTTCGCGCCTGTCAAATATCCCACCCAAATCAACCGCCATCAGACAGTACTGATCATGCTTTTGGCCCTAGATTGATTAACCTATCGAGCTAATCTACCTATCTAATCATGAATGCTTGTGACTTCCACAAAGATAAGCCTAATACCATTTCTGATGAGTGTCATTGCTCTGCGGTTGTCGCTGGCGCGGAATCCCTTTCCTGTAAACAATCACCGACAGAGATAATGGTGATCATAACCCCAGCGTCCTAAAAGGGGCCCCCTAACAGCACAGTGAAGGATCCCATTGCTGGGGTGAGTACATGTGCCCAGTGGTTGATCACTGGCGAGGATTTATCCTTCTCGTAAACCACCACAGCTTGGTTGATCGGGCATAATTTTACTTTCTGGCATGTACATACCTATTCTGAAGTGTGGGGTTAAAACTTTTACGGTCATTGGAGATTTTTATCTTTGCTTTGCTGTATTGACCTTGCTTTTTAAGGCGAAATCTCTAAAGATACTATCAAAATCTATTTCATTTCTTAGTTAATTTCCTCATATAATGTGAAAAGCTTCCTTTATCGCTATTTAAAATGAATTGCAATAGTTAACTCTCGGGATAGTTTATACTCTCTTGACTCTTATTACCGTTGAAAAAAGTAAAAATTAGTCTTTAAAGCAAAAAATCGAAATAATAAATTTATTTTTGTGAATATTTTAATAAAATAAGTGCCACTCGGGGCGGACCGCCTCCTCAACCCCCCAGTAGCTACGCCATTGGCTGGATGGTGAGAGAGACGAACGAGGAAGTGTTAGATATGGTGTGGGAAGGAAGGAAGTTGGTGGCAGAGATTCGGAGGAGGCAGAAAATATGGATGGAGGGCGTGTTGGGTTGGGAGGGCCTATGTTATAGAGGTTCACAGATGAGAGAACGCTGGGGAAGCATGCAAGAGGAAGGAAGAGGATAAGACTTTTGGGCTACATAAGGGGATGCAGAGGGTATGAGGAACTTGATGGTGAGCAAGCAAGATTGTGGAAATGAAAATATGTCGAAGAAATGGAGATGTTAGGGAAAGGACTGTCCAAAAACCTGTAAATCAGCCGGTAGAATGCCCAATGATGAGATTTGTATCAGAGCAAATAGCTTTATTACCATTTTCGTTGACTTTGGTGGGGAGTTAACTCGGTGACACATTTTTTCCTTTGTTAAAATTTGCGATCTTAACCTCCCATGATGATAACATGGGTTTTCGAGCTTGGTGAATGGGCGTTAGTCCTACTTCTCTCCGCATCCGCCTTAACCCACATTCACTCAAACGCAGGTGGCGTCTGTTTACATCATCATTATGATTGCACAGTAACACCTGTGGCGACGCGTCTTCCATGAAAGCTACCCAGTAAAGCCAGTTTCGTGATGCATCGACGCTTGTCACAGACCTTAGGTTTCGCATCTTACGGGCGTTTTAAGTTTATGCCTAGAAACTCAAATTTAATTTTTTTTCAGTTTAACACATAATCGTTCGGTTTGACTCGCAGTTGAGGGAATCGTGGTCGTTTGTACTTTAATTCGTGAAACTAAAGCCTTTTTGGTCTTGAGTATGTTCACTGTTGGTTATTTTTTACACAGGATTTTATGTGTTGAAATCATTTGCCTTTTTTATAATTAACGATTGAGCTAACAAATTATGCAGACGCATTCCAAGCCACATTCATTCATTTACTAAGGCCAACCCCGAAATTTTGCATGTTAATCGAAGAATTTTTCTATTAAAAAAGTCAATTCCCTCGAGCTTAGGGCAAAAATGTTAATGTTAATGTTCTTTTTTTCTTTAGAAAAAAAGAGGCGAGCGAAGCTAGCCGTCGTATAGGCTTCCAACAAGCTGCCATGATAACTTCTCTACCACTTATAGTGCACTGAAACATGGCGCAAAATTAATATTATCTTGTTTTTCCTCTGTAACTTCTAAACTAAAAACCCTTAGTATCTTCAAATAGGGCAAAACTATTTGTATGAAATAAAAAGAATTTTATAGAGGCATTCTTACGACCTGGCATTCTTTTTACGTAAACCGATGCGCACAAAAATATTTCCTCAAATTATCTCAACATTAACTAATTTTAATTTGAAAAAAGACACGGTTTTTGTGGCACGAAATCTTATGACAAAGTTTTTAATTTTTGCTAATTCCTTACTTTTCAACTTTATGAATTGAGAATGAAATACCCTAGGCATTTTGTATCAGCTTAAGTAATAAGTTTGATTATTTTTCAAAATTCGTGCAAGGTTTTGTGAAAGGTGTAAACCTCAGCTAAAATCGAAACTAATGCCGTTATTGATATTTGAGTTGTGCCAATATTTGTTGTGGCCGTAATGACCACTAACGTGCACCTAAAGATAAGTCAAATTTACCGATATTATCAATAGTAGAAACTTGATTAAATTCGAGATTCCAATAAAATGAGAAACATCTGTTGCTATAATAAACAAAGTTTGCGACTTTGGAAACCCTGGTAGTCCAACGCGATGGCTATCTTACTCCCCCGTGCGGAGTTTGCTTAAGGCTCCTTTTTCCACGGAAAAGGCCTCCTGCACAACTGCCAACATGTATCGTTACCACTCTGCTCTAAACATGAAGCTCTTACTACACACGTTCATCATGAATAGTCAAAGCCGCTCCTTCTTTTTCTTTCTTATTCTTAGTCCTTCACGCCTCACAAGGGGCTGTAATCTTCTACGCATTCGAAAATTCAATCACTATCTCATCAATTATTAGGGGCAAGAATTAATGGTAAATAAAATTATCAAATTTCGTCATTAAAAATGACCGATTTCGGGATAAAAAATGGGAAAAGGCCCTAAATTTCGGTGTATAAAAATATTGATTTATCCGAGTTTTCTCTAACGCCATTTGGGGATACCATTCATTACTATATTGATGACTGTCCTAGCTAAAAGTTATTTTCATTTTAATGTATTTTAGTAAATTTAATCAAGTTTGGTTATTAACCTTGCTAAAATAGAGGCAGAGTGTTGGAATACGATTTCACCACAGAACTGCACGTAATCATATGTAACCATGGGGTCAGTTATAATAATGAGATAAATAAATAGTTGGACCGCTTGTCTGCTATAAGAAGACATTAAAGTAGGATTTCACATTTTTAAAAGGTTTATAAAACAATAAAAATAAACAAAATATCAGTACAAACAATTATTTATTTTGAAATGGATATGGCGCATGAAAAAAATGAATATCTTACACCAAAGATAAACTTCTCAAACAAGAAAAGTACTTATCAGTTAGATTCTAATGCATGTACAGCGACAAAAGTTAGTCTCCAAATGTAAAAGAGAGCATCAGTTCAACATTTTCTGGTGTCAACGTTGTTCTACGATCACTTAGTACTTTTGTATAAGCTGAAAATCCGTGTTCGCTGTCCACATTAGACACTGGTATCCACAGGGATTTAACACTTGCATCAACAAACTCAGCATGGTCTTGTTTCAAGTTAAGTAATTCTGCCATGAGGTCAAAGTCAGATCCATTAAAGAGTGCCTTTGTGTACCTACGCACTTTTAACAGTGCAGCATGACCCTCGAGAACAACTTGTGAAGATATAGCTGCCATTAGTGGTAGATGCTTTGATACCTTGATAACATCATTATTCATAGTAGGTCTCATGAACCTTTCATCAAAAAGTTGGCCAATAGAATGCAGAAATCCCTTTGCAGTATCTCCATGCTCTAACTGTGAAAGCTTGATATTTGCCTTCGTAGCTGCATTAGTCAATGTTACCATCAATACAGGTGCAAGTTTTTCTAGAAGATTTTTTATGAGAGCAGATGTATCATTCCCAAAACTACCATCACTTACAATTTTTAGGCTATTTCGTATATCTATTAATTTGCTTTGTAGTTTGTATGAATACACCCTCCTGATGACCTGAATGTATATGCACCCTCAAGGCATTCTAGCAACTTCACAATTGGTTTACAATGTTCAACAACAAATGCTGCTTGGCACTGTATAATAGCAACCTCTTCTTCGGCCAGGCTACTTAACCAATGTACAGCACGTCATCCCTCCCTTCAATTAGAAAAATTCACGAATATCAGAAATATACTCAATAACATAAACGGCAGCCTTGTGCCAAGAATTTCAGCGAGTAACCTCAGGAGATGGAAAAACCTTAGCTTCCTTTTCACTCTCTGAATACTTCTCCTGCAAGAAAGCACAGTATGCATGTTTTCTTTTTCTCGTATTCAGTAATGCACTTTTCACTTGCTGTATAAACTCATTTAAATTAATCTGAAAAATAAAGCTCACTAAATTAAGTTTGTGTGCCCAGCATTGTATGTGCACCAGGGACTCACCAAATAGGACTTTTAGGCTGTCAACACACTTTTTCATATATGCAGCAGAATCAGTAACAATACAAGAAACATTTGTTAAAGAAATGTCCAATTTGTTAACAACATCCATAATTGCCCGCCCACATTCAGTAGTATTGGCATTTGAGAAAATCTTTGCGCCCCCCGACATACAACTTGGAACTGTCACTACATTCTAGGATTTTAATTAAAACTAGGAAAACGCACTGCCCTTTTCTACCTGTCGCCTCATCACAGAGAATTGAAATTTGATGGTCTTTTACTTTTTGTCTCAAAACCGCCTCCTCTTCTTCTCGGACTTGCGGGATGTAAGTCTTCCGCATCATATCCGCTGAAGGCAAATCTCCAGCACCTGAAAAAATACGAAATATTAAATGCAACACAAAACCTCCATGTTATCAGGCTCAGCCCAGTAATATCTTTAGAGTCGAGAAATACTATATTGTCAGAGAAGAAGAAAGGATACATAATTTATCGTAGGTCAGTTAAGAAGATAATGCAAGCCATATCCAAAGGTTTTATAGCAAAAAGATCAGTATTAACAGCAAAAAATATAGAGGCAAAATAAAGAAATGCCCACCTGCGATATATTCACTCATCCATGATCGCATACTGAGGTTATGTAGTTTTTCTATTGGAATATTGGCTTCCAAAAATGCTTTACAGGTGGTCATGACGAATTGATTGTTTTCTATCTTTGCCATTTTAGAACTTTGGTAGGTTTTTTGGAGTGAAGCTTGTCGTTTCACTGATTGACCCTTCTCCTTTGCTTCTTTGAATTTTTTATGTCCTGGACCCTCACAGTGTTTAGCGCAAGTATCTTTACGTGCCCATTCAATTCGGTTGTTGCAGTATTTGCACATTAATATTTTCTTCTGTTTCTCAAAAACATAGAAACCTTCACTACGAAATTGATTTTCGCGGTCAAAAACAGTTATTACTTTCGGCATTTTCCTTAGGTCAATTTAAACATCATTTATCCACTTCTGCTAGCGATCTCTAAGTAGCAATTAAATTGCGTCACAAATAACTCACGAATGATATTGCATGTGGAAAAACTGCAATAATCCCTAGAAAGCAGAAGTCTTCATGATAATGTTAGAAATCGCGCTGCGAAAACAAGAAAAACAAAACAGACGAATTTCTTTATGCGACTGTATGAAATTAAGGTGCTCAGATGAATCAAGATGAGATTACAAGGGGGATTATAATAAAAAAATAACACATATGACGGTTTGATTCACAATTAAAGGTCAAAGAACTCTAAAATATTTAAAATCATTGGATTCGTACATGTAAAACGCCTCTGATGATTAATTTTGTACGGGCGTTTGAATGAATTCAAATGGAAGGTTTCCGTCAGCGTTTAAAATGATCGATTTTAATAGTCGGAAACAGTATTATTTCGTGGAGAAATGAGGAAACAAGTGTGGGAGCAAGAACAACAATTATCACCGAATATTCCATTTGGTGGAGGTAGTTTCGCGGTCTGGGGGGTAGTACACTCTCAGTACAAAGTTCGGAGGTTTGTTGAAAATAAGGTTCTATACGAAGATGTTTCCCTCTGTTGCATGCTCGAATTTTGGCCGGCGATGAGGATTTTACGATGAAAAGAGGTGCGATAGTTAGAGGTTTTACTGTGTATTCAACATTTTCGCAAAATACCTCGTAAACATTCCAAAAATCGCATTATTTTCGCTCAGGAGAACATATTTCGCGTTATCCCAAATAATGTTGATATTTCGCGTAATTTCGCGAAAAAATCGTGTTGCGAAAAATTTTGTGCCTCTTTCCATTATTTCCTATTTTACCGAATCCCCACCCTATTCAACTCTCGGGCCAAAACATGCCCTTTCCTACTCTTCGTTAAAATTTTTGATCAGTCTCCCATAGTTCATTTAAACGCATCAGCAATGTCATTTGAGTCAATTGTTTTTTTTTTACTTCCTAATTTATATTTTTTTATTTACTTTTTTATTTACTTATTTATTATTTACTATGGTATTTTATTTACTTCGCTGATTTGACCTTTTTGTGCTGGATCCCAAATGCTCGTGGCGTATTCGAGATGTGTCCCAACTCTTTCACATTTTCATCGTAGAACCTTCCTACTATTCATTTGATAAATTCTGGCCTCTTTAATACAGATCCGAAAATGTTGGCTTCTTATGGAACTGATAACTATTAAACTTCAATTTATTAAGTCAAATATTTTACGAGATCATTTGTGAAACCAATAAATATATCGAATATTTCCGCAGTGCATATTGAACGAATGGCTTGACTTAAAGATCACATAAATCTACTGGATAAAAAAGTAGGTTAGTACTGCGTCTGCAACCGGCCATTAGCGGTTAAAATTCTACCTTTTTCAGTCTGTAGTTAGAGCGGACCGTGACTCTAGTGTGACTGCAGAACATGGTAATACTAAATAGGATAATGTAGTTCCATACTGTAGAATGATACCTGTCGGCAGGTTACTGAACGTTTCGTTCTATTCAACGTCGTTCGTGTTCGTTGAAGTGCGCTGATGTGTTCCCATCTGTGCTAACTCCAACACCTTGGATGGAGAGTTCCTTGTATCATTTAGGCTTGGTTTCTACCACATAATGGAGGTTTCATAAAAGTATAAACGATATAATTTTTATTGGGCCCAAGGAGGAATTTTACACATTTCAAGAAGAAATTTTCCCTGGACTCGGGAAGGAGAAACCGAATCCATTTCTCAGGAGCAGACATATGAATTCCTTGCCAAAAACTTTGCCGCTCCACCGTCAAGATTTGGTATTTCATGCAAAGGTCCAATTCATATTTGCGTCTTTGGACGACGGAAAGATATCAATTTCTTCTTTGAGATTCGAACGACTTCCATTCAACCAAAGCAAATTAAGTGGAAATTGATAAGAAAACCGGCCTTGGAGGATAGAACGTCCTCTTTCTGGTGAAATGAAGAGGAAAAATTCGCTGGGAAGAGAAGGCGGAATGTGAACGTGTCATGCGTGCGAATGCCAATGCAGGGAAATGATGCTACGCCGACTCTTCCTGAACCAGGTTCACTGTGGGCGAGAATATTATTTTTGGACTGAAAAAGAAAGATTTCCGACTCTCAGCCATCACCGAACATGCCTGGACGGAACCTGCTGCAACGCTGATTTGCAAAACACTAGGGTGATTCGCGAGGCCATTGAAATGATGAAGAATCCAGAGAATTTCAACAGAGAGGATGGGCATTCACTGACAACGGCATTGAAAAGGCTATTCAACCCCTTAACCAATGGAAATGCAGAACCGAATTGAGCATGTATTTTGGCACCACTAACTTGTCATTATAATCCGGCTACGATCCAACATCTCCACTTCGACCTGAAGACACCTCCTGTAACGGAGGAGAAAACGTTTGTCATCATAACGCTGACGCACGCAGTTGAAACTGAAACTATGGTATCCAGTTCTTCAAGCCACTGCGGAAGGCTTCGCTCCAGATATATTATATATTTACTCTTTTGTACCTTTTCCTTCCATTTTCGTTATCACTCCTTACCACAACCATTTCCCCCCGTCTCTCGACCTCCACTGGCTTCTTGTCATTCCCGACGGAACCCGTCCGGGCCCCGTCTGAGGGCAGCACCCAGTTGCTTGTTGAACCGCTCGGGGCCCCGACACGTATCTGGCAGGCAAACTTAATTGCATATTATTTTTAATAAAATAATGTAATGTTTATTGTGTTTAACATTTTGAAGATACATACCAGATCTGAACTCGATATTCTCAGGCGTTACTTTGTTAAATTCCACATTGACATAATCAATACAAAATTTGTAAATTTTACAATGGAATTTATTCAATACAACCGGTTTCATCGCATGAGTGACATCTTCGAGCACAAGCAAAAATGTACCAGAAGATGTCGCTTATGCGATGAAACCGATCGTATTGAATAAAATCCATTGTAAAATTTACAAAGTTTGTATTGATTCTGCCAAACCAGATCTAATCACACAGGAGTTTTTTTTACAAAGGTAAGTAAGTAAAGTTACATTAGATAGATAATAACCACATTTTTATACTCTTAAAAAATTTACCACATGTGATTATTACAATTACTTTTCTCGGTAGTAGGCATGTGTCGCTGCATTATTACACATCCCTACGTATTAACTGTCCCAAAAAAAATCATGTTGGAAAATCAGGTCTCCATGAAGATCCTCACTGAAATACAACGTCGAGAACCTTGAGGTAGGAATTCCACGTTAGCGTTCAAAAATTCACTAGAAGACATTGAGTAATATTTTTTAGGGCCCATTCATTGAAGCTTACTAATCGTAGTTTACAAAACACGCGATGTGGCAGCGGAGCGAGGGACGATAACAGCAGTAGAACTAAGACTATTGGAAATGTGATGTTAAATGAGGGCGATGAAGATATAACGTCCGGAGATAATCGGAAAAAGTAAGATTCTAAGAAGACAGAAGCAATTAGTGGCGATCTAGCTATGTGGAATGAACTCATTATTCATCCCTGGAACAAAAGATACTAAGGTATTTTCCAGACTTTTTATCGTACAGGGTGACACACGAGATATTGCGGTAAAGTCTCTACAAGCAAACACCTCTAACTTACGGAGAGTATTCAAATTCGGAGAAGGATTCCACGCTCTGAACCTTGCTTGACCGGAGTCTTCGACTTGAGGACACGGACACATTTTGGATGTAATTTTGTTTTCCAAAACGGACATATTTTGGTGGATATCTTTAAATATACATAGCTCATTAAACATTTGTATAGTATTTTACTATTCATTAAAGTTTTGTGGCGATTTTTAATTGCCAAATCTGTTTTCAAAAATATTTCAACAAAAATTAATTTTGGATAGTCGTAAATTCCTTCCAGATTTTGATGAATCGCCTTCATCCACGAGACAATATATGGATCGATGTTTTTGTTAAACCTCTAAATTAAGGTCACTTCTCACATAAGGACATATTTTAATAGACTGCAGCTTTTCGCATGACAGAGATTTTACTGTAATTTAATCCAGAAATTTATTTATAGACGTGGCAGGGGTGAAGCATATAAGAAACAATTTCGAATGGATAGGAACAAAAATTCCGTCTCCCCGCGGACCATCAATTACTACAATTAAAAGTGAGCGAGTCCTCAAAACTGTCACGGCATATTTCACTCATTGTCCTTTTCCCTATTCCTCCCTTACATACATGCCTATGCGGCGGGACGCAGGTTAGCATGTAGACGTAGAGGTCACCATGAACGGGCAGAGGAACGAATTATCACGGGTTCCTTGATCGGACACGAGCTCATATGAGACCAAGCCGAAAAGTAAATAGCCATTATTAGCCATCAATCCTAACATCCCTGTACACACGAGAAAATTTATTGCGCCAAAATCCGTCTACAATCTCAAGCCCGGCCATGTCGGATGGAGTGGCGGCAACCGTTGACGAGCAACATTCCGCCGTGTGCACACGTGGCCACAGGTAGTGGACCAAGTCGAATAATTAAGGTAGTTTGAGCGAGATAGTTCCCTAGTCATAATGGAGACCATATTCGAATTTTATTTTTTAATTACAGTGTTTGTAAGAAGTACGAAGTAAATATAGTAATGTAAGAGAGAGAGACGATAATTTTCCTTCCACGATCTTCTATTTCATATTCTATTTTAGCTGGTCCATCTATTTGTCCCTCGGTTTTTTTTCTCCAGGGACGTTACCTTCTAAATACTCCTTAAAAATTCGTTGTGTCTCGAAGTGTGGCCATTCAATCTCATCTTGATCTTGTCTCTCTGATAATGTTCTTCTCTTCTAGTCTTCTGCACAGTTTCATGTTTCTGATCCTATCCGTCCATTTGATCTTCAGCATCCCCCTTCAGCAGGATGTTACGAAAGCCTCTATTCTCTTCTGTTCTAATTTCCCAATGGTCCATGTTTCTGAGCCATACATCGCAATTCTCCACAAAACTTCTCCAGGAGCTCTTTCAATATTGGTAATTATAGTTTTTAACACGATAGTTGTTTTTCAAAATTGATTCTCTCTTGGTATGAGAATATTCGCTTGATGTGCGTTGAACTACTTCCATTCCATGTCATACAAACTCTAAGGCAATTGAAGAATTGCTTTTCATCAAGATTAAACTTTAGGGAATAGCAATTTCTCGATTTTTGTCAAGCTAAAGAACTAACAGGTTAGTTTCACGTTTTTATTGTGAGCCGAGGGTATGCATTAGTTTAAATAAATAAATAATTTTTGGCCTTGTAGTAGGGGCTGAGTTGGTTGTCGCTTTGAGTTTTTTCCTCTCTTAATATTTTCTGAAACGTTCCATACACGGCTTTCTGGGATTCTTTGATTAAGAATTTGATACGCTTTTTATTCTGCAACATTTTTCTGAAAACATTCGCTGTCTTAATTTTTTAAATATTTAGATATTTTCCCTGAAATTCACTCTATATTTAATAACTTTGAGCTCTCAAATTTTTCAATCTTTAATAATACAAGTCGTATCGTTTTTTAATCCCCTGGAAAGATTTAAGCGCTTTCAAATAAACACACTCGAAAACTCCTCGCTCGATTTTACCCAGGCGGCAACACTTGATTTTATACCCATACTTGTTGGTCATCTTTTTTTTTGTATTATGGCGTCATTATTTCAAGATGGCCATTTCGTTTGCTCTTTCGACCTTTCTCTTTTCAACAACACAAGTCGTCTCGTTCAATATATTCTCTCATACTTTCCGAGATATAAAGAAATGTTTGGTACAAACGATTCTGTTGCATCTCCACCAGCCATTGGTATGCATACCATACCTTTCGCGCCGATTTTTAAGACGTTTTTCTTACGAAAAAAGGTTTTGACGTGAACGAAGCCAGAACTTTCGCTGTTCATCGATCGCGAAAGCTGGATTGTTGGCTCTCCAATGTCGTAATTCTCGGGTTAAAGTAAATAATCCAACAATGTCCGCCTATCGTTAATTGCGTTGGTGCATGCGGGTGCTGAACGATCGATTCAAGGGATGCGGAAGGTCTTTGCCCAGCACATTCACTTTATTCTTGTCAGGTACTCAATATTTACAGCGCCTAATGGACAGGTCTACCTCTCTGGGTGAGATAGAAAAGGTTGGGGAAAGCCGCAGAAAGGCCGACAGTGGATGAACCTCCCGCCAACGCTCACATTCAAATTTTCCACGCGAAAACCCTTGATCCAACTAGAATGAAGTAAGTGTCATTTCTCTTCAATTAAATGTTCTCGACGGAAATAACGAGACAACGTGTCCTCTGCCTATTATCTTACGCAAAATTCTTAGTTCCCATCACACTTCGTTTTTTAACAAATTGTAGTTGAAAGAACATATGCTTAAAGGGAAAAATGGTTGAAACTTAAGGAATGAAACAGCATTTTCAATCTCTTACAAATGTTATTCGCACCTAATACCGGTTAAAATGCATATTTTTCCAGGAAACCAAATGGTGATTAAATGAATGCTCTTACCCAACTTATATTTTGAGCTATTCGTATATTTCTATATTTAGGTCAAAATGCGTTGGTACGACAACAATTGCGCTGCGGTTGGTTGGTTATTTGGGGTAGGGCGATCAAAAACTGAAGTCATTTGCGCAATTAAGGGTATTTAGCAGTCTATCCATATAAAAGAATTGAAAAAAACTGTCGATATATTCAATTTGTAAAAATTTAAAAAATTGTAGATTGTTGATTTTTATAAAAATAGCAGTTATGAAGTATATGCTATACCCGCTACAAAATCAGTGCCACAAATATTAGAGGGCAAAAAGCGTTTTTAACAGATTTGCTCTTAGGTCTGAAATTTTAATTTTTATAATAACGATGACAATTTGCATTGACGATAGAAAAATATCTGTAATGTTTAATAAATATTTTAAGGTGACGGAGTGTTCCCAAATTGTGAGGGAACTACAAACATAAAATCAGAACACCTGCTACTCAGCAACATGACTCAAAGTATGCTTAATGTTTTCAATGAACGGACAAGATTTAATGTACATACTGTAGAGTTGGTTCTACAATGAATCACCATCAGTATTCATCAATCCGAAGGTTGGTTTGCAGCAGCTCTCCACTCCACTCTCCTCACTTCTAACAGCTTCATTCCTACGTAATTATTTACTTCAACTTCCTTAATGATTTTCTGGATGAATTCCATTCTTGGTCTTCCTCTATAATTCTTCCGATTTATATCTCTTGCCAATATTGTTGTTCATTAGGCTGTTGCGTCACAAAATGTGCCCAATATGTTTGTCTCTCCTTCTTCGCAGAGTTTTAATTATGCTTATTTGCTCTCATTTTTTTCAATTTATACTCGTAAGACGTATAAATAGCGTGTATCTAGAGGAAAAAGGGTTGACCAAACATTCGAAGCAATAGCTACTGGGTGAAAAGTTATGAAACCGATAGTTCCTGCAACACTAATTTAGCAACTAGTCCATAACTTTATGGATTTCATAACTGTCGATCACATAGCTAAATATTAGTGCAACCGGCCATAAGTAATTAAAACATTACAAATTTTCTCCTTCTGTTGACCACACTATTTAATTACGTACTATCCATTGTTAAGAATTTGGTCCAAAAAAACTCTACTCATATACCTAGTTGCCAGCGTTTCCATTATATTTTAAAACGATCATCATGGCTACAAAGGATTGTAACATAAGGTTTGGCAAAACACCACAGTTAACTTTTGGAATATCAAGCAAACATAGACACATTATTTTCCAGTCACATCAATTCTCGTTAGTTTATATATTTTCAAAATGCTTACGGAAAAATATACATACATATGTAAACACAGATATAGTTAATTCAATTTTGAATACCTAGCTTTTTTATCCTTTAAAATTGTTTCTTTTTTTATAGAGTACTTTCATGGTTTTAAAGGATATAAATCCAACTAATCTGTTGGTTGGTCGGAAACGTCTAGGTTATACTTCGAGATTTGTTTACAAATTCCTAAAAAAATTGCTTCTATGGAATTAAAAAACATAATATGGTCTAATATGAATTCACAATTATATTCATACTATATTTTTATGTTGGTTTAACCCAGCTCTTGTGTTATACTATTATGGATTTCTCTCATCATCTCAAATTCATGACTTGTTCTTCTTGCATTAATTCTATAAAATATTATCCTTTCTAGCATTTGTACTGTCACCTAAAACCATAGCATTAGTGTATAAAATGATATGTAAAGTGACAAACTTAAGCAGAAACTGGGAAAAGTTGAGCCCAGTGTGAAGGAAAATTCATTTGCATCCTGGAGTTGAGAGAGTCATCATATTGTGTATATTTTGATATGTAATCAGTAAAGATAGTTAAATCCAAGTGGTGAGGTATGCATCGCGAAATTGAAATTGTCATGACGCATTAAAAAAATGGGAACACAAGCGGGAAAAAAGAGACGAGACGTTTTCTGCCTAATCTCAATTGATAAATGGGAAAACCACCTTTTCAAGGACTTGACCGTGATATTGAGGCAATCAATTTTTTGTATTATCTTTTTCTTGGAGAGAGATCTATCTATGTGAGTCATCTATCTGTCTAGTCCCATCGGTGTGAGTCAATCTGTCACGAGGTTCTTACATACTAATTTTCTTGCGACATGCGAATTAATGGAAGTGCAAAGCCATGTAAGATATCTGAATATGCTTAGTCTTGATCATGAAGCAAAATTGTTTCAGCTTCTGTTCTGCTTATTTTCCATACATTCGAAAAAAAATGCTCCACTCAGAGCAAAACAATTAGCTCCAGAACATGTCAGCATTGGTATGGTACAGCTCGACGAACAACGCGGTAATGCGGTAAACAAAATATATGTAAAAGGTAAAATCCCCCAAGTCTTTCATCAGCATGTGGCATGAAGAATCCATGAAAGTTGTTTCGTTTGAAAGCAAATGAAAAGTATAGGATCCAAGAGTTGATTTGAATATTTCTACATGTTGTGTCTCATTAAACAAAGCAATGAAGTTCAAGTCAAGCTGATTTTTCAAGTTTTTTTATTTAATTTAAATATAATAATTTAGGGAATTTTCAAACGGTTTGATCACAGTTTGCTCAATCGTGGTGCTTGCGTAATGAAATATTGTTGCTGGTGTAGAAGTAATTTTTATCTTGCGTGACGGTTATTGAGTGCTGCAGTGAGTAACGTGCCTTCCCATGTGGTTGTTCCACTCGCAAAAGTGACATTGGATGTTTGCATGCCTGAGAATCTTCAGCGCTCGTCCATTTCTTTTGACTGGTTCTCTGTGGTGGAGGAGAAAGCAACCTTTTTCCCGGGAGTTTGCGAGCCGATTTGCGGTCCAGCGTTGCCCAAAGCTGAGGACTTTTGTATGCCAGGGTTTTTTTACATCAACGCCCGCAAAAGTTAGCTGTTCCGCCGCCCACAATCCCGTACATAGACCTCCCGTGCGACAGCCTGCGTCGTTGCTTGGCGCTCTCCTTCTTCAAATCGGTCAGCAATGTCTTGGCCATGGCGTCCATCACTTCGAGCAATGCCTCGACGGTCACCGCGTTCCGGATGAGCCGCAAGAATTTCTTCCCTTCCTCCTTGTTCACCTCGGCGGCCACGTCTGTCATCATGGCGATCAACATGTTCCGCACGAATATCTCCGTGGGCACTCTCGGTAACTCCTCTTCGTCCTCCCTCGTCTCTTTTCCCTTCGTTGATCTCCTGCGTGGCCGTCGTTTCTCTTCCGCACTCCTCAGGACTCCGCAGTTGGTGATGGTGATGGTCACGTTGGGCGACTCTAAGTAAGCGTCGACCTTCTCCACTGCCGCGAGCACCTTCTCTCCATCGATGAGTTGGCTGTGGTGATGAGAAAATATTTTTTTTATCAATGGAAGCTTCCACAACATCTGCGTCTACGACGTACACTACAAACCTTTACTAGGACGTGTGGTTGGTGGGTTGGGATCCATTCGGGTATTACGTATTATGTTTTGGGGGAGTGGGGTATTCTTACAATTTCTTACGTAGGGGGGCGTGGGAGTCCGAGATCACATTTCGTAAACCTTTATTCACCCGTGAGATCGTATTTTATTACTATTTTTTATGATTTCGGCCAAAAAACCTAGTTTATAGTCCTGCAAAAATCTCGTAGTTTCTTCTAAGGATATTTTTCTGAAAAGACAAGGATATCATCAGCTTAAGTACTGAAAAGTAAAACAACGGTTTTCTGGATCAGGGTTCACCAATAGCATTAATATTGGCCTGCCGACGGGGGATTTGTGTCATTGAGCCCCCTTGTAAAACGTCAAAAATCCAATCTTGAATTTTACGCGTTGAGCGCAAATAATATCCCAAAGTGTAATGTTTTTTTAAGGATGAGAATGACTGGTGTATCCTCATAATGTCCTGATTTTGCATTTTTTTCAATGCTAGATCCTATGGCAATAAAGAACTTGTGATAGTTTCCAGTTTATTTTAAAATCGACCCCGACCAACTTCTGCGACCGCAGTATCATGTGTACACTCCTGGCCGCCGAATTGTTTTATGTCGGCAGACGGCATACGTTGGTTTTATCTCCTCACCTTCAATATCTTGTGCTCAGGAATCCAATGGGTAGCCTTTTCCTAAACATTGTTCATCTTAAAGTTGATTTATGCCCATGTTTCGGAAAATCTATGATAACTTACTTAATATTGGGATGGGAGGGCGGAGGGCCCATGAAATCTTACGTTGTCATACACAGAGGGAGGAAATGAAGCGTTCAAAATTGTCTTACGGAATACTTGAACGGCCCCTTTGGTGGTTGTTTTGAGGGATCATTTGCGCCATTAAGGATTTGTCGCTGGTTATTTTGGGTGGGATTAATTGGAGAGTGGGGGATGAAGTTGAAGTTAGATAAGTAGAACCATAGAGTAAGTACATAATATAGTTAATCTATGGTAGAACTAATGATACTGCTAGTGGAAGGGAGAGACATGTGGAGGGAATACAATGTAATGTTTTTTAAATATGGGGATGGTTGAAAATCCAGGAAAAGGAAATCAGGAATGAACATTCCAATTCAGTGCACACGGCAGAGGTTAGAATTGGCCAGTAAAGAAGAACAGTTTAAATTCTTTACTACAAGAACGTCGCCTCTGCGAAAAAATCATAACTGGTTACGAAACATCATTGGGGACTGGTAATGAAAAACTCAGGTCCTTTATGGTAGTCCAGAGTCAGGTGCCAAAATTATAAGCAAGGTTTGTTTACTTGGGGAGGCGCCCGGAAACTGAGGTCACTTACACCATTGAGGATAGGGTGGGTGCATTAGTGAGGAAATGATTATTTGGGAAATGCAGGAAGGGTAGAGAGAAACCCGGCGCCGCCATTACCCTGCTCTAAACGATAGGCATCAAATAGTCCACGGCTTAGTAAATTAATTTTGGTGATATCAAAATTTATTTATATTATTATTTAATGTTTGTTTCTAGGTAATTATTTGCATTAGATTTTATCGTTATTTGTAATTCATTGTACTTTTCAATTTTTGGGATAATTTTACTCTTCCAACTACACTATAAGTCTACTCAAAACTTTTTATGCCAAAAATACAGCCCCGAAAAAAAAATAGATACCGCGGTATAAAAATAAACGTTGGTAACTTTCTCTCTTTGTTACGAATGATTATTATATGAGATCTATTTTGCAATATAGAGCACTGCTGTAACGAATAGAAAATTGTAGTTTTTTCTCAGAAATTCCGGAATTCTATTCACCCTTTGTAATTCGTCCCTTAAAATGCAGTTTGCCTCCAGATATTTTATATTTTCCTCGTATGTCGTGATATTTAGTTCAGTGCATATGGAGTTCCATATTTATTTGACAGCAAGGTCTTTCGATATCTCGATCGTGTTACTCTTTCGATATCGATATAGCAACGTGAATATCGAATCGAACAACCCTGAGTTGACTGTAGTAAACATCCATACGGGTAGAGGTTCAATGTTGCCAATATCAGCTGGCAAATTAACTCACAGCTATGCAGGATTATAACAGCACATCTAAGAGTCTTTCATGATGCCAATATTACTCCTTAAAGGAACTAACTTACCTTTGGCAAGTGTTTGAAATGAATGGCTGCGTGGCCTACATATGAGCACATTGAGAGTAAAGTTGGCAACATTGCACTCCGTAACTCCCATACTATCATCGAAATGTGGAACACTGTAGAATAACGTGTTTGTTGCCAGTGATTTGTCGGTACTCAACATTTTTAGGGGTGAAGTAGATGTGGAGGGAGAATGAAAATTCAAATTCTTACCCGAATGCCACGTATTCACATTTCATCCAAGGCGTGGGCTCCAGGGTGATTATGAACTGCGTCGAGTTGGTATGGTGAGTGTTGTCACGTGCCATCGCCAGAACACCCCGTCGACTGAACGGCACGGAAAAGCTCTCGTCCGGGAAATATCCTGGCACTTCCATTTCCTCCGCATTGAGTTCTGAGTGAGAGAGAAGGCGTTCAAGGTGGTTCCGCCGTGAAATTACTTCAATGTTATTTTGTTCATATTCCGGCTACTTATAGAAAAGTGCGTCCTATAACTGATATAGAAACAATATCCTATCTTTCCACGCAATTTCATTCTCAAATTAAACTTCAAATACCATGGTGTTCACAGCTAGAATGGGTGAAACATGGGTGGAAAAAGTACTTTTCTATCTAATATACTTGCATTTTTTTATTGATTTATTTCAACTACCCCGAAAACAGCTCGCAATGGCCTCTTAAATCGGGTGATGCAACATTAACAATAGACGAACACAAGCACTCATGTCCGCCTGGGTGGATGGAGAAAAATCCACCCAGGCGGGACTCGAACCCGCGACCCTCGGATTGGCAGGCGAGGACGTTACCCCGTCGCCACCGGGGCCGACATTTTGAAGAAAAAAAACTGCTTGCTAGAAGCGAAAAATCTTAGAAAATAGAAAGTGGTGTTACGCTACCATTTTATTATTTTAGTTAGGTATTAGAAAATGACTCCCTTAATTGAAGTGAAAATGCGCTAGTTTGTTGTAAATGGCGCTGCAGTCGGCTCCTATGGCTGGAAAGTATTGCACGTTAAAAATGTATTCCCCAGAATAATCTGCATGTTTTGTGCCATAACTTTGCTTGTTAATAGTTACGGCTATAGCCGCTTCCACTGATTTCACTGAGTTTCCACTGATAACCATAGTTATCAGTGTAAACAAAATTTTTCGAACAAAGCAAACAAAAGTGTTCAATTAAGTACCTACTTATTTTAACTGAGTCTCGAATCTCCTTAAAGACCATTTTACACGAGACACGTAATTGCACAATCTTATGTACGCATGGATGCCCATTAAAAATTGCGTCGTGGAAAGGAGCGAATTGCTAGAATGCATGTTTAAATGCATAAACGAGGGATGGGAAAATATCTCCTGCTCTTATTCCGAACCTGCCTTCTCGAGTTGTGAAAACAGATACTACTTCAAATTGGGCATTAAAGTGCCTTGAATACAACGTCCTTAAGAGGCCACACATCACGCAAAAGCATACGTCAGATAGGTGGACAGGACGCTATGTCACAAATGGTGTTAGCCTAATGCAGTGGTGCCCGTCGAGTAGGATAAAATGAAATTAAGGAGGCATAGCCATTAACTACTGGGCGAAGGTAAAGCAAGAACAGGAGTGCATGTGAAGGATATTGTGCCGAGTGCAGGCGTCATCTACCAATCACAAAACAACGCATTGCCTGTGGGTTTTTACTTAGATTCGACGATTATCAAACGCGACCACCGGAGACGTAGGCTATAGACAGTGGCGTAGCCAGGTTTTGGGTCTAGAGGGGACCGAAAATGATTAGGGGGCGCCAACTCATAAATTAAACAGTTGACTAAACTTTACAAATTTTGGTGGAAAAATTCACAGACTTAGGGGCGCCAGAACACGGGGCGGGGGGGGGGGGGGTAATTTGCCCCCGTGCCCCCCTCTGGCTACGCTACTGGCTATAGAGTAAGGCCTAAACTGTGCCGATTGCAATGGCGGAGTAGGCTTCAAGAATGAAGCAGAAGGTCGTGTTCTTTTTTTTTCTTCTGACCACCTTGGTGTCCGTCGCCTCTCATTGGCACATTCGGTTCATGAGCGGTGATCTATTTTGCTCCCTCCTGAAAATAGACTACTCTAGTTTAAAATGCGGTACATTTCCGTCTATTTCGCTTAATAGCCACGGGCAATCTTTTCTTGCGTAAATATCTCCCATTTTAATTAGGTAGGGCCTTTTGTGCTACCTCTGATGTTATTTAATTTCTCGTACGTTTTGACTTTACTCTTATTTTAAGTACAATATTTATTTTCGATTGAATTTTCCGCACTCTGTGTTTCAAACGATGTATCCGGTAATAATGTCAGCTAATCAAATTAATTTATATTTAAATGGATGGCTTTTATGCCTCTCCGTGGTACCTTTTACATAGGCGCTAATTTAGTGGAAAATTCCGCGTATTTTTCTTTTACACATAAAAGATCCGTTGATTTCGCAAACTTCATGCCCGAACAATTTCAATTTAATTCAGAGCGGTAAATAAAAGATTTTATTTGATAGTATTTTTCTTCAAAGGTTCATGTATATGTTGACCAATGCTCATAAATACTACCATTGCTTTTTTGCATTATTTTCATTGCCTCTTTTAAAAAATATTTCGAATTTATCGGTCTATTAGTCCTAGCTATAGGATTTTGATTGAAGTGATAGTCACTAGCTTGATACGTAAATCTGGGGAAAGAGCTTGTTAACAGTTTGTTTTTAGCCTCAGAAAAAACTATTTCCGGGTTCTACCGCGTAGTTTGCTGTGTTGAAACTGTTGTCACCAACACAGCAAACTACGCGGTAGAACCCGGAAATATGAAGAAGCTCATCGTAAACCACCGCGAAAACCTTCGTTCTTACATCAGAAAAAACTAATTTATCATACATGCGAATTGGTAGGAAGGAAGATGATATCGGCGGAAAGAGACGTACAGGTAGACAGTAGGCATCAAAATAATTTGCCATCATTATGGCGCTAAATAGGTTGATTGTTAGCTTTGGACTGAATGGAAGAAATTGTGCAATGAAGTATGTTATAATTGTGCAGGAGCATGGGAAGGGCTATGCATAATGAACCTCTTTCAATTCATTGGAATTGGATTCTAGAATTTTGCTTGATAACGTACGTTGCTAGGGTAATTCTGTGGTTGATGTGTGGTGAATTGATAAACTTAAGCAGGTAGGATGTAACCTTAAGTAGAGTTTACGGTCTTACGGCTTCACTTCGTAGAAGGACTAAATTTAAATCAGAATACTTGTGGTTATCCAAATCTTTTTGTACGACGCGTTTCGCCGACTTACGGCATCATCAGGAACAAAAAATTGTTTCGACCCTTTAATTTTTAATTTAATTTACAAATTTTTTGTCGGGGTATGAAATGTTATTCAGCCCATGCCTCTTGCGTCTATCTCAGCTCATTTACCCTTGCAGAATTCTAAAAGAGCAAAAATTATAAACAATAAAATTAAAGAATATAAAAATTATTTGATATTTCTCCTTTAACCCACATTAGTCCACACAAGGAGGAAAAATTCTTTACCAAATAAAAAAATTTGGTAATGTTGCCTCAAGACTGACGTGGTTGGGCTTACACTACATGAAAAAAGAACTCTTTTTAGTTTTCCACTGTGATAAATATTCAATGCGACCGGTTTAGATGTTTTGCATCACTATCCAGACAATGAAAAACATGGACCCAGTCACATTAAGTGAGCCGTTGGGAGCAAAAGTAGTGTTAGTCAATTTTGTACTTAATTTTGTTTTATTTAGGTGCGCTGAAGTATTTTTCTACCTGATTTGATTTATTAGCATAAATAATGCGAGTCTAGCTTCGGCGTTTTTCCATTAGAAAGCAGAAACTCGGAATTTAATGAGGTATTTATTTTACTTTAATCCTCATTTCCTAAAAACTGCCAATTTTGACTCGCACCACTTTTGCTCTCAACGGTTCAAATTTTGGTCACAGTGGAAAAGGGCATGAAAAAGTTTGTTCCATTTAGGGCTAACTAACCTCCTCCCTGTATCCAGCCTCCCTTGACGATTCGGTGGATCGTAGAACCTTTGTAGCAAGGTTGCATCTTGGGGGCCTCGCTGGCTTCTGTGGAACTGTCTCTCAGGTTCACAATCCCTTCAATGTGCCGAATACTCTGTCCGTCGACCGTCACGATGCCTCCGACGTGCTCCACGTACCCTCGTTCCTTCATCCGCTCCCAGGTGTCCTCCGGCACCCTGTCCCATTCTCCGTGGTGCACGACCCCGTGGCATAGCATTACGTCCTCCCCGTCGTGGGTCACCATTCCCCCAAGGTGCATCGCATGCCCCGGTGCGAGGGGCGATTCCGGCCTCGGCTGCGCCACGATTCCCTCGACGTGCTCCACGCCCCTGCCCTCGTGCATCACAATCCTCCCGATGTGCACTACGCTGCCCGGCTCTGGCCACGGTGGCTCCTCCTCCGCGTCCCACTGTTCGTGATCCACTATTCCCTGGATGTGCACCGCGTGCTCTCCCTCGTGCACCACGATTCCGCCGACGTGCACCGCGCGGGATGGTTCTTTAGGTGGCTTCCGCGTCTCTTCCCACTGGCCGTGCTCCACTATTCCCTGCACATGTGTGACGTTCTCTCCTTCGTGCACCACGATGCCCCCTACGTGCACCGCGCGAGGAAGTTCGTCTGTTGCTTCAATGGGTTTGTCCCAGTTGCCGTGATCGACTATCCCTTGGACGTGCATCACGCTGTTTCCTTCGTGGACCACGATGCCTCCGATGTGCATTGCGTGGGTCGATTCTTTAGGCTGACGCGGTGCTTCTTCCCATTGACCGTGCTCCACAATTCCCTGTATGTGCACCACACCTTCTTCATCGTTCACCACGATACCCCCAATGTGTAGTGCGCGGGTTGGTTGGTCGTCTACCTGTGGCTGCTCGTCCTCTTTCATCATATCATTCGTTTCTTTTTCATCTCGTTTTGTGTCTTGTTCCTCTTTTCCCTCTAATATTACTTCATCTCGGTCCTCTTTCTGGTCTTGCCTCTCATTATCCGCATCTTTTATTGCTTCATCATCACCCTGCTTTTCCTCTTTCTTCTCGTTGTCTTCATCTTTTACCTCCTGCTCACCCTGTTTCTCCTCTTGCTCCTTTTCATCTCCCTCTTTTGTCTCTCCATCTTCTTCGGTGTTTTCTTTTTCGGTTTTATCTTGTTCATTCATATTTTCTTCCTCCCTTGTCTCATCTTCCTTATTCTCATCTATCTCCTTTTTCTCTGTCTCCTCGTTTATCTCTCCTTCCTCCTCTATCACTTCTTTAATCTCTTCCCTATTATTTTTCTCCTCTTCCACCGTTTTATCTTCTGTTTCCAGTCCATCCTCTACTTTCTCCTTTTCCCCCGATTCTCGTTCATCGTGCATCTCCATGTCACCAGCGTGCACCACGCTCTTGCGCCCCTCAATGCTCCCGCTGCGCACCGCGTATCCCGTCTCTTGCTCCAGTCCGTCCTCCTGAGGTCGATCGGGTTGCGACCCACCGTGCGCCACTATTCCTTCGACGTGCACCATGCTCTTTCCGTCGTGCACCACGATCCCACCGACGTGAACCGCGTGTCCCGGCTCAAGGGAGATCTCATTTTCCTCCCCCAGTCCTCCTCTCCACTCTCCGTGGTCAACAATCCCTTGGACGTGCACCACGGTCTCTCCTTCGTGCACCACCATACCGCCAACGTGGGTGGCGTACTGCGGCCCGCGCGCCACTTCAGCCTCGTCTCCTCCGTCCTGCCACTCGTGAGGCATCACCACGCCATGCACATGCATCAAGCTTATCCCGTCGCTCACCACGACCCCGCCGACGTGCACCACGGGTCTCTTCCAAGTTTCCCCTTCCACTTTTCCCTCATCATCCTCCTCCTCCCCCTCGCCCCTCCCCTCTCTCCTCCACCATTCTCTCGCAACCCTCAGGAAGGATGACCTCTTCCACCTGTGAAACGAATCCCTGCGATCCCTGTACCACTTTCGTGCCCTGACGGCCGCCATAGACTCGCCCCCTGATTCCCTTCTCTCGTCCTCGGGGCAGGCTCTCTCGATCTCATCCTCAATGACCTGTTTCAGGTCGTCCCAGTTCCTGGTCGTGAGGGGGCAGCGGCCCCACCTCTTCGTCACCTCATCTTTAGGCTTCCACTCCCCGTCCACCCACACCATCGACTCTACAACCGTCGCTGCCTTCCTTCCCTCTCCATCCGCTGCCGTCGCTTTCCTCGTCACACCCATCTCTCGTTCTCCCTCTTCTTCCATCTCTATCTCCTCCTCCTCCCGAGCCGTCTCCCCTCGGCACAGGTCGGCAAAGTGTCCGCAAGTCTCTGGGAGTTCGTCGGAGTAGAGCTGTCGGGAAAAGTTTTGCCGGTTGCTTTTAATCGCTTAAAGGTGATTACACGGGTGGGCGGGAGGGAAATTCGTCCTGTAATTCGGTCGATTGAGAATCGTCTCCCCTCCCGATTAGTTAGAATCTTCGTTTGACCCTGCACTTCATCTTACTCATTAGGTAACTTATTTGAAACTAGAAGTGTGACTACACTAGTGTACTGACATGCCTATTATGCTGTCAGTGGGGTACATTTCAGTTGTGTTGCTAGGTTTAGACATTTAAGTTAGGTAGAAATATGAGAGAGTAGATAATTTCTTGAATTTGAATTTAAAAAACCATATGTTTTGTATGTGTTGTACCCCACGTTGGCTCTGTAGTCAAGGTCAATTTCAAGGTTTACTAAATATTTTAAGATATGGCATACTAAAAGTACACCGGCCATCTTGGATGGAAACGCATGAAGGAAGTTTGTAAAATCTTCTTAATATCACACTATATGCCCTTTTTTCACATTCGTTAACGAGTTGCAGATTGACACCCCCCCCCCCCCCTACGACCGGCCGCCTGTGGCTTTTGCCAACGTTTCATGGGACGGTACTGAGTGCAGGACACTTCATTCTCACCTCGTTCCCCCCATTCCTTCCCTTTGCCCTTCCATGTGTACGATGGTCGATTTTCTGGAACTTGAATATATTTTTAGTTCCGCTGTAACAGCGACGAAGACAAGGACAAAAACAGGTTGGAAGGAAACTCCACGTGGTCCAATCTCTCGTGGAGGACTGGTAACTTGCCAACGTGAAGTAAACAGTCGTTTCATAAGCTAAGTCATATAATCTATTAATCGGCGGGCGGAAGTCCTTTCCTCCCAGCTCAATATCCTCCACCTTTAAAGCATTCTAATTTTGCCATACCTGTCTGCTCATTCTATTACGCATAGGTGGGAACGCTTTTTACCACTCAGATTTCAACGAAATTTCATCTACATACCAACCTCCGAGACCCCAATTAGGATGTAGACTAAGTTTTGGTTTGACGGATTTGTGCCTCTCTCTGGTTTTTTTGAAGTCATTGTAATGAAGGAATTTTCGTGCCTATCTTTTCGGCAGTGCATATTTCATATTTACTCGCTACTGTCAGTTTCAGATATCTACGTCTACGAAATAACCTCCCCCCGGCCGATAGGCGAGGACCTGAAAGCAGTCAGGAGAACTCTGCGAGGCCATACCAGAAAACAAGGGAGTGCTACGATGACAAACGTGCTAACCTGCAGTAAACGGATTAACATACTACTAGTGATTAGTATTACCTATACTATTAAGTCATGCTTACTACGAGATATTAATTTGTGCAGAAAATAAAATCATGCGAGACATTTCCAAGGGGATTGGGTAGTAGTAATAATGACAAATTATGAACAAAGTCTAGTCTGCCAAGCGGTCTCTTTGTCTCAAGTCTCGTCTTCCTACCTCGACAACCATGCTGACTTGCTAATGTTATTTCAAAAATCACTGGCACGTAAAATTAATCTACATTCCACGCAGACATTATTTAACTGAAAATGTACATAGAAGAGGTAAATAAATAACAAATAAAAGAAAGCTACCTATATTTACCATGATCATCATTGAAAGTATTGATTCGAGCTATTGTGGTCCCTAATCGTGTGGATTGTGAATGAGAGGTGGCGCGGAATCAAAATAAATAACATTCTCCTTATCTTCCTGAAACTCACGTTATCTGAAATTTGCAAGTTATCTCTGCCTAGCATGAGGATAAAGTGTTTTTCCGTGAGTCATTTTTTAAATTAAAATTATTCATCACATTAGTGCATGCATTACACAGCTGTTGCATACACACATACGTGCGTTATCGTAAACTTCATTGCTGTTTATTTGCGTTTTAGGGATCGTACTGCCCTGGAGCGTCTTATTTTAGCCAAAGTTTAGTTGTCTCCATTGGCGTGAAAGCTTTTTCTTCTGGGAGTTGCTAGCACGTAAGGCGACGGCTTTCATCTTGATAGAGCATCATCTGGCAACTTTGGGAAGCATACATTCAATAAATGGGGAGGCGATAATTGGGGTCGAGCAAAAGTGGCTTCCCTTCGTAGCAACTCCGAACAAAATACGCAACCTTCCATGTATCCCCTTGCATAGACCTCAAAGCCCGGATTCTTGCCTCCGCACATGCTAGAAATAAGCTCCTAAAAGTTGCCAGATGATGCTTTATTAAGTTGAGAGCCATCGCGAACGTGATGAAGGAAAACTGTGGGAAAGTGTGATGGCTTTTACTTCTATGCCTGTACGTCGTGTATTGAAAGTTAGAACGTCTAAAGCTTTGAACTATATCAATGCATAATAATTATTAGTTTGCATATTAATCATGCAATAGTTATGCATAATATGTAAAGGAACGACTAGGCCTTTCGTGGTGCATAGTGGACTGCAGGCGTGAGCCAGAGGTATAATGAGCATGAGTTCCCATGTAAAATTCACCATAAATTTGATGGCTTGTTCCTGTACCCGACATACACATTGGGGATATCCGGGTTTGAATCCTAGTCAAGTGAATATTACGGTATTTGACATAATTTCTCAAACTAAATAACCTCCCACTCCTAAATCATGAAAACGCGAATGAGTACTATATTTTGAAATGTTTTATCGCTTTAAAAATAATTTCACGCACTCATTTTTCTAATAGACACAACCTGAAAAAAGCACGTTAATTTAGTGAGATTACTACCTTCTCAATTTGATGTATCCGCTTATGAAGCATGCCATACCTAGCACTTTAACGAAATATATTTACTGTAGAAAATGAATGATATCGCGACTGGATCTGTCTTGTAAGATTAATTGCAAGGTTTTTTCCTAGGACGGTTTTCGTGTACAACGGCTTGCGCGACGAATACTAAAGCTCTTTTTAATAATTATAAACACTTGGTTGTTATTCCACACTTTATTGGAAACAAAACCACCCGGGTTTCAGCATAACCTGATGATGGCATGATATGCTGAAACCCGGGTCGTTTTGTTTCCAATAAAGTGTGGAATAACAACCAAGTGTTTATTATTATTAAAATGAAGGAGTTCCACAGAGTAACGCCGGAGACAGTGTCTTATATTATTTAAGCTCTTATTGAGTACTTAAGGTTGTGTAATCAGATTATACCATATAATTAGGTGTATGTCATACGAAAAATAAGTAGTAAAAGGCAATGAGGTTAAAAATCTCTCTTGGATTCCCCAATTATATCTGATTTTTCAGTCCTTATATTTTCCAACGGTCCTTGTTCTACTGCCTACCTTCGATACACTTCCACCTCCTTTACTCTCCAACCGACGTTTACATTTTGCAAAACATCTTCGTATACCACTTGAAACAACTCAACGCTGAATAATCCTTCCTTACTACCTTTTCAATTGTTGCAACTTAATGTGCTTATTCTTTTAGTTTTTTTATTTCTCAAGTTTGATACTTGAAAATATTGTGAAGGCCTCAGTTGCTTTTAATTGTTTGCCAATAAATAAATTAAAACAAAATATCTTTTTGTGCCTTCAATTCTAGAAAAATGGGTCCGTTTATCCCGTCTCGGAATTACATATTGTTCAGAAGAGTGCTCGGAGAGAGTGTAGTAGAGGCCGAGGATTTTCTTGCTCTAAACATCTCCTTGGCAGAACTTAGCTTTTGAAGAATAATATGAAGCATTTAAACCTTCCAGCTTTGGTGGGGGTTTTTGTCTTAAAGAAATTGTTTCCTGCTCTTCCACGAATGCCTCCGCGCTGCTATTCATAAGGATAATTTTGATAAAAAAGGCTAATGAACATTCCATTTATAATCCGAAAGATGCCCTCATGCACGAGCAACAAAATATTTCGTGATGAATCGGTTTAAATGCAAATACGGGAAAAAGAACACTCGCAAAATAGTTTCGCAGGTAATTTCATTCTCAGCAAAAGAGAAAGCCTTCGTAATTTGAAGAATGACGGATTCAATCGAAAAATGTCTTAGTTCGCCCATAATTACTATAGCTACAAATATATGCTACTAATAATATGTAATTGCTTATCAAGTTTTATATAGCTAATAGTTCGCCTCAAAAGTCCTATAATATAATAGTTCGTCTCAAAAGTTCTAATTGGCTAGGTTAGTTTGTTTGTGTGTTGAATCAATTAGCACGTGGTGGTATTTGAATTAATTTGCACGTGCCTTATAATTGAGCCTCCGAATATGACGTAACACCTACTTTATTCACACTAAGATTTCTATGGATTGGTTTTAAGGTCGACTAAGCATTCACAATGGACAAGAAAAAATTCAAGTCATGGTCTGAGTAGTGTTTTATTCACCTCAAGCAGTTTTCCTAAGCACGTGCATGCAAGGATAAAAAAAAATTGACTTCAAGAATTTCATTATTAAGTAATGGATGATAGGCGAATTAATGACTAAGAGGAATTATTGGACATTGAAACTTGCTTAGTTACTCCTTCCTTTAAATGTTTTATTGCATAAATAATTTCTCCTTTGTTAGGGAGACCTATCTAATGTGTTAGTGTATCTACTACATCGCAAAGCAAGCAAGGAAGGATATCAAATCGTACATTGTTAGAAGACGGCTGCGAAGTAAATAAATAAATATCCTGATGTTATCTTTTCTCGGCCTCATTTTTTTAACAAATAATTTATATTTTTCAGTAGAAGATAGGTTTTAGTTAGATAATAGATTATTGAGGATACCGGGAATAGCCACGGTATTACCTTTTACGGAGTTACCCGCAAGTGCACATAAGTGCAAAATTCCGCGGAGGAAGAATCATTCGCCTTGACCGTTCCGGACTGTGGAATTTCGCACTTAGATAACTTTCGCAGATAATAAATGCTATTTACTCATATGCCAACGTTGGGCAAATTTATTTTTGCTTCCCCAGTACTCTACAATCGATTCACATGATTTGCAAGGAATTAGTAATAAATAGTCGGTGCAATATTTACAAAGAAATATTTGGTGTTGAAACTAGCTATCACAACTAACTAGAAATTGAAAAAATTGGGTCTGAATCCCAGTCGTCAATTTTTTTTTCACGTAGAATTTCATCCTTTTGGTGTAGTAATCTTATTATTGATTCTTTAGCTTTCTGAAGAGAAATTAAAATAAAATTAAAACTCACCATAAACGTTAGTCGACCTATTCGACGTTCTCCTATGGATATATCCATGTAGACAAATTGTCTCTGGAATAAATAAAGGAATGATTGTAAGGAAAATATGTAGAAAATATACCTATAATAGAAAGAAAACTTTCCATTTAATGCATTTACCTTCGACTAATATTTACCGTCTAAACTTGGAATAACCGAAATTTTATGATAACTCTCCATCTAAATGAAGCTGAACACTATATAAAAGTCTCAAAAGTTATTAATTTACCTTGCCCGTCTCCAATTCGAGAAAATAATTTCGTTTCCATGTGTCATTAATTAACAATCATTGTAACTAACATCATCCTCAAAAATGATCAAGTAGCTAACGATGATGATGCCGTTCCATATGTTTATTTTGAGAAGTAATTATATTTATTTGGCATGATTTTGATAGAGATAGAGAATACATTTTAAGTCAGAAATATTTATTATCTACTTTATTAAAGGAATTATTTACCAAAATGAATAATTTTTCAAAGTGCATTAAGAATAGAAAATTAGTTAATTATTATTATTATAACAACAATAATTCCACCTTATTTTTATTTATGAATAACATATAAAGCCTTTACTTTAAATAATCAAACATCTTATTGAAATAATGAAAATAGAAATAAATAATTAATTTATATACCTATCAGTAGTTATTTCATTAGGAAGCATTCCATTATTTACATATATTAATATATATTAAGATCTTATGTGAAGTAAACACATAGCCTTCAAAGCTATTATTAAAAGTTATAATCTTTTAGGTCTTAGTTTACATGAACAACTTTAGAATTGCTGTCTATTATCATGATTATGACTTATGTTTACTAGTGTTGAAAGGAAGTGAGGTATCTCCTACCCAAACATCAAATTAACCAATGTAATCAATAAAAAAGAAATTTTTCTCATTGAAAGATTAGGTTATAATTGTGAATGAGATTAACTAGCAAATCAGAGGTCTGGAGTATCCAAAGGAATCTCCCAGATGAGAATCCAGGACTATACATGAATTTATGGGCCCACGTACTTGCCTTAGGAAAACCTATAGAGACCTTTCGCGTAGAATGATTTTAGACTTAATTTACAATAAAATGCTCAATTCTCTTCTTCAGGTGGTTTTTGAACGTGCAACAGCTCCCTTATATACTTAACGGTAAGGTGGAGGGGGATTCTCTGTCCACAGAATATCACATATCACAGAAATCCACTATTGTTCCACAATCCACAAAAACACAAGAAATGTGAAGTCCACAGAATATCATACACTACACGACCCTATTTTCAATGCTCAATCCTCATATTCAGGCTATTTATGAACTCGCAGCAGCTTCCTTGCATAGTAAACGGTTACACAGAGAATCCTACTACGTCTTACCGTTTAATATATAAGGCGGCTGTTGCACGTTCATTAATAACCTGAAGACGAGGATTTAGAATTGAAAATAGGGTCGTGAAGTTTGTGATATTTTGTGGATTGTTAAAAATTACACTCGAAAATAAATTTAAGTTTTAAACTCAGTTAAATTATATCAACCACAATATAATTAAAAAAATTTACGAGGAGGTAGAATGTCGCGACATAATTTTAAACTAATTTTTAAAATTATCCTTGTGGTATTTCAATCAAAACATTTGTTTAAATGAACCTTTGGCCCACGATATTTTTATATTCGTTGTGAAAATAGCTGTGAATACAAAATAAGAGAACAACTATCGATATATCCGTATCGAAAATAACACGACAGACGCTTTATGAATGAAGCTGATCAAATTTTATCTATTCTTTTACTTTCAATATATTTTTTAGTTTTTTCTGTAAGCAGGGAAAAAATATGGGATACATAAGAGGCTAGAAGAAATCATGGCTTAATTATCCTTCTCCTTATGTAATGACTACAGAGTGCAATAAGAGTCTTACAACTTTTCGTTTTTAGAGAGACTTCTCAAGATATCTTTGAAAATACACATACATTTGATATTTTTCACTTTAATTAAAGCTTGCAGACGAAAATGAACTGATTTTTTGGTCTTTCTTGGGTTCCAGTGACTTTTTTTACCGTAAAATACTACTTTTTATGAGAATTTTCCACGAAATCGACTTTTTTGAAAAAATTGGGAATGATTTCAAGGAACACTTGGGATTTTCCTAATAATATTTGACAGCTTTTCCAACTTTTTGAAAATTGAATGCTTTTTTCCTCATTGATCTCATTTAATTATTAGATGAAATCCTCTCAGGTTATGTAAAAAATATTCCGTGGGGGTTAGAGAAAAAGTTGTAAATAAGAAGTTTCATGCAAGGGACTTTTGTGTGCAAGATTTTATCATACGAATCTCATCTCTATTTTTCATATTTTTAGGCATTTTTGTCTAAAAAACTAGACATTTTTGGAGACTTTTTTGTTAGTTTTAGAGACTAATTTTGCACTCTCTAGTGATGATTGAGTAATCAAATACAAATAATTTGCTACGAAATTATGTATAAAATAATAACCTTTAACGTGATGAGCTTCAGATTAAAATTTTTCGTTATTTCCCTTCTATATGTAGCAAAAAGCACAAATAGTGACATTTAAACTCTACCCTGACGGAACTCTTGGGTTACACGCAACCTTCCCAAGGGCTACTATAATTGTTACATTACTTTGTATTAGTAACTTAACATGTTTTACAAGAATACCACAATGAGCAATTTTTTTATATGCATCCTATAATGTTTTGTGTATTTTCTTCATTTTACGAGTAATGGTTCCATAAAATACTTTATCATATAATGATTCTATGAACTGAAAAAGTTTTAAGACCATTGCACTGTAGTATAGAGCATCTGCGCCGACTGTAGGTAATCTATTGAGCAGTGTAAGATGTCTTAAGAGTTTCATTCGAAAATTATTGTTGGAGAGATGGAAGTGGTGAATTGAAATGGAATACATTACGTGCGTACTTTGAACGAGAGCATGTAGTCTTCGAAGGCAGATGTTACTTCTTTTTTGCCGAGAGCTTTGAAGAGGCTATTAAGTTTGCGCCCACTCTTCACCATGGCTGAGAGATCTCCAATCAGACGCCCGTTCGCGTAGATAACTACTGACTGCCGGATTCTCCATGCCGGAGCCCCCAAGTTCTATTAGCATGATGTAAAACAATGGAAGTGAATAAAAGCACAACTGTTTTGGAACTCGTCTGCTCGATTTATAAAATATCTCGCATCATGAAGGAAAATGAAATTCCAATGAATTCTCATTTTTATATGAACTATTTAACAAATTTAAGTTTTGAAATATTCGAAAGTAATTTAAGAACATTTGTGAGAGTTGAATCTTGGAGAATTTTTAGGAAATGAGGCTGTACGTACCTTTCGCTCTTTGCATAAGTACTCCAACCATTTGTATTCGAGCAGTGGTTTAATTATAGGCTTGTGGAATTTATTCGGGAATTTTTGGTATTCATCCTGGAAATAGAATATAAAATTGGATCATGTTTTCTTCTTCACAATGCATTTTTCATTTAAAACTTAAAATATAGCGGAGAAGCTTATCATGAATTCATAACATGCTCTTTTCAAAATCGCGAGTGGTTAATAATGTAGGAAATGCTCCTATACCTATCGGGGAAATTATATTTTTCCCTCTTGATAAACCAGTTTGTAGACGTGCTGCCTTGATCTTTTATTTATTATAATCATCATTGATATTATGAATCATACTTTAAATAATTGTTGTATACAAAAATAATTAAAAGGTTCATTAATTTTATAAATTTCATTAATTGATGTTATTGCTCCAGAGCTATCGTTATAACCTGTAAAATATCAGTCAGGCGTTGCTTCAACCGAAGTTTATCAGCCTATTAATGTAATTTGAATAAAGCGAAAGCGTGATAATCTATGTCCTTTATTTTTACGCTTCATAATTTAGCTAACTATTTTAGGCATTGAAATTAATAGAATTATTGCCTAAATTATAATTTAGTGTTTTTTAGAGAGCGTTAACAAAGGCTTCTTCGTATTTGTTTTTGAAGCCTTTCGCATGTTGCTCGCTACGGCGCGGAATCGCTCAAGTGCACGAAAACATATATATATATATATATATATATATATATATATATATATATATATATATATATATATATATATATATACACCCTTCGCTCTGCTCCCTTTTTGTTGCTGGCACTGTCAACAAAGACTAAAAATAGTGGTTCTGGTTTTGGAAAACTCGAGTATGTTTCGGTATTTTCCTTCACGCTGCCATTATCCTTGCGCACATCTTTCGTCTGTGTCACATCCATGCATTGCTTCGCACATGTTTTTTTCCCAGACCTATTTAACCCCTTCTCTTGAGAGTCCAGAGTCCCCCGTAAATTTATGTCTACCCCTTTCTCAAGCCCAATTTGTTCTTCTATTGGAAATCGGCTTGGCGATTCAACCAACATCTATTCCCTCAATGTGACCAGACCAGCGAAGTACATCTTTATCACTTGGCCATTCTTGAAACACTCCCATCCATATTTCCTTTAAAGCTGCATTTCTCATACATCATAAATAAAGATTAAGAAAATATAAGAGGTACACAGAGGAACAGATCTGACTTCCGTCTTCCCTTTCATCATTCAGTCATCATCAGTAGTCATCAATTGGAAGATTGGTTTGCTGCAGATCTCCATTCCACTCTCCTCTCTGCCAACCGCTTCATTTCTATACAATTCTTCACTTTAACGGCCCTCCTGATTTGCTATTTCATTCTTGGTCTTCCACTGTGATTTTCCCCATTCATTCCTCCTTCGAATATTGTTTTCAACAGGCTGTTGTGTTGTAAAATATTCTCCGTAATTTGGTCTCTCCTTCGCAGGGTTTTCATTTCATTTCTCTTCTCTCCAATTCTTCGTTAGTAATTCTCTCCGTCCATTTCATCTTCATTATTCTTCGGTAACACCACATCTTAATGGCTGCTAATCTCTTTTGCTCTGCATGTGTTATTGCCCAGGCTTCACAGCCATATAAGCTCGTGCTCCAAATATATGTTTCATAAAAGTGCTTCTTCACCTCCAGGCTTGTGCTATTAGCTGTCATCCAACTCCTCTTCTGATAGAATTCCTTCTTTTTTTGGGCTTTTCCGCTCACAATGTCGTACTAAAAATAAAACAGTGCGATGCACTTATCCATCAAAATTCATTCCACTTTTCGCCCTTTCTCTATCACCATTCCGTACATTCTCAAATTGGAAACTGACCCTTCATGGCTGGTGTAATCCTAAGTAAGGCTGCCTTACTTAGGATTTGGTACATACCCTAGCCCAAGCCTAACATGACGAGTTTATTGTATGTTGTGCTAAAAAACATTTATTCCCTACCTAATGAATGTTAAAAGGAAAGAAAAATTGTCTATTTCCTAGTTTAATATTTTGAACACATACACTGCTAACGTTGATCTATTCAATTTGTTGGTATATTTTTGTTGTTATGTATCAATGAATGGGTTAATATATTTGATGGTAATCTCATTATAGGTCTTATTCATTCGAAGTTACCTAAAGTTCCCCATTCAGTTGATTTTTCTCTGTCTTCAGTGTATTATTCGGGAGTAATAAAACGTAATTAATATTATTACTCTCTTCCCCCAGTTTTAACCCGAATTAATCCACGCACCCGCGTTCGAGTAAGGTGAATTCATGGTATCACTTAATACGTTTTCCGGAACATTACGTAGCGTGTGGGTAATGAGGACGGATGAGATGTGATGCATCGCTGCGCGCGTTCTCGCCACGATTTTTGAAGTGAGGAGGATATTCGACCCCATTCGGCTCTGAAATAAGATGCCCCCCGTGGGAAGAGGCAATGGGAGTCCTACAGGGAAGTCTGGCGAAATTTCTCGAACAAACGATGCCGGATTTCACGCCGTAATTGGTGTTTTCACAGAAGTAATTGTTTTGAGCGCCTGGAATCAAATGATAACGCAATTCCCGTTTTAACCTTTTCGCGTAAATTTCTGGAGGCTGTGTTATTAGTTCATCTTCAAATGCTCGAGCGATCTCCGAAAGTCTTTCCCGTAACAATTATCGTATCCAGTTCTTGGCTGCAGCTGTTTCTAAGGGAAATGCTCACTATCCCCTTGATTATTATTATCGTTATCATTATTCGTATCCTAGAAAATCAGGCTCAGGAGAGCGTAGATGTTGGGAAAAAACTTCGTGCACAATTATAAGAGAAAATGTATGTTTTCGTTTCGCCCTTTAATTATCATTTGAGTTACGTTTATTGGGGAATGAAGTTCACTCTTTGATATCGTTACCACTTTTTTTGTTGGACCCTAACACGTATTCACTACCTAATAATTCTGAGATATCTTTAAAATCGGAGCAAACAACCATAAAATTTTTTAAATTAATTTATAATGGTGAAAGCTTGCAAGAAAGTTTTCACGAGTGACAAAGAATTCTTTCGTCAAAATAAAACATCTTCCCATCATTGGGTTTGTCTAATCCACTAGGTTTGAGTCACATTTAAATGATGCGGGTCGGTTATTCGTGCAATATCCGTACCGAGTTATTAATTGCGGGTATTACTAGATGTCGTGATGAGCACTCATCACGCAATGCGCATTGAATTTAAGTAGTCAGTACAGTACCATCGGGAGCTCAGCTGAGGTCATCGACCGAGTACGAGTCGGCGACCGAGATACGGGTTGGAAGAGAATAATCTGTCTTTAGAAACGGGAATAAGAAAGGGAAGATAATCGGAGACTTTTGTGAGAGCCTACCCCAACGAAGAACCTAGTGCTGATCCGTACCCCCATGTACCACTATCGGGATGCTGTTGTTTCCATACGACAATTTAAGTGGTTTTGAAGTGATGAATGGGAGTGTATTAGAATATGAACATCGATGCAGAAAGCCTAAGTACTGTGGCCTTATTAAATAAAATACGTCGTAGACTCGTTGAGTTCCATAAAACACAATTTACTAAAACTGCACACCCGGTTTCGCCGACTATGGCATGATCAGGTACAAATCTATGTATCCGCGCATCTACTTAGTGATGCCATTGTCGCATAAACTGATTGCGCTGTTTTAATAAATTGTGTTTTGTGGAACTCAAGAGTTGACTACGTATTCCCTTCAATAATGCTGTGGTTCAACCCTGTAACGCCTAATAGCGTTAATTTTACTGCGGCTTAACTCCAACAACCTGTTACCATCATACTTTGATACTGTACCAATGGATTGGTAGGCTTTTGGACAGTTCCAACTATTATAAATTCATTTTGGAGTATTCTCTTAGATTTCCTTGATATACTGTTTTTCATGTGACTTATCTTAAGCTTGTCATGTCTTTTACCTCGCCGTGTGTTGTCACAAATATAATTTCCTCTTCCCCACTGGTCCCACATCTCTTGCCCTATATCCAAGCTCTTCAACATACCATTTCCTCTCATCATGTCCTCCATCCACTTACGCCACATCCTGTGAACTCTTTTATATAACATACTGTCTTTCGCTACCATCTACAAGGCTACTTCGTCATTCCTCCTCGCTACCTTGCTTAGCCTTGCCATTTTTCTCCACGGAAACATCTCAATGACCTCCAGTATATGCAAATCCTCTTTCTGCTATGGACAAGTTTTCGAACCATGTAACGCTTTGCTTCATATTTTTAACTTTTTTGTTCAATTTTTTATTGCGCTGACTCACACGTCAATTCCACTATCTTCGTTAATAATTCCTTAGCGTATGCAATTCTTCATTTTATGTCCTTGCTACTTTACCCATTTTCACCTATAGTACTATCTAAATATGTTTTAACGCTCCCACCTGCTCTCTTTTATTAGCTCCCAATTTTATATCCAATCCCTTCTGTCTCCCTCCGGAAAAGCTCATTACTATCGTATTTTTGTGATTAATCTTCATTCTACGTATTCCGCGGAGTATCTTTTAGGCACCAATTATTGACGTACGTACTAGTCGGGGTGATTATGCCGCGTAATGTCGTACTTAATTTTGTCTATGATGCTTTTGATTGTGAAATGCAAGGGTTAAAATCAATTACAAAGATTTAATTATAAAAATATCAACTGTTACAATCAGGAGCACTTCCGTTACCAAGCAAAGAAATTTTTAAAATATCACCGGCGGATTTACATTAAAATTGCGATAAATGATTGAAAATTCACTTACCTGGATAAATGAGCATGCTGCGTGGAATTCCTTGGCGGCGACGTTACCAACGACTAGAATTTGGTACGGAGGCGAAATGCATGCGTGCTCCATCTTAAAATTTTGATCCTAGACTAGTTTTGGGCTCCTTAGCAACCAGCATTGTTGGACGCTTTTTCAAGATTATTTCTACCACCGAAATGAGTGACCTCATTTATTTAATGGAATGTGATTAAAAAAAAAGTTTTTGCTATAACTATAATCCCTATAAATTTACATTTAATAATAAATATAAAATATTTATAATATAAAATTTACCTATGTCTCTTATTTAGGGTTCTGAGAGGAGTAGGGTATATGTTGCTTGGGAGCGTGCCGGATCATGTCCGTCGTAAATTCGACGATGTCGTTGCAAAAGTAAAAGGCAATTTGTGTCGAAATCAAGAGTTTTTAATGAAGTAGGGACGATTTAGATTGGAAATGAATCATATTATAAGTGTTAGAAAATATATCACACTTATAAGGGAATACGGACAAATGTGATATTGAGGTTTGGATCAAGATGAGATATCACTGTGCATAAATAGAATGCGTTTCAATGCCATTTAAAGATCTTTTTTGACTGATGTGTTCAATGTATTTATTCCATTATTTTTTGTTTCACAGCGGCAATCATGTTATTATCATGATTCTGCTTAGAATCATTTTTATCCTTGTTACCAAACCTGTTTCCTTCATGTAATCAATTCCATTGTGCAATAATAATTTATGATGTTAATTTATTTTGAAAATCTTTTATTGATAAGGGAATTGAATGACGTTCACGGTATTACTTTATCCTATTAATAGTGGTACACATTTCCTAAAAGTTCATTAAACACATTTCGAGTAGTATCTGTTTTGTCTTCCTTTGTTATGCAGTGGCAGCTTTTTTTGGAAACCAATATCTAGAGAGTGGTGACTTTCTTTCTGAATAATAGACTGAAGGCTACCTATGGATTTTCCCATATTCCTTTATGCGTAGTGTATTCAATACGATTCTCGGGAAATTTGCTGGATAACCGGCGTAAAAAATACTCGATAATTTCTTGCATTATGAAATCAATTTCCTTGTGACAACCCGCCGCTGTCTAATTTGTGACACGCGATAGAATAGCTAAATCTATTATACTTTGCCTCACGTTCAATTATCTTAATGGAGAGGAGTGCCATAAAAGCTCTTGATGAATTATCCTCGGCAATTTAGTGGTATTATTTTTTAATCCTTTTCTCTCGTGAATTGGTTCGGCGAAACGTAGACCGGCATAGTCAGGTTTGTTTGTCATCGCGTTTTCTTTTGGGTTGAAGCCAATAAACGATTAAGGTGAAGCCAATTAATAACACAGAAAATTGTATTTGTATACACATTCGTTTTGATTGAACATTTCGTATGCCAGAGAATGATTGCAGTTAATATATGTGTATTGAGCCAATGTGTAGTTACTTAAAATATGACTTCACTTTGAACACTTTTGAAGTGTTTATTATTTGTGACTTAAAATATGACTTTACTTTGAACGCTTTTGAAGTGTTTATTATTTGTGATCAAATCATTTGTGGTGAGAATGTTTAGACCCCGGGATAAAGATGCACCAATGAGACTCTTTGGAGAGTTTTATTCATACCAATTAACAGAAATTCTTTAAATTTTGATTTTATCAAAATATATCTTTTTCTTTCCTTTGACTCGGATATAAAAATTTTTATTTTTTAATTTGTATTATTTTTCGTAAAAGAACATGAAAGTGAGGTATATTTTACTATAAATCGATGTAGTAACATAGCTTATGTTACTACTTCGTTCTACTACTTACCATTTATTCGAAGTACTATTACTACTTACCATAAATCGAAGTAGTAGCATAGAATCGATGGCTCAGATTATTTCGTATATACCACCTGTCTGCTACTTGCAGACAGGAGCAACAGCGCTTACACAAATAGAACGATTAACCTCCAAATTCGAGCCAAGCTCAACGATGCTTAACTTCTTCTTAACCTTTTTGTTTAGCGGTGTATCCACCATGACTGGCCGTTACGCATGTTGAACTGCACTATGTATTATTATGCACGTTAATTTTATTTAATATTGAACAGAGTAGAAAAAACCCCTCAGATCTGTATTTTTTATTTAGCTATGGCAAAATTCTGATTGCAGTAATTAATATGCACTAATAGGTTCAATGGTAATGGCTAATGATGAGCGAAACTGATACTGAGCCGTTTCTGTGACAGGCCAAATGGCCAGTTTTATTTGTTTAACTACAGTAGATCTGGCAGAAGACATTTGATTTGTTTTCATAGAAGTTACTGTTTTATGTGATGGTCCCAGGTAATTATTAGATGCATGTCGTTGTTGCGAGTTCTGACGGGGAAAAATGTCATTTGAAGTGGAAGGAAACAGCTAAATATGGTAATTATGTTCTTAAATTAATAAATCTTGCTCACTTTCAAATTTGATTTGATTTGTACTATAGTTTTGATTGTAAATACAGTGGCTAATGCGGCTCTTGTCACTGAATTGGAAATGACTGGAGGAAAAAGTTTCTTCTTCAGCGCTAATCGAACTGCGGAACTTAGACTTTTCGGGTCAATTTACTGACCACTACGCAACCCTACTGGGTTCTCAAGCGTTTCCAGAGTAATGCACGGCTAAACCATAAGCAAATAGAGTACTACGTAGGCGAGCATCCTAGCCTCCAGTCCACAAGATGAGATACTATTACTGATAAATATCACTAATAATACTAATTCACGAATACTACAAGTAAGTAATTCATGCACGTAATAAAATCATGCCGGACATTCTTAGCGGGGAGTGATGTTGGTAATAACGATAAGTAATTAAACACAAGCACAAAGTCTTGTCTACCTAGCGAGGATGGGGCTCATGGTAAAGTTATTTTTCGACTATTATGGCCATTTAGTGTCCACTGAAAAATCACAGTTTTTAATCTATTGGTTCTGCAATCTCTTTCCTTTAACTTCTTCTTGTGTTCGTTTCGATTGTAATGCATCGGTTTTATCTTTGATGTTTTTGGAGACTTGGTTATGAATAAATTATGTCATATTAGTACTCTTTCCAGCATAAAAACTGTCTGAATTATAAATCTAATTATTCCACCTCAAGCCCTCATGATGAAAAGATAAAATTTCAAAACTTTGGCAAGAGTACTAATATGAAATAATTTATTCATGACCAAGTCTCCAAAAAAACATCCTAGCATATTTAAGTGGTCAATAACCAACTCTCATAAAATATATTGGATTTATAAAAATATTTTGAACGCCCGCCGAGAATTACCCTGCTTCGAACTGACGCAAAAAGCTCACCCTAGTTTTTCTCTTCGATTGATTATTAATTCTTACCCTAAAAGATTTTTATTTCCTCCGTTAGAGATTCAAACTATAATTTATTTGCAGTTCATTGCGGCAAATGAGATAACCTCGCTCCCCTCTATGTTTATATCTTTTTGTTCGATTTACTTCCGTGTTTGTGCTACTCCTGAATAAAAAATACTAAAGTTAGTGGATCCACCGCATCGCGAGTGACTTCTATCGTGGCTGTTGCTCATAATCAAGAGGTCATGCACAAAGCCAAGTGGGAATAAAAATGAAAACCGTCGCTGATGTTGGTCATGGGACTACACGTATGCACGTGGGGAATAGAATGCTCTTCTAAAATTCAAAATGGTGATCCGTAATAGCCCCCTCTCGGAGCGAGAAGCACTGTACAGTAGTCCGACAGATGCATTGAATTAGTAGCCGCGTGAGTTTGTGCCGGAATCGATTGCATCGGCCGCTTATCCGTGACCCGCAATTGCTCCCGAGTCCAGCGAATGTGCATCTCCCCCCTCCCTCCCCCCCAACTCGGAAATGGTACGTCCAGGATCACCCAGAGATTCGGGGAAAGCCTCCGCGAATTAACAGTGCGCTCCCCAGTAAAGTTCGCGGAGAACTTTGTGGTGACATAATATGAAAGGTTCGCCGTAGCCATCTGAAGGGATGTCTTGCGGCAAGAGTTCCTTCGTTCCGGCGGAAATTCATAAGTTGGATCGTGCAGGAGGATTTCGCAGGGTCATGCTAGACTAATGTGCGGCTGAAGAGGGAAAATTTCACCTCATCAAATGACAACTACAAGCGGAATCAGATATCGAACGAAATGAAGTAAGTATTTGTGCTTCGCTAGCAGATTTCCAGAACTAAGGTGAAACTTCCGAAATCGGTCACATCTGGATTTTGTTTAATGAGATTCGTCGCTCGTAGAAGGTAATTTTTTGGAGGTAAGATCTTGAGTAGGTCATGCGAAACTTGAAATGGATGCCGTAGATTGGAATGGTTAGGAGACTGAAATACTGCTTCCAATTCATTAGTTTTGGGGTTCGAATTGCTGTAGCTTATTTCATTTTCTTCTTTTCATACCCCGAAATATCCTACCTGTACAAACCTACTAATACCCAGGACGCTGGGATTCCTTCCACTCATTCTATTTTCCACAAGTAATTTTATTTCCTCTCTTACTTACCCACTTATATCTCCGAATTGGTGCAAATATCTCAAAATCGGCTGGCGAAATAACCAACCTATTCAAATGTTATATACCCAATAGGGTGAAATACACCATGCAAATATCATTAGTAAGGACGACCACGTCCCCTGTGCTACAATGAGGACTAAACAATGACTAGATGAGAAAATCTAGTTTGTTTAATCCCCTGCTGAAATGATTAGGACTTGAATTAAGTGGTTTTCGTGGTGTAACTGTATAACGCACCTGATTAGCAACCGGGAGATTCGGGTTTGATTCCCGGTAAAGCCAAATTACTTTTTTCAAGGCGAAATTCCACCCATTTGCTACCTGTATGTCTTTGCACCTGTTCGATTTTTTACTTGCCATGTCATTTATGCAATCGCAATGATTGGACAATTGCCCAAACGTTTTCCAAATATTCGAGGGCATTAGCTGTTGCGATCCTAATTCCCGTATTTGTCTGTTCATTTCACGAAAATTTGCCGTGGTTACGGTTATGACTTCTGGAATTGCTAAGTTATAATTCGTAATCACTTGGTCTGGTGCAATCATGTAAACGCATTAGTGAAGAAGCGAGTCGGAGTGGAAAGCCGCAGGTCAGCCCAAGGCTGTTGCGGAGGTTGAGAGGTCAGACATTCACCAGCGTGGGGGAAGGGGTGGGGTAGGGTTGATTCGTTGCTTTTAACTCCTCCAGCCCCCCCCCCCCCCCCCAACATCCCGACTCCCCCGGGCGATGCAAGCGTCGGTTGGGCGGCGCGCCCCCTCGCAGGATAACCCAAATTCCCTGCTCGCCTGTGGAATCGAATCTCTCCCCCAAGGCGCAGTGCTGCCTCTTCCATTTTATTTTCTGCGTCAGAGGTCATTCGTGGCGAGAATGGCCTCAACCTTGAGGGTATGTGGGTGGGAGAGGGAGGAAAGAGACTAAAGACGCGAAAAATCGAATGTGTCCGAATCCTCTCTTCCGCCTATCTGGCCTCTTGCTCTTACCCTCTCTGGGAATCTGACCAGTAGTGCTCCACTCTTAACTCATTAAGAAATCGTCGTCAGTTCATTTGTAGCTATAATGGTCGTTTTATACCTAACCTAACTTACCTACAACGCCATTCTATATCAGGGCTTAACAGCATACATTCGTTACAGTTGTTCTATCACTATTTCATTCCTTAGAAACGATGCACAATGTTTTCCGAGAACCCATCATGGCTGAAGCGAATTGTTTCCAATCGGATTACGCCATGGCCGAGCGAAATAAAAAGTGAAACGCTGTTTCTGCATTGCAGTTGACTTCGTGGCGACTCCATTCATTTTTTCAGCATTTTTCGTTGTATCTAAAGCTAGCTTTAACAAATTGGGAGTAACTTCTGAAGCAATAGCTCCAAAAGGCGTTTGATTTCTACATAATGCCCCGCTAGCTGCGTAATGGGCGTGTGGCAGGGGATGTTAAGACACGAGCCATAAAGGAAGGAGGGAATGAGGAACAGGAATTGGAAGAGGGGAGGGACATAAAGCTAGGTGTTTGATTACGTAATGTCTCAAGTTATTATCTCACTTTGTTCTTCTTGTAGTAACTAAATGGTGCGTGAAAAGGAGTATTTTTATATAATTTCGAAAGTGTATTTCTACTTCTCTGTCGCTTCTGGAGATATAATAAGGGTCGCAATAAAATCTTCGGTGTCGCCTTGAAACTCGCGCAGTCTGTATTCCTCAAGTAATATCAGCCTAGCATGCATATTCCGAGTTTTTAGCGGCTCTCAAACTTAGTCCATCCAGCATCCGAGTTATAGTGTCAAAAACTTGGTGGCGGTCGCCTGCGTGAAGCGTGACCTTTATGAGGTGAAGACTCATGTAGAAGGGGATGGCAAAGGAGCAGGGGAGAGGGAAGCGCATTTAAGACAATGCTGCTGACATAACTACATTTAATATGAGAGACGGGAAATTGTCAGCAGCACGTTTTCAGGACAGTATTTACGGTTTAAGCAAAGCTGGATCAAAATACGCCGATACTGTTGGTAATCCAATGGAGAAGCTCATTTAAACAAATGTATTGAGGACCAGAGGTGATTGAACATTTTGACGTTGGCGATGAAGGTTTGCGTCCTTGGGAATCCTGGTAGTCAAACCCGGAAACTACCTACTCCCCCGTATGGAGCTAGGAAATAGACAATGGGCTCTTCCACTGAAAAGAGATTTTTTTTGCTGCTTGCACTGCCACCATGTGTCACTACCACTATACCCCACTATACCATATCTTGAAAACCCTGGGTAGCATCGTGATCTGAGCATTGGCCCATCAAGCTAATGGTCCGTGGGGCGATTCTATTCCCAGGTGAAGTTGTTTTCTCTTACCAGTTTCTACGTATTAGTACATCCCCGTAATTTGACAAAAAGATTATCACCCTGCACGCTGTTGGCCCGTTGTTGTTTCATTGGAAGCATGCGGCATTTATTTGTATTTTGTTTGCTTTCTCGGATTGGCACAAGACTCGGACCACAGGGCCGACATGCCGGCCGCCCACTCATTGCGGAAACGGTTGACCTCCTCCCGCGAGAAAGCATCCCTCCTCCTCATAATTCAAAAACTCTGGCTCAGCCGCTCGTTTTATGTAACTTAATATTTAAATGTCTTCCTTTCTAGGCGCAGGCGTCCTGCGGGAGTCCGTCTAGTGAGTTCATTCAACCCTTGGTCCCCGCCCATGAGAATCGTTACGAATGAAACTTGTGGTCAAGAGGAGAGGATAAGAAGAGATGGACCGCCAACTCCTCGAGGGAAGGAAGAGGATGAGGTCAGAATTTTTATCTTCGGAGAAAAATTTGGAATAGAGCACTCACGTTCTTATCGGTGCGTTACAGGTTAATTGCGGAGGACTGGATAAGGTTGGGATCGACGTTCTGATTCTTCATTGGGGTTGTTAAACGAAGTTAAAATTAACGATTCATATATACTCCATTGATGTGAGCATTTGATTATTCTTAGAAAATAACCTCCGTATGTCTAACCTGAAGGGTGCACTTTGTCGCGAAGTATTCACAAATTATTTGGTTCTTAGGTTCAAAATTCCAAAGAGGTAAAATAGTTTACATTGACCGGAATTCGAACCCGGATATCTGGATGTCGTGCCAATTGCTTTATCCAGTTAAGCTACTAAGGCGTCCTTATATTTGTGGATTTTTGAGTGCTTTAAAGGAACAAGTTGTTATGGTCTGCAGGACATATGATGTCACTGAAGCAGTCCAAGGCGTGCGCTTAGCGCCACAGTCCGCGAGTTTGAAGCAAAAAGTGGAACACAATGAAATGTTTGCTCATGGGACGAATTTTGAGGGTACCGGGACTAGTTTGATGCAAATGCTTTTTCCTCCGTGGAATTTCACACTTATGTGCTCTTGTGGATGACTCCATATAGATAGTACCGTGGCTATTCCCGATATCCTCAAAATTTGAACTTGGTACTTAGGCACGCACTCAGTTGCACCAAAGGAAAGTAATACATCACATTGGTCGAGTTTTCATTTAAATCTTTGCATAATTTTCACCTCATTATCTGACGCTTGAACGTTGAAAGTGTGGATCTTAATCGTAAGGATCAGCAATCATGTACAAGTATTTTTTGATCTAGGCCCGTATTTGATGGATAATAACGTAATGCAAAAGAATACGATTAAAAGAACGATGGACGTGGTGATTTGGGTTGGGTATGTCAAGATTTTCCTTAAGGTCGAGGTAACGATAGAATAGACGCTGTCGCATGTCAATTTTGTGAACTGGGAGTTCATTGGTTAATAACACGGTGACCCATGTGCCATCGACCTTTTTCCACGTCAACCCTTTGGCTATCGAACATTTGGTACAACGACCTATTGGCGTCGACATAATGTCGTCGACCTTATTGCTGTCGGCCTATAGTTGTGGAATTAATTACTGTACCTTGATAATGACAGTTACCCTTAAAACCATGGTCCAGAATATACGTGCAGAAAGCCCTAGTTTAATACAAAAAGTCCCAATTTAATGAGGGACTTGTATGAATCCCACAAAATTAAGCCGAAGAACTTTGCTTTTACATCTACAATGTAGATGTAAAAGCAAAGATGTAGATTCTACATATACGGAATACCGTGCCATCAACCACTAGGGCGTGTGATACGGGGTGATTTCACACCAGGCACACTCGTCCCAGTTCAGGGTCGAACCCCGAATGTTCCCCTGGCGGCTTGGCGCAGTCTAAAAAGCAGTGAAGAGAACAATGCATAGCCAAAACATTAACCAGAATAGTGCCACGTCGGCGAACATGCTACCATGCCTTACCAAAGGTAAGATACTCCTACTGATTAGTTCTCCCAATACTACTGTTTCATTATACTCTTCTTCTTCTTCATACGTCGACAGTCATTCTGACATTCAAAGATCAGGAGAAAGATTTTTAGAAGCTTTTAATTCAAAATTTCCTTTTTCCTGAAGGATTGGTCCTTTTTTAGCTCGAATTTCCATTGCATCCATAGAGTGAAGTGAATTGGGTCATTTTCAGTGGAGCTGATTTATCAATTGTGCTTCAATTTTTTCGGCTGCGTCGCTTTTCATGCGAAGGCCCTATGATGAGAGTGGAATAGATGTAGATCGACAATTTTTTTACCGCCTAGATCCAATCAATTCGATTTTTTTCATTCTGACGCTGCAGCGAGTGGGATAAATATGCTGCGCATTCAGTTAATGGATACTCACTTAATGAAGTGAGTGGGGGTATAAGGACGATGACGAGCTGCATTCACTTTTACTCAGTCAGCGAATGAGTGTGTGCACATGACATTACGATGGTAGGTATTACACATCGCTAATGCAAGGGAAATGTGCTTCCGTTTGGAAAGTATCAATTATTTTTGTCCGTCTTTTGGGGTGTTTTTCATCAAACCCTAATGATAATATTACGGCCTTCATTAACCATGCCATCAGCATGAATGGATATCGGAAATTTCTCACTTATTAATGGGGACCCAATCTCACTAAGTTGACCAAATTACAACTATATTTGAATTATTTTTGAGTAGCGTGTGGAATTCATTTATTTACTCAGCTAATTTGCCGATTCATAATTTATTAATGATAAAAACATCCATTTCACCTCAGCCCACAGAAAGCGTAACGATAATTACAGGAACATTGGCATCGTTGCAATATATTATGTGGAGGACATCAATTTCGTGACGATGAAGGAGCAGTCGATGGAAAAATATTTTCGAAATTAGTCGCTCCGTTTCCATCAACCACATCGTCACCGTGAGGTGATAGTGTAGTTACCATTTTAGCGATTTTCCCATGGGATTGCTGAATTTAGAATGGGCCAACTCCTCCCTCGTGTTTGTTCTCTTGGGAAACCGTGTCAGTATTCAGGCACTATCCATTACGTTTTACCTAGGGATATATATCTAAATACTTCCCTGCGACCCTCCTCAGAGGCGTATAGCAGGGGGTGTTAGAACACCAGCCATAAGTAGGGGAGGGAATAGGGAAAAGGAGTTGGGAGAGGACAGAGGTGAATTGTATGTAAACGACGTGTCTTATGTTAGTGTCACGCTGTTTTTGCTAAAATCACTAATGGTGCGAGGAAAGAAGGAATTATTCTACCTGTCAGTTCGGCGGTGTATCTTTCTTATTTGGTCGCTTTTCTCAATTCTGGAGATATAGTGTGGGGCCAAAATACTTCCCTCCATGTTGTACTGAAACTCGCATGATCGGAGTTTTTCAAATAATAGACTAGGATGTAGCCTCCCGAGTCCCAAACGGTTCCCAGCCTAGTCCTTTCATCAACTGAGTGACACTTTCTGTGAGGTCTTAGCAGTTATTTACAAAGCGTGTGGATTTCCTTTATATTTTTTTTACCGGAGCTGATCACCTTATATTTTGGATAACCGATACCCGATATTTTTCTCCGACAACTCAAAAAATATTGCATACCTTAATAGTATGAAAGAGTGGTAGGTAGGGCGAAAAGAAATATCTCCACAAAAGTTAAAAAAAAAAATAATTTGATTGATCCATAAACAACTGATATGAAAATAACAATGTCTTCAAAATTTTTTAATGTAAGTGAAAATTTTTAGACAAAAAAAGTTGCTTAACCTTGATAGTTTTAGTGCTTCCCTTGTTTTAGAAGATTACTAATTTTCTAAAAAACCTCTCTGATGTAATACAGTCTTTTGGTGCATCTAAAAATATTTTAGCTACATCCGAAATGTACCCTTATTTTTTGACAATTTTTTCCCGTATATGAGAGGATATTGCATCCAGAAATATACAGCTTTATCAATCTTCCAATCGCTGCTAAAATACACGTAAATGATATAGTACGCAGTCACGTGTGTGGCGCAAATATTTACAACAAGGGGATGAAATTCGCAATGAAATAATTACTTTAATTGACTGGGAATGAAATTTTTGAATTTTTTAAATGATATTGTGTTTACTGAAATAAAAAGTATTATTTCACTAAAAACCAAGTATAAATTGAATTTTTGAATATGGTCGAAGGATGGATTCTGTCTAATGAAAATGTGGAATGCTTTTTGAATTTTTTATTCTTTGTGTTTACTGAATTGAAAAAGTGGATTATTTTACTGCAAATCAAATGTTAATTAAAATTTAAGAAAATTGTCAAAAAACGGTTGCTGCATTATGCAAATATAGAGTATTGTTTTTTCTTATATTGTGTTTACTGACTTAAGAAGTGTATTATTTCACCGCAAACCAATTTGAAAGGGCACACGTTAAAAATTGATGGTGGTTGAATTCAAGTCATGACTTTGGAGCCCACCTAAAGCTTCCATTGATGTTGTCTTAATTATATTGTGTTGAAATTAACGCAGCTTTTGCGATCAAATTATGCAAGGACATTACAACGTAAGTACATACAACCGCTCTATTGCTTGACTCCGGAACATTTGAGATAGAACAAGAAGATTAACTTAAGAATAACGTTTCCTGAAACAGAACACAAACGAAAAAAAATCTGATATACACTGTATGACAAATATGGGAGTACATATATATCCCAACAATTCCCCTTAATCACATATTTTTTCATACATGTAACACCGAGGTCAATCATGTAATAATTATGTCTTTCCTTGGGTAATGCCTTAGTCAAAACATCAGCCACCATGTCATTGATGGGTCTATAAACAATATCAATGAGCTCTACGGCCTCTTAAAGTTACAAGGTATAAAATTCTCCAATGCCCGTAATAAATTGGCACCACTCGTCAAAAATACGCCACAATTGCCGTGTTGGTTTGCGGGAAAAAATGGGGGGAAATTCCACGCCAGTGACCAACCACAACCTTACGTTGCAAGTGATTTCTCCCTTCAGTTCGCTGAAGAGGGCCACCTTGTGGCCGAAATACGCGTATCCGACGCACACCCTCGTCTTTTCTTGTTTTTGTGCCGTTTCTTGACAACGCTCTTTTGAGCTAGATTCTCCCAGAAGTTGGGCCCGTTGAGTGTGTGAGTGAGTGAGTTCTTAAGTGCTTGTGAGTGTGTTTGTGTTCATAACCCAGGCATTATTAGTTGGGTCTCATTAGCCCAGCAAAGAATCCCTCTTTGGGTTGAGTGTGTGTGTGTAACCCAGGCATCCTTAGCAGGGTCTCATATGCCCAGCGAAGTATCCCTATATGGGTTGATTGTGTGTCTGTGGTTGTCACTGGCGAGGAAGTAACATTTCCGTAAACCAACACAGGGGTTTTTCTGGTCGAGAGGTTGTGGTTGGTTACTGGCGTGGATTTTCCCCCCATTTTTTCCCGCAAACCAACACAGCAATTGTGGCGTATTTTTGACGAGTGGTGCCAATTTATTACGGCCATTGGAGAATTTTATACCTTGTAAATATCAATGACATTATTTTGAATCATATCCCTTATAAAATGGTGTCTTATAATAATGTGTGTAGTACGCTTATGATATTGACAATTTTTTACAATTATTTGCGCACTCTGATTATCATTGAAAATAATGACATTTTCTTCAATAATTCCAAGTTCATCCAAGAAATTTTGTATAAAACAAATCTCCTTAGATACATAAGTTAATGCAAGATATTCAGCTTCTGTGCTGGATAGTGCAATAGTCTTTTGCTTTCTACATGCCCAATTCACAGTACAATTTCCCATTTTAATTACATAGCCAGTGAATGATCTTCTGTCCACTGAATCATTCGCCCAATCGGTATCTGCAAAAGCTTCAATATTTTTCTTACCTTTTTAAAAAAATAATTCATGATTAGTAGTACCAGCTAAATATCTTAACACTTTTTACAACAGTCCAATGACTGCTATTGTAACAAGTATTGAATTGACTTAATAGGTTAATAACAAACATAATATCTGGTCGGGTACATGCAGCCAAATATAATAATCCACCAACTAGTTGCAGATATGGATATTTCTCATGATCACACTTCTCATCTGGTTTTATTAACTTGGTATTCATAGCCATTGGTGTTGACACAGGCTTAGCTTCTGACATACCAAATCGCTTTAACAACCTCTGAATATAATAAGATTGACTTAAGGTCAGGATTCCTTTTCCTCTATCTCTGAATACTTTCATCCCTAGACAGTTGGTTACTGTACCAAGAAATTTAACATTTAACTCTTGCTTCAGCGTTTGAACCAATTTCTCCCTTACAATTTTGCAATTGCTGAATATGAACAAGTCATCCACATAAAGAGCAATTATTATCAGAGAATTATTTTCACATTTGAAATACACACAAGGTTCACATTTAGATTACACACAACCATCATTAATTAACACTTGATTAATCTTTTGATTCCAGGCTCGAATAGACTGTTTGAGACCATAAATACTCTTGTTTAACAAACATACTTTATCACAGCCTTCTTCTTTGAAGCCAATAGGTTGTTCCATGTAAATTTTTTAAATCTAATTTGCCATTTTAAAAGCAGTAGTTATGTGTACATGATCAATTTCCATATTCCTTTCATTTGCTATAGCGAATAACAAACTGATAGTTGAATATTTCACGACTGGGGAAAATTTCTCGTCATAATCTAAACCATGTTTTTTATTAAATCCATGTGCTACTAGTCGTGCTTTAAAACGCTCGATTTTTCGTGTAGTGTCTTTTTTAATTTTGTAAATCCATTTACATTTAATTAAAATATTTGGGTCCATCAACTAAATTTCCAAATATTGTTATCAATCAGACTTTGATATTCTATCACCATGGCTTTTAACCATTCATCTTTATAATAACATGAAAAAGCTTCCTCATAACTTTGAGGTTCATCATTTAACATGGATGCAAAGTATGACATATCATTATCTTCCATCCATATTGGAGAATGATGTTCCCTAATGTGTCCTTCCACAATAGGTTCCTGTATTATATGCTCTTAACTTTGATCATTTGAAACATTAATAGGCATTTATATTATAATATTTTGTTGAATATCAGACAAAGATTCATTTTCAGGTTTTGTACAGGATTTTAAATCTTTACCACCCATTTCAGACTCCAAAAAAATAACATCACGTTTGTTTTCTACTTTTCCTGGTTTTTCAGGATCAGCAATTCTATACCCTTTTGAACTTTGACAGTATCCAACCATAATGTACTCTTTAGATTTAACATATAACTTCTTTCTAAGTTCATTAGGAATGCGAGCATATGCCTTGCATCCAAATGCTCGTAAATGACTTACATCAATGGTAGTGCCTGACCACATTCCTTCAGGTACATACATTATCAGGTAGAGCTACAATGGGACATCTATGTTTGACATAGATTGCTGTCATTATTGCTTCACCCCAATATTTTTTCTCCAAACCTGGATCAGGAAGCATTAACCTAGTCATTTCTACAAGAGTTCTATTAAATCTTTCACTAATACCATTTTGCTGTGGCGTCTCATGTATAATGCCATTATGAGTAAGAAATGATTCAAGTGCTTTACAACAATATTCTTTACTATTGTCAGTTCTAAGTTTTTTAATCCTCAGACCAGTTTGATTTTCTACATTAATTTTAAATTCTATGAACTTTTGCAATACTTCACTTTAAATTTCAGGAAATATCCAAAGCACTTTCTGGAAAAATCATCAATGAAAGTTAATATATAACGAAAACCACCCCAAGTGTCTACAGAAATGGGTCCAAAGATATCAGAATGCATTAACTCAAGTTTTTGAGTTGCTCGTCTAGCACTATCTTTGGGAAAAACAGCCTGTTGATGCATCCCCACAATACAGGATTAACACATTTTTAGACTATTTTCAGTTGAAAATTTATACCAATAACAAGACCATTTCTCAATTGCCTCATTCTTTTTTGAGATATATTTCCAAAGCGCTTATGCCAGATTTCCGGTGTAACAGCTGTTGCAGCAATATCTACTTCATTACAATTAGAAGAAGAGCATCTTTCTAATATAGAAGGTGAATTTATGTTAACCTGATCCAATTTGTACATGCCATTAACATTTGTTGCAGTACCATAGCAAAATTCTTTAATCTTACAATTTTTCCTATAGTATAAGTAGCACTTCTTGTGATAAAAAACAACAATCAGCCCTTTTTCAGTTAATTTGTTATAAGATAAAAGATTTGCAGCAATATCAGGCACATACAATGCATCAACAATAGTTTTATCTCCTGCTCCTTTTAATTTTACTTTAACGTCGCCCATTCCATGGCTATTCAACTTTTCATTATTTGCTATTCTTACCTCTGAAGAATGTCCTTAAGAGTTATAAAAAACCAATCATTACGTTTTGTCATACAGGAAGTACATCCCGAATCAACGAACCAATCGATGTCACTGAAAGAAGAAGAAGAACTAAATAAAGTGATTAACAACAAATTTTCACTATCTCGTCTGTCAGAATCTGCACTTTTCTTGTTCTTGATTATTTCACCCTTCTTTTTCAGCTTCCTGAGGACATTTTGGTCTGATGTGACCACTTTTACCACAATAATGACAACTTATTTCACTTTTCTTTGATTTTGAAGAATCATTAGTATTCAACACACCCTTTATTTTCGAAGTAGACCTAGAAGCAAATGCACTTTCACTACTACCATAATTGCCTTCATCCCGACGATAGTCTTCCTGAAGCAACCTTGTTTTCACCATTTCACTCGTCACTTTGGAATGCGTCGCTTCGATTGTCATCACAAGGGGATCATATTCCACTGGGAGTCCACTTAGGAGTAGCATACCGATTTCCTCATCATCGACTTTTTGTCCAATGTCAGCCAACTGCTGTACAAGTGAGAGAATTCCATTCACATATTCATTCATGGATTTGTAATATTCATACCTGCTTCGCAGCAAACGACGCAATAGATTAATCGTCGTCCGATGCCTTTGTACTCGAACACAGTCTGAAGTTGGGTCCAAGCAGCTTAGGCAGTTTCTGCCTCTCGAACGTGAGGAAAACAAGAAGGTTGGACATTTAGGCTTATTTTGGCTAAAGCCCGCTGATCTCGATTTGTGTCTTTATCAGTCCCAAGAACACAGTTCCAAAGATCATCCATGATCAACGAAATCTTCATCATGAACTTCCAATTGTTATAATTACTAGTTCCTTCTAGCTTTTATATGCCTCCAATAATAATTGGTGCTTGTGATTCTGCCATCTTACTTAAATGCGAAATACTTTCGTCGTAAGAAAAAACACGAGTCAACGCCACGAGGCCAGCTAACCGAGAACGATCTTTTTCAGCTACGAAAAAAATATATATCATAACATATCATGACGATCTTTGACTATATCCGGTAAACGTGAACGTCCTAATATCGCCTGGGCCCATCACCTGTTGGAATTAACGTAGCTTTTGCGATCAAATAATGCAAGGACATTACAACGTAAGAACATACAACCGCTTTATTGCGTGACTCCGGAACATGTGAGATAGTACAAGAAGATTAACATAAGAATAACGTTTCCTGAAACAGAACACAAACGAAAAAAATCTGATTTACACTGTATGACAAATATGAGAGTACATATATATCCCAACATATTGCATGTAATTTTCTTCAGTTGGAAGTAAATAAATCATCACTCAATCAATAAATCTTCGCTGACGTGTGGCGATAGCCGATGGCAGCAGTTGGCGCGCACAGTGGTCCGGATCGCGAAAAAGAGTGACAAAAATCAGATTCTAGTCGGATCACTTTGAAATTTGTCTTTCATATGTTTTAAGACGCGCTAAGTTCATTTCTGCTGTTATTTTCAACAGAAAATTATTATTTTAGAAGATGTTGAGAATTTTAATGCTGAATTAACCGATAAGGAGACTGCATAGAAAACGCCTGTTATTATTAAATATGAAAAATATATAAAAAGTATTTGCATAATATGACTTCTAGAACTTTAAATTAGTAAATAATTTAAAAAATGGGTGAACGTAAGGCAGTTAGGGGAATTGATTCTAACGTTGAAGTGATTGCGATTATCAGCTAGCAGAGGTAGTGCCGCTGAAACTAAAATAAGTAATTATTAAATAAATATTAAAACGTTTTTAAGTGCAAATTAACTCATTTATGTTAAAAAACATACTTAGTGTATTAATAACTTTACAGTTTATATAATTCCAGATCAGATTCTCCTAAATTCCACTCCTCTTCCTCGCATTCACTCGCTGAGTCATGATATTCTTGCAAGACCTCACGGACCTCTTTAGGCAGATCTTTTAGGCCACGGTATTTATTTAATTCAGCAACTAATGTACCTACTGTCTAATGGATCAGAGGTCAGGATCAGTCTCCGGAAAACGTCCTCAGTCGTGTGGAATCTTGAAATTTTTCTTACGTGATGCTCGCGATAATTTCTTATATCTTTATTCCGCGATTCCTGAGCCTCCTCCGAAAGCTCTCCAATTGGAAGAAGAGCTGACTCAATCACATCTCCACCATGCAGCAGAACGTTATGTACTGTGGGTGACATGTAGAACCACTCATAATATTTAACATAACATTTTTCCGTGTCCATAAAATATTCTTTAAATTTTGAGGGATCAATTAGAAGGCCGCATGACGAAGCTCTCAAAATATTTGAAAATTTAATGATAAGTTCTTCTTCTACCCCTGAAAATCAATTTTATATTTTATTTCATGTGAAAAGCGTTGAAGTAAAAGAAGATTTTTGTAAAATAAATTGATCCTTACCAGTAATTTCAGTTGATAGGCGGGCATTTTTGAAGAAGCGCCTATATAGCAGTGTTGCCATCATTCGATGTGCCATATTTTGGCTTTGCTAGATCAACTAATAGACCCATTCTACTTTTAAATTTCTCCTGAAGTACCTTCTTTCTTTTCCCTCTTCCACTTTTTCAATATTCGTTTTGCCCGTGTAGGGGGGGGGGGGGGGGCGTATTAACTAGAGACGCTTCTGCGCGCCATGTCCTTTCTGTCTTAGATTCATGACTGTAGCAGAAGACAGTTCTGCAGGGAAAGAATTTTATCTAAGGAATTTAGTTTTCCTTCTTTTTGATCGGATAGTAACATCCGAAAATTTTTTGTTTGGCCTGCCCTTTCTTTTATTAGATGTGCTTTATAAAAAAGGCTTTTTACTTAGACAATAGCCCAAGGGATGTCATATCACAATTAAAACACATGGAAAATACGAACCTAAGGTGCTTGGAAATTTACGATACACAACATCAGGGAAATCAACGATTTGATCCAACCAAGTCGCATACCTCTATCCAAAAAAAGAGTTCGTTCGAGAGCAAGCTCGCCATTTTTTTCTCGTAACCAACAAAAAAATTTGCTTTCAAAAACTTTTTGAGCTCATTTTTTGCGTGCTCATCTCCGTGTAAAATGGAGGCAATCCTCAAGAAATCCCGCGTATTTACTTTTCCGGTCGTCCATTGACTCTCCTTTTTATTCCTGCATTTTACCGTGAAGTTGCTTCCGCGTAAATTTTTACGACATAGCTGTGAGTTAAAAATTAGAATAATTGGTTCGTTAAATAATGAACAATATTCTTTATTCTAGAAAGTTAGGAGTTTAAACGGAAGCAAAAACAATGCAAAATTTAGTGTGGTACCCCGTACTAGATCAACTTCAAAAACGGAAACAAAAGAGAAATGGCATACTTGTTTAACTATCCTTATCGCTGTGGTGGCCAGGAACAAAATAAAATCATTGAAACACAACACTATTCCGAATTATCAGAACACTAACACTTACTTCAGAGATCACTTCAAATCACGAAAACTATTGCCAACCGAGTACCCAACGACTAAGAACTGGCATGTGTACACATCGATGGAAAAGGACTAACTGAAGAGCACCAAAATGTTTCGACTGAAGAATGGAGGAGGTTAAGAAGAGAAGTTACCACCACCCCCAAGAACCTGGGTCTACCCCCGAGGATAACCAGGAGGGTTTTTGGTGGACCGCATAAAGAGAAATGTGCAATGCCTGAATTTTGTGTGAAAATGCATACCAGCCGCTGCCCTCCAATAAAACCCATTTGGAAAGATTCACCTGGAGGGTAAATACCACATCTGTTTACACGTGCAATTTCACTTGCAGGTCAAAGAAACCGCCTTTAGGCATTAAACACAAGTTGGGTGGTGCGCCAAGTAGGGATAGTAAAATATCCCGACTACCACGGCCGTCTTAATAGATGGCCTTTCCACTACCCTTGGGACCGGCACGTGTGCAGGTAACGGGTCTCCTGTCATTTGGGCTTTGAAGAAAGGGACAGCCAGAGGTGGTTTTTCCCAGCAGAAGTGCATACAACCAGTCTTATATACTTCCAACGATTAAAAAAAATTCGATGGAAATCGTACTGAGAAGCGATCGAAGAAAATATTTTCCTCCCTTTCCAGCGTCACAATTTCGCTTACTTAGTATCGCAGTCTGAAATTCTTTCTCTCGCTCTTTCTAGAGTAAATTCGGCCAAGGACAGAATATAATAGATAAAAACATAGTAAACTTCTTCATTTTTAAAATCCTAATCAATAAACATTGTAAAAGACGTATTTTACAATGTGTTTCCACTGTGCCGAAGCTCGCGTGTCTAGTGCCGACGTTCACGTCCGCGGCAGAGAATCATTTAAGTCGTTGTCATTCACTTATTTGCAAATATTTGCAGCTAAATCCTTTACTAATATCTTTCTAATATAATTCACTCTTGCCACTATAAGAATCTCCATGTCACTCGGTGTCTCTCGTTTTATAATCCTACGTTTATGCGAAATTTGCGAAAAAAAAATGATTCCTCTTGAAGAACTCCTTTAGCGATCATCACAACCACTACAAGATTGAAACCTAGTTTTTCACATGGTAAATTGTCCATATAATTATAGTCCACAGTTATTTTACCAATTTTTAATTCGAAACAGAGCAAAAAAATTGTTAAAAATGTGTATTTTTTTGAAAAAATTAAAATAGCACGGTTTAGCTAAAATTAGCTCTACTTTGAAGCAATTTGCTAAACTTAACAAATCTTTTTCTGCAAAACTAAGTGTGCGGTACGATTCCCTGGACATTTTGCTACTAGAACTGCATATTTAAAGTGAGTTTCAAGAAAGTCGAAAAAATTACTTTTGCCCGCCTTTTTTTCGGAACCCACCACTGTGCGGCGTTCGCCAGGCAACCAAATGAAAATGGACACAACCCCGAGTGGCTTTTCGCGCATGCATAATCACTTTTGGGGAAGTTGAGCCGTAATAAATTAGTGTGAACACGCAGGTATGTAATACTATAGATATTTACTCGAGTAATGTAATATAATGAAATAGAGGAGACATCGCCGTGAACACTCATGTGCGAAGGTGAAGCAAGACAGGGGTGCATGGTAAGGATTTTGTGCCGAGTAGACGTGACCAAACCGTCATATAACATCGTATTAACTACAAATTTTAACTTATGTTAGACGAAAATGAAACGTGACCACTGGAAATGTATGTCAAAGTTAAGCTATGGTCACTGTTATGGCGGAATTGGTTTCAAAGAGCCAAGCGGAATGCCACCTTCATTTTTTTCTAACCTCCTTTTTAGTATACGTTAATCTATTTGAACACCTGTGCATATGTTTTCGATTTGTTCGGCTCGCTTATGAGAGGACAGCCACAGAGAGCTGGTGATAGTCGGCTATTCCGCGATATGGAAAGAACCGCGGCAGGTCGTCCGTCGCCACAAATATGAAGCACCATTCGATTCCTCAAAGTGGCGTGTTCGACACTCTTATTTCGACATACTATTCACTCTGGTCCCTGCGACAGATGTGAATACTTTTGTGGGGTAGGTAAGAGTTTCACGTTCAACGTCAGCCTTAAAACGTATGTATGATATGAATATACGAAGCGACCTAACTCCGTCGCGTAACTTGCCCAGTCTCCAGTGCTCTTCCCTGTCTTTCCCTTCATTCAGTTTGTCGGGAGTTACTTGCAGCCCTTGGAAGTTTCCCTAGAGAGTTTCTTTATTTTATTTTTGAAATTTATTATTTTAATGCGGGTCACGCGACGCAGATGGCTCGAGTGTCGCGCGTGCGTCGCCTCCGCGGTCCTCCCGCCCACGTGGCCCGCTTAATCCGAATTCAAACCGATCGACTCTCGCTCCAATTCCCTCCCCGACCACAGCCATCGATACAGCCCGCACCTGATGCCACCCACTGTCCCCTCCCCAGACCGTCCGTCCACCGTGTGCATTTTAAGCGTGTAACATATACGACCGACCGTTCGCTTCTTTCTGCTTCCCTATCCCTTCTCTCTCTTTCTCTCTCCGTTTCCCTTCCTTTTGATTCCTCCCTCTTTGCATCTATTATACATATATATATATCTCATTCTCTCTCTCTCTCTTTCCCTCGGCGCCCATGCGATTCCGCGCATGCGCGAATCGTTTCGTACTCTCTCAAGTCGACGCGTCCGACTTGGCGACCACGCCCCTTCTTTCCCGCCCAGTCCTCTCTCTCTTCCTCCCCTCTCTACTCTCCTCTTCCTCTGTTTTCATCCATCACTCTTTCTCTTTTTCTGTTCAAGGGAACTTCTGCCACGCGCATCTTTATATACGGTCTTGTATTTTTCTCCTCCTCCCCCTCTTTCCTCTCTCTCACCGTCTCCTCTATTGAGATTTTTTTTTAAAAATATTGATTTATTTAATAAGTTTTATGATTACCCAACATGACAAACAATGATAGGGTAAACTCATACACAGTTAAATCCTCAATAAAGTACAACAGTCGAAGCTAGTTTGATATTACATACATATTTTACATAATAATAGTGTTGATAACGAAAATAGATCGTTTTTTTCTTAGAAACTATTTTACAATTTTGATAACATGACAGTATATCTTTACGAAACCTTCCCTATGACAAGTTCATATTTAGCTATTTACAATTTCTATTGTATGAAGCACATTATATTTAAAGGAGCGTTCTTACAATAATTAGTCTTTACATCTCTTATGTACAAAGTCCTTTTTTGCTTCCCTTGTAGAGATGCGCTCCCTCCTTCCGTTTCGTGTGCCCACTTCCTCTCCCCCTTGTACTTTCATTTTCCTGCTCCACCTGTCATCTCTGTTTATTATATTCGTACGTTTATTAGAGCCCTTTTCAGTGGGGTCATTTCGTCCCTCCTCTCTCTTTCAGTACACCATATGTGCCTTCTCTTTCTATAGGTTTCGTAGTTTTATTATACCCCTTTTTTCTATGCCATATTTTTTTGCTCCATTTATTTATGCTGTTTACATTTTTTCCTGCTCCTATTATAATTTTGACCCCGTACAATATCTCTGGAACTGATAGAAGCTACCAAGTAAGAGAGAGATTCACTGCCGAACTCGGGTACAAAAATTCCTTCTTCCCATGCACCATTAGTGAATAAAACAATAACGGAGAGTAACAATAACGTTAGACACAACCCGTGAAAATGTTATTCCCCCCCCCTTCTTGTCTTTCTGCCTATTCCCTTGCCTTTACTTGGCTGAAGTCTTTACACCCCATGTCACACTTCTTTATGGTGGCTCGCGGGGTAGTGTTTAGATGTAGATGAACGTTTGTAATCAGTTTTCTGTTTCCCTGTCTTTTCTATGAAGGCGTCTCATTCCTCTTCCTCATGTTCTACCTCGCTTCTCTTTCGTAATGATGATGAAACGATGAGAAACGTGATGAAAGGCGAAATATGAACATCGTAGCATAGATAAAGAATATTAATTTTGTAATTTTTACTAAGTGATTTATTATTCAACTCCCTCTCTAGAGCTCCATTTTTGTTTCTTCGTGTATAATCTGTTGGTGAGATTTGTAGGTTTATTACGGTTCATTTCTGTGCTGCCTTCTTTCCTCCTCCGTACTTAGTGTTCCCTTTTTGTTCTTCCACCGGTCTTCCTTATGGACAGGATTCGTTGGTTTATAATCGGCCCTCTTAGTGCGGCCGTTTTTTTCTATCTATATATTTCCTTGGTTTGTCATTATCCATTTGTGTTCTCTTGTTTATTCCTCTCCTTTTTTATGTGGTGCTCGTATTTAATCACTATATTTATTAGTCATTCACTCGGACTCATATGTTTATCATTGCCTTTTTGTAAACAGCCGTTTTTATGCAGCGGTTATTTTATAAAACTGAAATTGAATAACAAAATATTCAATTTTTACCACGATTGATCATATTATTCCTTTAATATGAAAGCAATTGGAAACGTTTGTTCTCCAACGAACCAGTATTTTAGCTGCAACTAATTTTAATCTTCGGCTTTAGGTACTCCAACTACTAAGACGATATCGCATTGCCTAACCTAAGAAGTGCATGCAACCCATACCCGAAGAGCGAATCGATTCGAACCCGCAACCTCTTGACTTGCCAGAATAGCTTTTTACCAATCTGTCAGTTGAGGCCAGTATTAAATCGCGGCTTTTACTATCATGGTGTATTTACTAAGGTGTATCAAGAGTGTATCACAAAAAATCCTGGACATTAGAAAAAGGTTTCTTAATGCATACTAAATGGAGTGCGGCCTTATATGTATGTGGAACTTGGACTCAGAGAAAGGAAGAAGATAATAAGTCTTTTGAGATATGGTGCTATAAAGATTAAAATCAAATGGACCAATAAGATCCATAATGAAGAAGTGCTTCGAAGAATGACCGAGAAAAGAAGCTTATGGAGGAAAATGTGAATGGGAGTGGGTCCAGGGAAAGACCACGACTGCAGTTTGTGGAGCAGATCTTCAAAAGTGTGGGTTGAAGAAATTATGAAGAGATGAAAAGAAGGAGTGCAGAGAAACATTAAGTATGGAGATCGTCTGTAAACCAAACCGCTTCTTTTAAACAGCCAATCTTCGTATTGATCTCCAGAGGGAAAGATACATACGTTCATACCCATCACGCCATTTCCTTTCGGAGTTGGTAGAGTCAAAGAACTTACCTAGTTCTTGACATTAGGCCTAGAAAATTGAATCTCTTTTGATAATTTCCTCAATAATGCCCTATCCTTGCATACATACATCGCTTCTATTAAACTCTTACATTGGTTCATACACGCTCTCATATCTTACGACTCCCAATATGTCTTCTCTTCTGAGTTTTCTCCACCACATTCACCCATGACTTTCGTAGTCTGACACTTCCTTTCACATCATTCACTCTACCATCATAAACCTGTGTCTTCATTCGACTCTCTCCTATTCTCTCAACATGGACAAAACAACGAAGCACACTTCTTTCGTGTATGTTCATTACTGAAGCATCCAGCTCATATTATTTCATGACCCACTAATTCCTGACCCCTCCTTCCAACTTTTGCGTAAACACTTCTCAGGTGTCCCATTTCTACTGCTTTTAGACTATTCTTATGCTTATCCTGGCATACCAAGGTTTCTTAGCCGTTTGTCACTTTAACACTTTTGACACATTTGACACATTTTCTACTTTGACACATATGAAAATTTTGTACACAGCGATTTTCAGATATGCTATTAATAAATCGACCTACGCATAGATCACATGCACACGTATTAACGTAGTTTTTTTTACCAATAGTCCTTCAACCTACGCATATATGTAGTAGCGGGTTGGGAGGCAGAAGGTGGGCTGAAATCTCAATCTTCCTGCTTCTTCGATAAACTTATTTATTTGTATATATCTGTCTCTCCATCTATTTATCCGATTTCCTCTCGTCTCCTTCCGCTCGTGTCTCAAAGTAAAACGCTTCCTGTCGTCCTCCCTCTCGTCTCTCTCTCTGCCTCGCTCGAGTGTCTTCGCAACCCGTTTACAAGCTCTTCGGTTTTTTTCCTGACGCCCTCCCCGCGGAATTCTACCCCCCTCCTCTCCCCCCCAACCCCCACTGCGCCGTAATCAGATTGCTCTACTTCCCTCCCTACAACCTATACTACCTCCCCATCGCCTCCCCCCCTTGGTAGCCCTATCCCCTATCCCTATGCCTCTCGAACGCAACCCACAGCCCCTCCCCCCGTCGTCCCGAGAGCTTCCCCTTGCGCCACCCTTATCTTTCATTCCCGCTGCGCTCACCCCTTTACGTCTTGGAGGCTAGCCGTCCCCCTCTTCCCCCCACCCTCTTTACCAAACCCCCTCCCTCGGTTGGATCCAAGGGTAGAAGGGGATCGGGTTGGTGCGGTACCTAGGGTACTGGCTTAGTTCCCATCCCCACGGCCCGTGTTTGAATCCCAGTGGTGGTGGAAATTTTTGAAGAGGAACACTTGTTATGGATAAGGGGTCATCTCGCGAAAGCTTAGCGTCGCGCGATACCCGACTCCCGGACGGTTATCCGACTGCTGAGTCGTTGCGTGGTTACGTATATACAAGTGCCTCGAATTAATGCACTATATCCGCACTAGAGGGAAAGAGTGTGATATCATATGAATATTTTGTCTATGTATATTCCATGTAATTATCAGTAATGTATAAATATAATTTTCATATTAATATTTTCAGAGATATTAATTTTATTATTTTTGTTTATTTATATATAAATTAAATAAATATGTATATTTTGTGTAGGTACTTCCATTTATATCCACACTCAGTGTTCCACTTCTGTCGGGCGTCCCGCGATGGGCACACTTTTTTTCAATGGAAATCCCTCCTCGAGTGGTATATTGGAGAGCACTTCAAGTGTAGTACTCCGTCCATCGGACGGGACGTTGTCAATGTGGCCCTTTTGGTGCCTTTCCTTAAGAGCAAGCTAATGCCGACGCTGCGTTTCTCTCCGCCCTTCCTCCATTCCCCAGATCATTATTCCCTAATCCTCCTACCCACCTATTTAATGGTTCAAATGACCTCAGTTATCTGAAAGCGTTAAGGGTAGCCTAGTGATTTCTGGGTTCACTTTCTGAGGGTCCGGGTTCGATTGTCGACAGTGGTAGGAATTTTTCTATGAAATCCCGAACCTTACTTGAATGTCTTGTGGATATCAATACAAGTGTAGTGCTCTGTCCGTCGGATGGGACGTTAATCGTAGTCCCTTTTGCATCCTTCGTTAAAGAGCAGGCTATTGCCGACGTCGTGTTCCTCTCCACCCTTCCTCCTTTCTCTTAGCAACCTACCCACCAATCCTAAGTGCCGCAAATGTTCTAAGTTGTCGATCGCCTTCTCAAATATCCAACCAGCCAACTAATCCAAGAGTGGATGGAGTCTAATGGTCTGAATATCATCGTCAAACGTTTTGAGTTAGAGAAACAAAAATAAGATTTGACTGGCTAATTTAATTTGGAGATTTTGGTTTTATTATCATATTTTCATTATTATAATATTCTAATACACAGGCGTGACTTGTAAAACGAAGGAAACTAAAAAAGGGACACTCGTACATATTGTAGCAGATGTTTTTAGGTGGTCTTCTGTGAACCTTTGTTTAGGGAAGAAGAATATTCTTTGGCGGAGGTGCCAACTTAAGTTAACCACTTCGCTCGAGTGTCGTTACTTGACGTTTTCTTTGTTGTGTTCGTCACGCATCTGGATTTTCTTGTTGCATTCTATGCATTCATTGGTATTGCTACTTGCGCACGAAAAAACATGTGTGTCACTACATGCTTACGGCAGCTATCGCATATTTTACGTTTCACGATTGAAATTCATATCTCGACTCATTTTGGAACGCGCGAAATTTCACATCCAACGACTGAAAAGCCATTGGGTCATGGACTCCATGTATTGGGTCTTCGTGGGCAGCCTGTGCAGACTCGTGGCAACGCACGTCGATGATACGCGCAGAAAATCACCTTGTGCTCTTTTTATTTTCATATTTCGTTCGCTCTTCTCCTTGTAGTTTTAAGATACTGGAGCCGCACAGAGGCACACACTGAGATTTGTAATTTAAATATCTTTTCAAGCTTTAAGCATTATTAATCGCTGTGATAACTGGAAAAGGTGGCAAGAAAAAGGCAGGATATTTTACTTTTGTCCATTTATTAAAAATTGCGTAGGTTTCCATCAACTTGTGTTATTTTAAATCTATAAATTCTTAAGAAATGCCCTCTAGATTCGAATCTCCGTCGCCATATGAAAACTAAAAATCTAAGCGCGAAAGTCTACAGACAGATACGAATGTTAGTCAATATATCTGTTGTTTTATCCTTATCAGCTTCATTCATTCCATCTATTCTTGTCATTTAACCCTTTATAGGCTTTTGGTACGCATTTGTGCCGCTTTTTATTTTTCATTGATGTGCTAATAGCCCCTGGTACCAATTGCCCCGCTTCCCCACTACGTTCAAAAATGCCATTCATAACATGTTGCTACTCTTCTAGGGAAGTAGATGTGTTTTTTTCCAACATAAAAGAACCCTTAGGAACAAAAAAATCATAAATCAAGGTTTTATTTAAAATTTCTTTCCTGTCTGCCCTATGAAGGGTGCTGCTAACTAAATAAATATGCCATTGATTTTAGTTGGATTCCTTCACACGGGTGGCGCTGCCTCTCCTCCCTTAATTCTGTTTAGAAGATGCATAAAAACTCCAAAAATGGAGCCGATCCTTAAGTCGGACGCGTTAGAGAAACGTTGCGATTCAAACGCCACATTAGTTGTCGCCCCTCTTTCGGGGAACTAAATCTGTTATTTTTTAGAAAAGAAGGGACCCTTAGGAACAAAAAAATATTGTAAATTAAGTTAACAAGAGAGTGGGTCTCTTCTCTAGTTTCTCTCCGATAAAGGGTTAAAATACTGAGCCCCGTAAAAGCTGCTGACAAACTCTTAAATTTTCCTCGCCTTACGTTAAAGCCTGGAATCGCCCATGACCTCTCTCCCCCCTTGTTTTCTTGTCTTCGCTCCCCACCGTCTTTCTCATCCTCATGCCTTGCCATTTCGTGTCCTCCCCTTCGTCCTTCCTCATCCCCTTTACTCCTCTGTGCCGTTCTCTTTTCCGCCCCCACCCCCTCGACACCCCTCCTTCCCCCACACTCCTAACGCCCCGCATGGCCCCCTTCCCCGCTCCGCCCCTCTCGCCGTTCTCCTCCGCCGGGAGGGGGCGTGGTAACTCACGTGCGCCTCGTCGCTCGCCAGTACGGCGAACGACTTGTCGCGGGAAGAGCGCTCCCTCTCGCTACGCAGCGAGATTCTCGCGTGTGTTTTTTGACCGAGTTCGTTTCCACTGCTCCCTCCCCACAGTAAACATATATCCGTCCCTCCCTAACAAACTCGCAACTTTTTACGCAAGTATCACTCACGTGAAAGTGTGTGGGGAGGAAGGTATATTTTTTCCCACGGGGCACCGCAAGGTTACGTCTTGGGACCGCCCCGAAAGTTTTACTATTATTATTATTTTTTTCCGCGAATATTCTTTTTCCACGGGTTCCAGCGTGTGTGTGGAGGGAAGTTTTTTTCCTTTTCTCAGCCATAGGAAGCAATCTGCGATCCCCCTCTACTTCCCCCTCCATCAAACTAGTTCACGTCGATCAACGTCTTCGCCGCAAGGTACGAGTTTCTTCTCCTCGGCCTCCTCCCGAGCCGTTTCGTCCGCCCACCCGCGGGCGCATTGGAACTCTCGATCACACTCCTTGGCCCTCCTGACTGAGGGAAGTGTTTCTTCGGGTGCTGTGTGGGCTACTTGGGAGGAATTCACTTCAAACACCAACGGTTCCCCTCCCACTATTCCTGTGAGATTGAGCGGGAAAGGAGTGTGCCGTCGTTGCTCGCGGAGCCCTCACATACCACGCCCCCTTTGACCGAACGCCCAGAAGAGTTCACCCGGGGAGTTACCCACATCCCTCCAAGGATATCCCTCCCTGTCCCTCTTGTGGGTGAAGCGAATTCCTTAATGCTATCACACCATACGTAATCCCATCTCCCACATATTTTCCCCGGCCGGCCCTATACTCCCTTCAGCCCCTTCCACGCTCCCATCTTACCCAGTAACTCCTTCGCTGTCCTCTCCCCAAGTCCCTTCAGCCAGTCCATATCCTCGCTAGTTTTTTGACGCACCAAGTTCTACCTCATACCTTCGTATCGGTGGAGGCGTGATCATTCCTTGGTGATAAGAAGAGGAGAGTGAGGATAGCGGTTTCCTTTTCCGCAACCAGCTGCTCAAGGTATGATACTTGACCCTGTTCTTCTCCATTATTATTTCATCCCCCTCGTCCGCTGTTGGTTCACAATCGCTTTTTTGCTCCAGTGCACGTCGGTGGAATGCGTAAAACCTTCCTCCAGAAATGAAGGAATGGAACCATTTGACACCATCTTACGGAGCTTATGACGTTTAAGAATCGGAACACGTCATATTGGTCACACACACAAGCCTGTAATTGGTTGCGTAAAGATCCGAGACAAACCCATCGTCGGGTTGACGTGGCATTGATTGAACTTGTCGAGTAGACGACAGTTCATGATGTGAAAAACTCACCCGTAATTCTAAGGTCTGCGGAATTAGCGGCGGTGGTTACTTCAGCATAAGTCATCCGCTGAGGGGTTGATGCGCTGATTTGAGAAATTCACAATAAAGATAAATAAATCGCTCACTTGGACTGAAAATCGCACTCAGATTTATTGCTTGGGTGGTTTAATTGGGTAAAATATTCTGCGTTAATTTGGTGGATCTATATTTCTAACCCTACCTATGCGAATTATTTTCAATGATGCTGATGTGGAATCCAAGCAATACTGCGTGGAACATATCTCTTGCTTGGTTCATAGAGTCACTTCGCTCCTGAAGACACTCGCTGGAACGCGAGAGAAACATAGTGCCTAATATGTTCCAAATGCACCATATCTCGGAAGCCACATCAGCATCTACGAGCATCTGCGAATGCCTGCACACAGTATTAATAGTTTTCGTTTTAAACTGCGCGTTTGCTTATTTTCGTTATAACTAAGTCTTTTTTATTTAAACGGCTGGTAAATATGTTTAATTAATTGCAGAACGTTGTTTTCGGTGACATTTCTACTTTGCATCCATCAAAAACTTTTTTTGCCGTCAGGAATTGTCAGTTTATACTTGAGACAGATTTATAGCCAGGTGGTAACGTGTGTCGGGATTAATTTCATGAATATTTTTTTCCTTCCGTGTACATATTTTAGATAAGATAGCGACTGGATAGGGTGGATTCACCGGGCGCAATAGGGTGTAACGACTCGATGAGGCTAATGGCTGCCGCAGCCTCGCTCTCAAACTACACACAAGAGGACGCCAAACTTTTTAAGTCGCCTTGAACTTTCTCGCCATTCAATTAATATGCATGGGAAGGCAATGGCTTCCCGCGGAGGCATTTTCTTGCGTTAGTGTCCGCGTACTACGACGTTCTTCCAAACTTTTCTTCGCATGCTAGGGGAGTGGCGAAATTTGTTTAGGTTGTTTTAACGTGGCAGGGAGCAATTTAAGAAGTATAGAATACACTTTGGGGTTAGCAGTCCTTTAGCATCACTTGGCTGATAAATAGAGAAAGACGTGGGTGTCTTTTGTGTTTTTTTTTCAGTGAGGGCAAATTGAATGCCTATGTACTTTATTTCAATTTATTGGGAATATAAGTCCTTTGGCTGGGATCCCACTTCTGTGCAACTTTTGAAATACTGTGGCTATTATCTCAAAATTTTAAATTCAGAGAGAAACATAGTTACTTAGTAAATGAAAATGAAGCACTCATAAGTCCAAGATTCACTTTTTTATAAATTAAAAGGATTAAATTGTGTTTCACTCTTCACAATATGCATTGAACTATATGTTCTTATATTGCTGTTATGCGGTTAAGTTTCCGGATTAACGAATTAATCGAAAGCATTATTGTACTTGGCGGTTATAATTGTTAGTTAGCACTTAACAAATGATGTGTGTATCCTTAACATAAGGCGGGGCTTTCTGTTGGCGTCTTTGGTAGGGAGCCCGCGTAACACAGCGAAAAGCTTAAGCCTCAGGCAGGGAATTGCTTAAATAAATGGAGCTCAGTGCTTTAAATAGGAGTGTACCTAGTATGTTTGACGTGGAAAAATGGAATAGAAATATTAGATTGTCATTTGGAATTCTTTTAAACAAAATTTTAATATAACTTAAATGAAATGTGGTTTCTATTATTTAAACGAAAGATGTTAAAATAATTGCTTGATGAAGATAGTGTGAATTTTCACAGTTTATCGGGATATAATTGGAATATTCTCAGTCGATACACCTCTTATCTCAGAAAAAACAACATGGTTGGTTACAACTGCCTACTTCGTGACCAAGGAACGTGCCATTGAAAGGTTACTTGCTTACTTACTTGCTTTTTATTTTACCTGGGCCGAGTGAGGCCACACTTCGGCCCCCTCTTCCCCCGGCCCAGGGAAGGTTACCAACATATGCTTCAGATAAATTTCTTATTCCAACTTTTTAAGACATTCTCTTAATCTTAAAAAGTGTTTATTCCAAGAAAATTTGTTTTTTAGCTTTGAGTTAAGAACCAAAATGTTTTAACAATTGTATATGTATATCATATTTATCGATCTTCTTGAAAAACACGCAATTGCTTTTCCCGTAACTTTTAAAAATTTGAATGGTGCCCGATAAAATTAGTATTCAATAGTGGAACGTCATATTTATTTTAAAATGTATAATTTTTTCCCAAATACAACTGTGATTAATGACTGAAAGTAATGTAGTAAGCTAGCTTTTACGGGACTTCATCTCGACACCCGTTTTCAATGTCGTTTTTCTTCACCTAGCATAATGATATTGAGCTGACTTAAACGTGGGAATAATTTCTTGAAGCCGAAGGAATAGTTATTGTAATAGTGCGCTAACTTACCTATTGTAATGACCCTTCATATATCTAGAGCAAGATTTATTATTGCAAAGTAGTTATATGTCATACATACATTTTTTACTTCAGAAATATTTTTATTCTTTCTGACTATGCCTTATTCGTTTTAAATAAAGGGGTTTATTTTAAACATTGGTGAATTATTTCTTACCATATGTCTGCGTCTTCGGGCTCTACGCGAGTATTCAGTGAATGTTTTGTACCTCCCTTCAAACTCTCAGTGCTAGGCAAATTTTATGGGTTCCAGTTGCTAAGGTTAAATCGCACCGTATAAGATTTGATATAAATCCTGAGGCAAAAAAAAAAACATTCATGACCGATTTTGGATTCAAACTCGTGACATTTTGGTTGTCAGGCTGGCACATCACCAACGTGGCAACTGCGGCAAACTTCAAAATAGCCTTTCACGCTCCTCTTATGATAAATCCTTTGTGGTCGAATTGATCTTGTCATTTTATCGGCAATCAAAAAGCTTCGAGGAATACTATATTTTGGTTGCGAGATGTTGGCCACTGAAATAATACTACTTACTCCATCGAGGAAGTTTCATCTGCGTTTACAGACATCCTCAGGGCTATAAATATACATATTAGAAACATTAGTAAACGCGTGCTACAATTTATACAGAGACAAAGGTAATTTTTTGGCGGAGGAGTCTCTTAAGAGGAGGAATATTAGGAGTCTTAAGAACAGGAGGGTGTGCATGAAGCAATGCTTGCGGATAACTGAAGTAAACGAGTTATGTAAGGATAGGGTAGTATGATGGAAATATTAAAACAGAGACAGCTTTGCAGGCCTATCCCCGAGAATTAATCTTTCCGACAGTGCCTACCCCGAAAGGGAACGACGTTATGTATATGTATGTGCATAAGATAATTTTAATGTGGAATAGTGAAAGAAAAATTCTTTCCAGTTTTCCACTTTATTTAAGAAAAAAGCGGAAAACTGCCAAAATTCTTTCTTTCACTATGAATAAGTTCCACCACACCTTCCCTCAGACAACATCGTTCATTAATGTAGAATTATTCAATACACCCTTAGTTAATTCTTTTTCCACATAAACACTATCCGATGCATATAAAATTGTTGCAATAGTTCAATAATGTTCCCTAAAATTAATATGTAGCCATGAGGATGTCTGTACATACCAATAAAATGTCGGCAGTGGCGTCAGGAGTTCTATTTCGATGACCGATATAACGCAAACCCTAGAATAACATTGATACGACTGTGGTCGAAAAACATCCATTTTCCCATCTAAAAATTGGAGCTGAATCCATGCAAGACAGGACGAGGATTTTGAGGAGATCTTTTAGCTTTCTCTTAGCGATGGATAGCCCGAGGATCGTCTCACTCGACGTCGTATCCACTTCCCATATTTTTCCCTGCACTTCGCCGATTGTTAACTTTGCCCTCCCCCTACACCCCCGTGCCACGTCGGCCATCCCGGGGAATTGCCTTTCACCGACCGGCCACCTCGAAGCCGTAACCTTCTCCCGCCGCGCCGACTTCTTCATCACCCGTCGTCACTCCCGCTCTCCTTGACGATCACTCGCTATCCCCACCTAGCCTTTTGATCAACTCCCGTACACATCCCGTTCCCTCCACCAATGCTGGTGTATTACCACACCTTCGAAATTAATACTTCACTCGCCATCTTAAGCGTTAATAATTCCACTTTGGAGATAGCCCCCTCCCCAACCCCTCACGCTTCTCAACCGCGTCCGTCTTCGCATCATCTTCCGTCCTTCCTTCTCGCAAAGGCGCCCAGAGCGTTCGGATTATATTCGACTTCACATCCCGGATATCATTAAACATATATACATTCCCTTTCCTTTCATCATGATTTTATTTCGGTACCGGCTCTTTAAGTCTCATTTCTTTTATCTGTCTTTTGCCATTTTCTCCTTGTGGATAGGGTAGTTGTGGTTCCTAGAGCAATGGCTTCCCATTCCAGGAGCTTGGGTTTGAAACTCGGTCTCATAATACGCCACCTACCTATTTTAATTAGCAACCTACCTATCCTCCTTGGCGCCAATGACCTTTGTTGCCGGTCGCCTCTCGAACTAACAAACGCACCGACGCGACGCCATTTCCTGTGTCCTTGGAATGGTTTAGACTAGTGGTTCCCTTAGTAGCCTCTACCGCCTCAGGGGCGGTAGAGACCACTTTGGGGCGGTGCTTTAATATAGGGGGCGCAAAGAAACAAGGGGGCGGAAGGGGGGCGCTGGAGGTAGGGTACTGACCGAACGGTACCTTGCATACAATTACTGGGATATAAATAGACTAGCATATCGGATTTAAAATAAACTTTAAAATCATAATAGTTTTAATTTCTTTTTTATAATCTTTATGATTTGTATAATGTAGTCTATGATTTTAAAACTTACGGTTAGCGGGCTCTGGGTATTGGTCAGAGGAACCAAGGAGTGGCTCGAAAAAGTTTGGGAAACACTGGCTTTAATGTTAGAACATAGGCGTCCCATCTCAAGGGACTGATCCCCACTTGTAAGTAATCCTGATCCCTACTTGGGTGCTATTTTGAGGGTACTTGAAACGTAGAACTACTTTCTTCGGGCGGAACGTTAAACTAGCGCTTTGAATTAGAAGGAGGCTAATGCTGATGCCGGGTTTCTCTCCACCCGTCCTCCAGGATGGTTTGCTTACTGTGGAGGTGATCGAAATCTAATGTCATTTGCGCCACACAGGATAGGTTTTTAAGATGATTTTAAAGGATGATCTAATGGTTGAGGTTGGGTTTATTGGAAGAAAGTGAAAGTTCTCAAGATTTTTATGGGTGCTTCCCCATGGCCCTTATATCATTTCTTCCTCTAAGCATAAGGCCTACCTCACGTTATTCCACCAATAAAGCCTGTTCTATTTCTTCCCCTTCATCAATGACACAAAATCCTCCACTCTATCACGGCCTTCAGCACCCCTTTGCCTCTCATTTCCTCTTCCAATCACCTTCTCTACCTACTCCTAAACCCCTACGGACATTTCCTCTCCTCACCTTCTACACCAAGCTCTTTCTCGTCTGTCCTTTCCGTCCATCTCACTCTTTCCATTCTTCTCCGCACCCACATCTTAAACGTCTGCTGCCTATTCTCGGCCTCTTTTCTCAGGGATTTGGTTAGGCATCATACAACTCCACATGAACTCTTTGCCAACCTTTACATTCTCACACAAGGTCCCCGTCATTAGCCCCAGTGTGGTGATACGGGAAAGATTGTTTGGTGGGATGAGGAAATTTTGAGATGAAGCTTGGCGTCGTCAATGGCCTACTCTTAGCAAAAATCGTCGAGCGGTCTAGAGTTTAACGTCTCATCTTTTCAAATCAAAGCGTGACGTGAATTTCAGAACAGAGCATGGCGTGAATTCGATGAAATGCATGATTTAGACAAGGGATGCATGACATGTTTATCATGATTACCATCAGAACGTTCTTACTCTTAATGAAATAAACAGTGACCAAATTTACTCGTTTGAATTAGGATGCATGAAGAAATGACATAGATAGTATGGTGAACATATCGCTCTGGTTATCCTCTAATTGCTTATATATGGCTTCCTCATTTCTCAATATGTTTCTCTCTGTCAACAAAAGAGTTTCAAGTGCCTCCGTTTAGCATTCAAGTAGGGATATGTATTTCACGGAAAAAATCCTCACCCACAGCTGGGATTCAAACCTAAGCCATCGGTATGCGAAACTTGATCTCTAGCCACCGAACCTACCTAATCATCTCCTCACATTATTTCCTCCACTTAAACTCAATTTCTCTTCCGCTTATCATTTTCCTATACCACTCCTCCACAGTATACCTTTACCCTCTTAAGCCAGGATCATCATTCTTTAGGCTGCATTAAAACCTCTTATCTCTTCCACCTTCTACATTCTTAAAGAGAGAGGGAGAGAGAGATGGCTGGGATAAAAAAGACTGAACTTAAAAAAGTCTCTTACGCAAAGGGGAGGCCTCCGGTTTACAGCAATCGAACGGTCTATCGTGTTTTATTTTTATTTCAATAACTCTTTCGAACTTCATCGGAGCATATCCACGCTCCCGTTCTCAATAGCTTGCTTCCATGGAGTACTTAACCTTTATCTAAATAGTCAGTGAAAGGGTTGGGGGGGGTAATGAAGGTTTGGAGAAGGTGGAGCTTTGGCAAGGCGCGTTTTGAACGCTAAGAGGATACTTATTTCGGATTTTGCTATCGCTGAGCGTCGATGGCGTATGACGTGGTAGGCAGAAATCGAATTCGTTTAACACTTGGTAGGGTGCATTGTTTAACACTATTCCTGCCTAAATCAGTGCACTTAACAACATCGGCTATGATGTACGTGCTTTGATTCGGTTATACCTATCTCATTACTGTTGTTCTACGGCGTAAGTTTCTATGCCTCTGTACTCTTAAAACCATGCATAATCTTGTTTTCGTTAATGAAACCTATTTCAACATCTCACCATATACCTTATTTAGAATCTATAATTATCCAATCATTTCCAATCTAAGAATACTTGAAGCGTCTTTGTACACCACTTAAACAATAGCACACGTTTCTTGGAGTCGCAATATGAATTTGATTCATGAACAGTTGTATGTATAAGGTAAACGTGATTAAATGCATCATTTAGACGAAGAATGCATGTGATTTTTATCATAATTACCATCAGAACGGTCTTAATACTAATAAATTAAATCGTGAGCAAATTCAAGTGCGTGGATTAGAATATTTTATTAAATAAAAGCGATAGTAAAACAGTGAAAAATCGTAATATCTACTACAAGTTCCGAGGCCGACACCACATTATAATGGGAGTTAAATCCTTAAATTCACCACTTCCTCCGATGCTGCTCGTTAAAGAAAGCTTGAAATATTGCCTCCTCATTTGTCAATATTATTTCAAGACATTTTGCAAAATTGTGAGGGATTGTAGGACGTATCCCCGGCCACACCTGTCGTTCATGATATATATTTGAAAATATACGTGTGCATGTAAAATTCTCTTGTTGGACTGTGCCGCGTTTTTCTCCTTGAAGTGGCATTGTCTGATTGGTTCATTTAATTAAATGTATACCCAGAAGTGAATCGTGGCATTTGGGCTACTTGAGGAATTTTGAAGCTAATGGAAAAGCGCCTACGACTTATAACTGCAGGATCCTCAATTAGTTAGAGGATTATACACGATTGACTGTCGAAACTTATTGACGTGCTGGACAGTGACGTCTGCAGGATTCCATTTCGGATGGGGGGAGGGGGGCGTCAATGTTGAGTAAGGGAATTTGGGGTGGGTTTGATAATTAGGAGCGAAATTGTGTGTTTGGGAAATTAAAAGTGCAATTGCGCCTGCAATATAACAGCTGATTTTAAAAATATGTACAAATGGCTGAAAGAATGTTTTTTGTTTAAAACTGCTTTTAGTTTAAAAATTATGAACTTTCCAATTGATAAAAATGTTCAGAATAAGGAATAACGTAATCATCACTCAGTTAAAAAAACAAATATCACTATTCGCTTAGTGCCATTTATGTAAATAAATTCAAAATGTCGGTGTATGGGGGGGGGGGGGGGGGCGGAATCCGGACACTATAGATCCACACCTACTGGCTATGTCACTTGTATAGGGGGAATTCTAACGAAACTTTGGGGAAAAATTAATGTAACCCAGGAGAAGTGCTCTCGGTTCAACCGCCGCGCCGTAGAGCTTCACTCTAAACTTTTTATTTCTTATTTAGAGGGGCTGTTCCTTCCGAGTCTGCCATGCATAGCTTACAAATATTTTGTGATATCCTCCTGGGATGGGGTTTGTAACGTTGCCAATATCCCCGCGCTCAAATTTTTCTCCAAATATTTATTTATGGAAGTCTGCGAGCAATATTGCATGTCTCTAACATTGAAGTCTTGGTTGGCTATGCGAAAGGAATTCACGGAAAGAATACATAAAATTTTATTGCTGTGTCTCGTGCATTGTTTAGTTGGCTCAATAGGAAGTTACTGAAGTGGAGTACGTTCGTGCAGTACATGTTCAACTGGAATATGTAATTGGCACTCTTTTATGTGAGATTAGCATGCATTTTTTATCGCGGAGACTCGCCGTTTTTTATTTAATCAGTAAACTTGTATTTATGAGGCAGTTGTCAAGATTTCCAGTACCAATGCTTTATTTTTTAAATATTTAAACTAGGTTCATTACCAGGAAATATACATGCTTCATATGGTGCCTCAAAGTGTCACAGCTTTGATAATATGTCGTAGGTGATGGGAAATTATTTATTGAATCAATAGCTGAGAGAACAAGAATTGAAGGATGAAATGGAAATAAAATTGAATTACTGTTTGGTTGACCATTAAATTTGTTTTGACCGAATTTTTTAAATCCCTCTGCAGGTGTACCTACAATGTAATTATGTTTGAAATAAATCTAAATAAAACATCGAGACTGTGTTTCCCGATATTTATTATAACTGTGAAGTTCTTCTAATGCGTTTTTCTTCTATTTTACATTGTGTAGGTAATATTTTTGTAATTCCTGTTTATTATTAAAAATGTGTGACACTTCTTCGCATACTTATGTTTTATATAGTGCCGCCGAAGGTTAGCTCACAGTCCCTATTTATTTGAAAAATTATCGTCCTGAAATTAAGCAATTCAACTATTATTTTCGATTATTTTTCATCTTGTTTAAAAAAATAGATTTCATCAACTTGTTCTCCGATGTGATCCGTGTTGCACCTGAAAACATTTTTGCGCTATAACCTTTCCAATGGAAACTGTGATCACTTTAATTCCTTCGACATATTTAGCGGGCTATGTTCGTTTATGAAAGACGTAATTTGATCGGTGAAATTGTCCACTTCTCTAAAAGCTGAAAGCCACTTAAGGTCAACCACAGAATGGGTTCATGGCATTCAGAGACAAATATTGTACTCGCACGGGTGATTTTCTGACCAAATTAAATAATGTAATTGTGTGTGGTAATTAAGTCTGCGTTTGAAGTGTATCGTACAGAATAATAGAGTTAAGTCCTCTTAGCAGGACTTTGGTGATCCAATTTTAAATAATTTTAGAGCACTTTCGTCGAGTTTGTAAATGCATGTGGCGTAATTAAGCTACGGGAATTCATCCGGTAGGAATTGAAATTTTTCTTTTCATTATGCTAGAGCCATAATTTTTTAGTCGAGTCGTCAAACGGCCTTCAGATGGTGATGTATTACATTTTCCTGCAGTGCGTTTGACTCATTGATAGAGGTGAGATCATTGTTATCTTGTTGAAGTTAATACTTACTCCTGGATTGATTTTTGTGTGAAATAAATGGTGAAAAAAATAGGTTTTTGGAATTTTTTATCCTTCATTGTGAGAATGATATTCACTATCCGTTTCTAAATATATATGGTCCATGATAGGTAGTTCTTAGAAGACTGCCTAGTGAAGGCATATTTTCCAGTGAGTGTGAGTCGTAAAATTTTTATGAAGAAATTATGAGCTTCATTGAAGCTTTCCATAACGTTGAAGCTAAGGCTGCTTGGTTAAATCAATTTCCTCTCACCGAACGATTCCATTTTCTTTTGCTCATCATGAGATGTGCTTCGATGCAAGTCAATCTAAGTTCCCATTTGTAACTTGATACATGTTTCATTGCGTCATAAAATCTACGGTGTTAAACCATAAGGTCAGTGTAAATGATAGTGCTCATCTCATATTAGGCTCTATGGCGGAGGAAATTAAGATACTCATTGTCAGTTCTCAAACTCCTTACCCTCTGCCGAATTACTCTTCCTAAAATTTTATGGCGTTTACTAATCTGTGTACAAGGAACACAGTTAATGTTTATTCAATGCTTGAAAATAGGTCTCTAAATCTCCTATGCGTTAAAAAAAGTAAACCAGAACCTTACCGCCATATGTGTAATCCTGAAGGAAGTACGCATATTTCTGCTAGGGTCTTTTGCTGTGCTCAGTGTAGAGCACATCCTTGACGTCTATATAACGATTTGGTTTGACTGCTTGTTTGTTTTTTCCTGGCAATGCACGGAAGTAGTTCACTGAAGTCAGAGATTGCGGTTCTCAAGCATCTATAAGAAAATTATGCACACTCTTGGTTGCCGTTGTGAGTAGTGCATGGGATGTCAACTATGATTCATTTCTCTCCGAGGGAAGTGTGCTTGCATTCGTCCACTTGTAAGCCACGAACTGAGTTTTGCGCGTTTTGGAGTCCGCGGAGAGTAAAAACGTGTGAAAGCATGTGAAAGTCCTTTCTTTCTTACGAAGTGTTCCCAACGGACAGTATCTGCGTGTTTATTCGCGCAAAAAGTTTTGGCGGAAGTACCCTAGTCTGTGTGACCTTTAGAGTTATTCTTTAGATTCTGATTAGAAAGCTCTAGGGCTCCCCCAAATTACAGTTTCGTCCTCGCCATTCCTTCCGGCCCTGGCGGCGAAGTCAGTTCCTCTAATTAACGCACTTCATGATCGAGAGAGTCTTCATCCCCCGACTAGCCCGTTAATGCGGCTAAGGAGGAGTTTTTTTCCCTTATGCCCCGTTTGCATTACTAAGGTTGAATGATGGTAAACGTGGAGGGTGTCACGTATTTGCGTTCTCACGATTTCCAGTTTATCGCACTAGAAATGCTGGTGACCCCTTGTGAAGAGTAAGGTATCACTAAAAAAACAACTGAAGCAACCCACGCGCCTGCAGAAGTATCGAGGAGAATTAATGTTTTATATCTGACTAGAATGTTAATTTAATCAATGCATCCTCCTATGAAAGGACTAGCAGGGTTATTAGTCCAGGAGAACTTAAGTTTTACTTCCAGTCTGCTTGTCTGCTACTTGAATCTGCTTGACACTTCATTTCTTCAACTCATATTTCAACCACGATTTCAAATAACTTCCGTTCATACGCATTTCAAATTCTGGTAACCAGCACCAACTCTAGTAACTCTAACGTGGTAAACAACTTTACTTGGGTTGGTCCTAACTTGCGTTCACACGGCGAAATTCTGACTAGGATTTGAGTTACTAGAGTAGAAATCTGGTAATGTAAACGGGGAATTAGTCATAATGCAGTAAAATTGTGAGAGGCGTAATCTAAAGCGGAAATATTTCAAAGCCGGAAATATAGAAATTTCGTTGCATAGTGATCACATTTTTCTCAATAAAGTCCCTCAATAAGGCGAAACCTGCGAGACGCGGACGGAAAGCGGTATGCCTTGCATTTCGCGCGTAGTAACAAGTAGAATTTGAACCTGTGAAAGACGTTAAGAAATTTGAAACTTTAGATTACTACTGTTTTATTTTTTTCCATTTCTCTAATGTTCGTAGCGTGTGTAATTTGATTCCCTCCGTCGAGAAGGGATAGTTTTACACGGTGTCAGGTTTCAGCTGCGTTGGAAATGGGGGATACTCAGAAGACCACCCGGATGACAGACATTTGATTCCGTGGACAAACTACGTATTAATTTCAACACGGAGTCAAAGCCTCCTGCGTGACATCTGTCACCGAGGGGATGTCATCAGGGGTGAGCAAAAACTGGAAAGAGGAGGGGGGAAATGGAAAAGAGAAAAGGCCCCCCAATGAGGCATTGTCTTAGATTACAGTCAGAGAATTTTCCGAGGAAGGAATTCAGTGTCTGGTTGAAGCCCAAGTTTGGTTCCTTGAGGTTCTCTGAATACGTTACGTTCTCTCATTAAGGAGAAAGCAATTTTTATGGAAAAGTTGTGGAATTAGGGTTTTATTTCCAGGGAATGAAGAAATCCCCGAAAAAACGAAACAATTGAAACTGGGTACTTTCTTCAAATAACTTTTAGTGATATTTTGCTCTTGGTAATTACTGCATTATGTAATCTAAAAGCGTGTTTAGCTGTTAAGCTCCAAATCTAATATATGGGCTGTAGCTAATAACCCGTTACAAATGACGGGAAAAATATCCAGTCATACAAATCTCGTTAGTACTAATTTTAATTGTGCATGTGTTGTGTAGTTTATTTCACTGTTAATGGTCTTATATATCTGGAAGCCGTTACTAATTTTTACAAAATATAAACATCTGTGCTAGAGTGCAACGTTGTTTACGGTAGCTACTAGGTTGATATCCAAATTTAACATTTTTGAGGCATCCGTTTCCAGGGGAATCGCGTGCCATTCCCTGGGGGGCCATCCTATGGGGACCTAGCCTTCGGATTCTTTTCCCTACGCGCAAGAGGTGCCTCCTACTTACGCTTGTGGAATTCGAAGTCCTTAGTGCTCCTACATCTTCAAGAAGGATATAGAAAATATAGTAATTTTAACTACACAAACAATTTCTTTTAATGACTGAACTCTCAGTAATTTATAAAGCAATAGTTGAAAAGACTGTTGAAACTGGCTGAAATATTGGCGAAATGGCCAACAAGTAATGAAAAAAGTAAATAATTAAATAGAAGTTTGTGTGGTTTAAGTATCAACAAAAAATAATTAAAATAACTCAAAAATCTCCATGACAGTTCATTAGAAATATTTAAAATTTATATATATTTTTTTGAAAAATTATACGTGTGCCTAAATTGAAAAATGCATACGCCCGTGTCATGTGTCAGTCAGTAAAGAACGTATATGGGAGCTCGCTTGACATCTATTGGTGCACATCTGAATCACTACGCCTAGCAAATGAATAATACGTACGTAGGTGTAGCCTAACGTGTAGATGCTTACTACGCAACACAACAGTGCACTTGCTTTCCATTAGTTACAGACCCTGCGAACTAGGCAGTGCACTTCAAAACAGATCGGTAGCAGACTTGATGCACGCTAAAAAACAAAAGAACGTCGATAATTTCATCTGCGATATGCCCCGTTTACACTACTAGCTTTCTACGCTTGTTAGGCTTACCACGGTTGGAAGGTGGCCGTGTGAACGCATGTTGGCGCTAAGCTTTTCTACCTCGGTCGAGAAACCACGGTTGGCGCTGGCTACCGGCTTTTGAACTGCCTGTAAACGCAAGTTAGCGGAAAAAAGGTAATCTTTGAAAATGGAAGTCGTATGCGAAGGACGAAGAGTGTACACAGACGATTCATACCAAAGATTATATGCGTATTTCATGTACCTATGGTGCGTAATAGACAAACAGCAAAACTATCAAAAATTACTTGCAGTTAATAACTTAGAAAACAACTTGAAAGCTAGCAGTATACATCAGTTCAGAAGTTAGATTTAAGCGTTTCTCTATTTAAAAAAACCACATATTTTGTGCATCACAGAACATGGCTTGAACGAAATCCACCAGTCACATTACCTATCGTAATTAAATGGATAACCCATGGTAAGAGGTTGAAAGACTTTTGACTCTCTAAAACAATTCTTAAGTAGGAAAACGGAAATGTTACGGAATTGATAACTAAGGTTTATAAAACATAACTGAGAAAAGAAACTACATAAAAGGGATAAAGAAAATAAATATGCTGTATATTAAGCATTTGATTTTTACGGCAAAATCTGCCACTCCATATGCTTCCTTCAAAAGATACGTTCTATTGTGGGCAACTATGGATGTATAACTTTAATTTACGTACTCTCTTGCATACAAGGGCGTATCCAGATCAAAACTAAAGTGTAGCTTTCTGAATTCAACCTCATGGGGGTGAGTGTGAAATACAATAATATACTATAACAAAAGGGATAACAGTGAACCGTATTTATTTAAAAAAATATATTTATTCTTGAACAATGGTTTTGAACATCTGTGGAGGGCCCCCAATGAAATAATTCACAGTAACATAAGGAAAAACACCATTTATTAAAAAAGTCATTCTTGAACAATAGTTTGCGGGGATTATCTGCGAATGTCTTAACTACAGCTTCCACTAATTGCTCCTTGTTTGCGAAAACCCTTGAACGGTGAATGCTTATTGTTAGCATCGCTAACCCATTTTCACCTATTTTCACTAAAAGTTGATCTTAGCCATGTTTTAATTCGGAGAAGGGAGCTGAATGAGCGCTCATTAGTGATTGTTGTGCAGGGCAGTGAAAGCAATATCAGCATCGCCTTTCTAATGGTCGGGGAAAACAATTATCTCTTTTTTAAAACTTCAATGATTTCTGGTGCTTCGTGTATGTACCTCATTCCATATTTAAACCACGATTCCCTTTCTCCTTCGATGTCTTCCAAATTGTAAAAATGTGTACAAGATAAAATAACTTAATTCCAATTCCCCAAAGAAACATCTTTCATGTTGCTTGGATGAAAATACGTCAATGAAAATGCAGGCGATTTATCTGAAGAAAATCTGACTTCTGAAGACGATATGATGGAATCCAAGTAAGGAATTATTAGTGACCTTCACCAAAATTCAGATGGACTTCCGGTGGGGGGGTTGCTTCTATGCTTTCGTCGGCCAGCAATGCGAGTGGTGGTTATATCAACATTCAAATTCGTAATTAGTTTCTTTCAAAATGTTTAAATACCAACAGCCAACCTGTCAGTCAATTTTTCAGAAATTAGTTTTTTATAGTTGTCGATATTTTATTTTGAAAAATTTCCATGTTTGAAAGGGGGGGGGCAGCTGCCCCTCCTTGCCCCCCTGGATACGCCCTTGCTTGCATAGATGGTAATGCACACATGTTACCGTATACAGACTGTGATGGAAAAAATGGTTCCGATGAAGTTATTGCCTGCATGGACTGGTATTTAAACAGTGCACTTTCCCTGATACTACCGAACTTAATTTAAAAAACTGCGTCGCAAAACAAAAATAAAATACTGGTACAATATATGTTCAGTCCCAATCATTGAAATCGATTTCAGAACACTCATTTCTGCCCAATGACTTCGCCAATATTGAAAAGACAGAAAGGCTTATAACTTGATTTCATAATCCTAAAGAATGGCATTCGCTAATCAGGAAGTCGTCTCAATTATTTTCAGTTCCAGAAACGACAAAGACGCTAACCGCTGCTAGATTGTTATTTCGACTGACTTTAACTCGCTAAAAGATGTCACAACCATCTCTACGACGGTTCTGGGAAGGTGGTGTCAACGCAGGTTAGTTTTGGCCGCCATATTAACCATCATTCAACCCTAGTAATGTAAACGAGGCAATAGTTGTTTTTGTGTTGATTCTCCGTAAAGGCGTCAATCATGGATGCTGTGAAACATTTTATTACTATTTAATAAGAGCTTACGTTTGTGAGTAGATACTTATTTTGAGAGAATTCAGTAAGTATGCACAAAACATTCGGCCGCGACTGTTGTGCAACCACAAATTTCTTCCCAGTGGCTGGTTATCTTACGTTTCGTCTGCTCACATCTTTCCATTCAGTGTGGTTCGTGTGTTATCAAGTACGCTGATGTGTTCCGATCTGCTCTAACTTCAACGCCTTGTACGGAAAGCTCCCAAAGTCGACGCTCCCTGACTTATGAAATCTCTCTCTCTCGTAGCCACCCAGCTCTAAGGTTTCTCTCGTATGATTTCATATTTTTTCTTCGATGAGTACGTGGAAGATGAGGCCTCTGCACGTCCGCGATCTCCCCCGACGGCGCTTCCTGTCCTATCCTCTCTTCACCGCCGCCGAGACATGCTCCTCCCCTCGCATAGTCCCTCTATTGTTTCCATTACTTGCGCCTATCATCGCCCACAACCCCCGTCGTCTTCTTCCTCTTAGAATCTTGCGCGCACAAAAACTGCCGCCCACTAGTGTGTCGACGGGTGGCAGCTGGGGACGCCGCCGAGGGTATTAAGGGTGTGTGTGTTCTTCGTGGAGGGAGTGCGTTGGGGAGGATGTGTCGCCGGAAGAATTGAATTGCCGTGCCTTGGGAGAGGAAGAGGGATTGCTCCGGTGGTGTTTCCCCACCTCTTGACTAGTCTATTCACCATCCTTCCGCCAGGGGGAAGTTGAGGGAGACGCGAGTAGGGAATAAATAAGGAAAGATTTTTTTGAGAGAAATGAGATTCAGCGAACGTATATCCATAATGCAAGTTATTGTTACAGGCTTTACTTTGTGGAACTGAATCACATTGAGTGATTTATCATGTTGTAAATTCCGCGCTTCTTTATTTTCACTGATCATGGTTCCGACGTCTAAAATGTCATTATCAAGTTACACATTTAGATTTGTAGCCAATAAGTGATCTGAAAAATTACGTTGGCACTATAAGGCTGTTGAGAGGAGAATGGAGGTGTCATGCAGTTGGAAATTTTAACGACAAAGACATGAATGCGGGGATGCCAGAGCGACGTTTTTGAATGGAGGCAACTTTTCGACCCATTGGAAGGGTCTAAAAGGTAAACTCAAGGACCGAAATGCGCGTTTCGTCTCTTACACCACCTAGGTTCTCGATTTGGGCGAAACCATCGATACTTCTGCAGGAATGAAATGATTCGAGCGAATAATACTTACAGTTCCACCACGATTGGCCAGCAAACCAGACCGGGAAATGGGAGACACGGGTTTGAATTCCAGTCAAGTCAGTTGAGTTCCTGGAGGTGATTTTATACACATTGGAGTTATATCTTGCAACCGTGCGTGTGACTGTGTAAAATCAATGCGAATTTATTTACCATCACAATGACATTTTGCGCACTCTTCAGTGAAAAAAATATTTCAAAGAGTTTATTACCTGGCCATGAAGTATGATATTATTTGTATCTGCGGTAATTCCTTTTCTTTTATTAAAGCATTTCAAGAATTCCAATGTTTTTAAATTCCATGAAAAATCTTTAAAAAATATTCACGTCCTAGAGATTATATTTAATCGATCAAATAAAAATGAATCGAAGAATGTCTATGTGTTTGACAGGGCACAGGCGATGAGAGATTATTTAAATTAAACAGTAATGAATTCGTATTTAGTGCATTTATGTACTGTCCCTATTGATGTTTCCTGTTACGAAGACGTCGAGCCAGACTATGCTCTACAAGAGTTTCTTCCGGATATTTCAAAAGCAAATAGTTTTGATGCCTTAGTTGTGTTTTTTTTTCTTTGATCATTTTCACTGTTCTTACCTGTCGGTGTCTGTTGGTTCTTATTAGCTTGACAAGGGGGCGGGGATACGCATCAAAACTGGTGTAACAGCATGAGAATAATGATTTAATAAATAATTTAACTATCAGAAAATGATTCGAATGTGATATAATTTTTAAGGTAACGAATAAACATTATCATGGACGCATGTGTTAAAGATCATGTCCTTTGGTGTCTATTGTCATACACTAATTACCGCATATTTCATCTAAGTCCCAATTAACACTTGTTAATCGTGTTGAATGGGTGATATAAATAAGCTAGGTATACCTGGCATTGGTAATTTAGTGTAATTGGAGAGTAATTTATGTAACGCATAAATGTCTATAGCATGTTAGTTTTAATAGCTATGTACGTGGAACTGTGTATTCATTAAATGTCACATTCATCGCTTCTAACTCGCAATTGGTACTCGCCAAACTTGGTGAATGGTAGTAATGAAAACGGCCTCTTATTATCCTTGCTATGCTGATTATTCGTGACACTGTTTTTGTATTAGGTAATTATGTTTCCCATTATGTTGACTTTATCCTCTAAATTACGAGAGGTGGCAAGTATTTTCATATCAAGAGCGTAGCAAATTTGGGGGTTTTTTGGTGTAACCTCCTCCACTCCGAAAGCCCAAAAGAAAGTTTAAAAGGTTAGGAAAAAATATTCCCGGAAGTTTTTTGAGTTGAAGAAACACTTCAATTAAAGGAGAGCAAAGTTCTGTTCCTGAACTCAGAATGGTTATCTTTTGAAAATTTGTTAATATTTTATTTTCCTTGCATGAAGCGTCTTTACTTCCTCTGTCTGAAGGATGTTGCAAGGGTAAACTTGGGTGGATGTGAAGCTCCTCCCTGAGAAAAATATTTTGGCTACACTCATGAATGTGCTTCTACTTTGTCTGAGACATAAGTAATATTTATCATCCTTGATCCGATTGTGACAATTTTAGGGTGGTACGTGAAAGGATGTAGGTACATTAGAAAACAGATGGTAATTGCTCTTTGTGACAGCAAAGAGGATACTGATGATGTATTTTTAATCTTTGCGTGAGAAAGACGTTAATGATCGTAAAAAGTTAGTGCAAATGCAAGAATAAAAATATGAAAAGTTTTACAGTGAAATATTGTCTTAATAGGTTCTTTGTTTTTTTTCCCTTCTGGCTTTCGTAGTTAATCCGTCTCTATTTCAACCACATTGTTTTTTCCCTTACTTATCACTTTTTTCATGAAAATATCATTCTTAATTTTTTCATCCATATATACTATACATAAAAATCAGTTGAAGATACCCTAAGCATAGGCTTTCTGGGGTAATTAACTTCACAGTAGTAAAATATCATGTAATTTTTTTATGTTTTGGAAGAATAAATTATTATTATTAATTTGTTGATGAAAACTTCTGCGAATAAATAGTTTTTCATATTGGAATAGTGAGTTGTACGTAATGACCGTTTTGGTTGGTGCATAAAAAATCGAAAGTTTTCGAAATTCTCACGCTGCCCACCAATTCGATTCCAAATGACTCAAAAACAACCATTACAATATATTAACTCAATATGTTTGCAGGCGGCCGTGCACCACACATTTTTATATTCGGCATGGGCGCCCCCATATGGTAGGCAACATGAACGAAATCCATTGGTTTTTGCATCCTCCAAGGATCCAAATATGGATTGGGTTGGGAAGTTGCGAAGTTATATTCTATTGGTTTCTTGCCTCAGTGACAAGAATCACCACTCAGTTATGGAAATGTATGAAGTTACCATTCATATATGCATACGCAAGTCCTACATATTTAGAGGGTGCAGTCGAGAGCGATAAATTTTCACAGGTAGGTAACGTAAAGTAAATTTTTTAAATTTACAGTGATACCGTAGTTGTCCAATAAGGTGATAAATTCATGGTAGAGAGTAGATTGTGTTCCTCTATGGGTGTCTAGCAAAGGTGTCATCCTAGTACTTCAGATATCCAGACCCTCTCGACAGTAGCGCACGCAGGATTGCCTTCTGGGGAGTTTCATTAATATTTATGTGCATCGTCATAAAATGATATTTAGATTATTATTCAACAAACCAATAATTAAGTTAACATTCTATTTTCGTGAAGACAATTCAACTATATTTTTCAGCCGAAGAAGGAAAATTCTAAATGCTATTTCAGGTAAACGAACGAAAACGAATTCAGGTAAACATGTTTTTGGGGGGGGGGGGGGGGGTTAAACCCTAAAACCCTCCACACCACTGTACACCATTGCCTCTCGAGGCATAGCAAAAGCTCAGGCTTATATTATTTACGATGCCTTTTGTGAGCGGGAAGTGAGGGACAAGATTACGGGAATGTCTTTTGATACCACTCTTGATTTTACGAAGTTATTAATTCTGCATGTAGTTCCTCTGAATCCGTGTTCTGTAATTGTTGTTATCTGATTTGAAAGCCCTAATATGACTCTAGCCAAATCCTAGAGCTTTCCTTAATTTACTTTGTGGAGATTCCTCTACTCTTACTACACATTAGGGCCCTTGTTCGAAGTGTATGACTAATTTTCTGTGTTCATTAAATATCTGAAATGTTCAATCTGACTGATGCTCCACTCTTAGTATTCCCCACCCGAAGATCCAAATGTGGGACTATTTTACCTCCAGAATATTTTACTGGGAGGGATGCTATCATTTCATATGAATGCAAGGCTGCATTTTCTGGGGAGAGTAATGTGGTAGTTTCCCCTTGCCTTCCATATCGCAGTGCTCCGGCCGATTTTGTGAACCCCACTCTCGCTCGAAGCTGTGCCAGTTGATAACGGACCGATTAGCTTGATCTGCACCATCAGTGCCTTCCACTGAGACTGCTGCCTCTAAAAAATGGGACCGGGTAGTTAGGGTAGCATGAAGAAATTTCTCGTTGCCTCGTTCCAGGCAATTCGGATTTTGTTTCATTTTAACATTTTCCGCAGGCGCTTGGTGCGACCTGCGACCCTCGGATTGGGAGTTGGAAAACGCTACCAATAACCCACTTCAGCCCCTGAATGTTGTGCAATAATTTACGTGAATTAAAATGCTGATTCCCACATAATCAGTGGAATATACTTCGAATATAGGGTATTCTTACTTCAGTTTCTCTGAGTATGAGTGATCCGCTGTTTTGACGTCCACTAAAAAGTTATTAAATAACCTAAAACATTCATTAAACACATTTATTAATGTAGAAATTGCTAAAGCTATTGGGAATGAGTTTCAATGGCATTTTTCGCATCTTAGAGATGAACTAGGGGCTCTGGTATTCTTTGATCTTTCTTTTCCAATTGTTAAGAAAAGAAAAATCCAGAAAGCTCTAAGAAACAATAGTCACGACTCGGAAAGCTTCGGTCAATAGGTTCGTGTGATGAGATTAGAGTAGATACATTGGAGATTTTATCAGCAGATTGCCTAGTATGCAATAATTTATAGGATTTTTTTTCTCAGCTCATGACTCCCTATGCATTTTCACATAATGATCCTAAAGGAAGGAATGCCCAAGGAGTTATAAAGAAGAGATCACTTGGATTTTATGGTTGCTTGTGGTAAAAAATGAAGCGGAGCATACTGCCAAAATAATACAGAGTTTATATTATAATTATTCTAGAAATAAGTAAGATAAAAAACAGGTTTTATAGTTGAGCAATATTACAAAAAGTACCAAACCCTTAATATTACAGAACTATGGTACCAGTAGTGATCACGTCTGTAATGAGTCATTGATTTATTCATGTAAGACAAAAATTATATATATCCACTGTGCATTATTTTTTATTGCTAAGGAGAGTAACTAACTTAAAGCATATTTTCAATTGCTCTACCGAATCCAAACCCTCATAGGGAACCTTGAAGATTGCAAAAAACCAACGATCATTGCTCATATTACTTTTTATGAATAACCACGACATCACTGTAAATAAAAAAATAATTTACGTTTACTGTGAAAATTCAACGTTCACAACTGCACCCTCTAAATATGCAGGACTTGCATATGCGTATATTAATGGTAACTTCATAAATTTCCATAACTAACGGAGCGGCGATTCTTGTCACTGACGCAAGAAACTGATAAAATATATCTTCGAAATTGCCTCACCCACATAATGGTCCCAACCCACATAATGATCCTCGGAGGCTGCAAAAAACCAACAGATTTTGTTCATGTTGCCTACCATATGGGGGCGCCCATGCCGAATATAAAAATGCGTGGGGCACGGCCGCCTGTGAACATCTTGAGCTAATATATTGTACCGGGTGTTTATGAGTCATTTGGCTTCAAAATGGTGGGCGGCGAAAAAAATTTATAGGCTTTAGATTTTTGTACCACGCTAGTGCACAGTTTTAAACAATGTAAGAACGAGTGAAAATAGCATGTAAACACTGTAGTATATCCCTTTAAATGTTTCGTCAAACTATGAATGTCATGCGGATGAGTTCAAAAAGTAACTTGTTCCATGCATGGAGAGGGAATGTGGGAAAGCTAGAGCTAAGTAAGAGTGCGTGGAAGGTTTTTCTATCTACCACAAAACATCCCTTGTTTTTCCATGAATCTCCGTTTCTTTTGTCATACTTCCCCCACTTTTTCCCGCATCCCTCTACTCTCCCTGAAAACCTTTCTTCCATTGTTGTGGCTTCAAGTGGGCACCCAGCAGAGGATGCCATCTTCCTCGCGCTAGAAATTCGTTTGGGTGGACGGAAAGATTCTGGGTCAGCTGGGGATATGGGGTTTGGGTATCGACGGAATTGCCCTGACCCTCCAATAGATCTTGGCACGAGGAACGCGATTTGTAACCCAAGCTGGTGAAAGGGAAAACTCGTTGGAGGAGGCTTGGGATCGACCAACTTCGGGGAAGTATTTGATGGGGAAATATTGGTACCTGCCGTTTCGGAATGTTGTGGAGACATTTGTTGGGAGAATGGTACCAAGGGGAGACGACACAAAAGGAAAAGAAACCTGAGATTGGAAAGTGCGTGGATGGGTCGTCTTCCTAGTGACCATTATTTGGACCTTTGCTGTGTTGCCGAACTTCCTTTTGCGCGTTGAGCATCCAAGAAAATGTTTCGGGATACACCAATCTCAGCTACGACCTTCACATTTTTATAGTCGAACTTGCGTGTCGGAAATAAGCCGTTCGAATGAATTTGTTTTTGGTATTTGGTGATCATATCAAATAAAATAACTTAGTACCCACTGTCCATTAGTTTCATTGGTTCTTCTTAAGGCAAGTCTTGTTGCTGCAGCCACTTGAGATTATTTAATGTTTTATTCATTTCATTGGATGGAGTTATTCTCATTTTACTGGTTACGGCGTATAAAAAGTACTCTGGGTTGTTATCTCTGTTTTCTGCCAAGAATAATGCCTTCCAAGCTGTTTGTTTTAGGAAGTTATGTCTGTGTATATGTCCATAGGGGTTAATGTTTCCTTTCCCATTTAAATATAACATTTCTCCTCTGTACTTGGTCTTGCACCTCTGCTTGGCATACCAATATTTTCAAACAGATCCTCGTAATCTCTCTCCAAAACCACATTTCTGTAGCTTCAAGTTTAATAACTTCACTCTTTCCTTGGGACCATGTTCGTATCTGTGTACACTTGGGTGCACCGTAAATAAAGGTTTTTCAGAAACATTGAGCTTGTCTCGATATTAATGCGATTGCTTATTGGGAGATTTTTCGTAAATAAGAAAACAATTTTTGCTAATGTCATCTTTGACTTGATTCTAATATCATTCAAGTAGATACTACCAAGAACTAGGCATGGGCAACATTTTTCGGTGAGTGGGCCGTTTGGTTGAATATTCACTGCGATTTACGGTCACAATTACACCTACCCAAAAGGAGTAGGTATACTGTAAAAAGTCCTTATGATCACTTTTAATTGTTAAACTCGAAGCTTGGAGACAACTTAAAAAAGTAACATCGTTCTGAAACCCCCAAGTGTCCTTCAAACTAATGCGCGATTTGAGTAATCAAAATAGGTAAATAAAAATAGCCTATGTAAGCCTAATGAAATTTTGCCCGCGCATAGTTTGGACCGACAGGGCCCAAAGTGTTTCAAAAATGATTCCCGAATCCGTAAATTTTACATCTAATCGTCTCGCTATATGGACCGTTTGGATTCCATTTCGGTTGAGAATAATGTTGCTACTACTTGACGTCACAGATTACGGCCCTAGAAGGACTCTCATACATTATTTTTGATTTATGTGATGGTAATTAGGACAGCGGTCGATCAACATCATAAGCAGAATTTAATAATGCGAAGGCTGGTTTGTGGCATCCCCACACTCCTATGCGTCATCTTCTCAGATGGGTTAATTTATTCATGCATTTACCGTCTTGTCTCTCATTATATGCTTCACGCAATCCATCCTCAGGCTGTCTTCCATAGTTATTTCAGTCTACATTACCACCAAGTGTGCGCTGAGGGAGCGCAGAGGGCAGAGCAAAACTTGGTGGCACAAGCCAGTGGAGGGTTTTGAGGTCATTGAGGGGTAATCTAGCGTGCAAGAGCGGGCAGAGCCAACGCCACCTACATACAGGCCTGCGCGCTAGGTTTGTGACGTCACAGAGGGAGGCTATCCACATTCGTAGTACCCCGACGACGAGATGACGCGGCGTATGTACTCAGCAGGAAAGGCCTGCGATTACGTACTTTTAAGTGCATTTCCAATCACTTCTTTCTACTCCCAACGTTGCTCCTTATTTACATTAGAACTTATACCATCAATAAGCATTTAATTACAACCTGCTATCCTATTACCAGAAATAAAGAAATGAGGAAACAATTTCTCTTCAGCTGTGATTTCATCCCCTCTTCACAAGGTATTCTTCACCATACAAGGCAAAAACAAATAAACAAGCGTTGCGGTGACTACAGTCTTATGTCTGGATGGTCTCTTTCTTAGTACGTCATCAACGACTGGTGACGTAGCGCGCAGGCGTTGGAAGGCGTTCCAGGTGGCGTTGGAAGAACGACCGTAGGACTCCCAAGGGGACCTCTGAAGACGCCCTCGGTTCCATTGTCACATGTCTCTAGTATGCTTACCTCTCTCTGACGACATTTTCTTCACGAGGAGGTGCCACAAACTTTTGATACCCCTATAGAGTGCTGGGCCACTGAAAAAGGGGCACGAATTCAACCTTTAGACACACTGGCCTATAATTCAAGAGATTTGATATTGTTGATTGTAGTTATTGTGCGATTGATGGGTCATTGACGTATGAGCTATCCTCGTAAACCCTAAATGAGCGTGTGATCGTGGCTCACAAGGGTTGCCGTAATTACAAACCAGAGGGACAGAGTATGCGTGAGTGCGTACCTTTTCGCCGTGTTTCGGATTTTTTACTCGAGTATGTTGGTGACGGAATACTCCCGAAGGAGAAATCCTTGTAAACCCTGAATGCCTGCAAATGAAGAGTCACTGTGCTCACAAACCCCAGTCTGTGAGTTCTTATTTTTAATTTTAAATCTTGCCCTTGTTTGTTCCTACTTTGGGTGTGAAAATTTCCTCTTCAAATCCCTCTCATCTTGTGCTCCAAAAATTCTACGGCCTGGGATATTCTTCAATTATACTTATTAGGAGAAAGTTGGACAACTGTGGTGGAATAGGGAAAGGCATCGGCTCCGCTGCCTTATGTGTGTAAATTTTATCCATCTATTGGGTTATTGAGTATAATTAAGTATCAATTCATGATTTTTGTTCACTCCGTGAGCGATAATTACTCAGGGAGCTGATATCCATTAGGATGTGGCCAGGTAGGGCTAAGGCGATTGATATTTTTATCATAAATATTTACAAAAGATCTTTTTGGAAAAATACACTTCCCCAATTTTGATTTCACGTCCTTTTCATTGATGATTATCTCTGTAACTGAGAAGGATACACTGGCGAACTGATAGGTACAAATATTCCTACTTTCCACGCACCAGCAGTGATTATAGCGAAATACGTCGTGACACTATCATAAGACATCGTTAACGTAAAAATTCACCCCTGTCCTCTCCCACTCCTTTTACCTATTTCCTCTATTTTCATGGCTGGTGCCCTAACACACCCTGCCACACGCCTCGGTGGCGGCTCGCAGGGTAATGTGTAGCTCTAGATCATCATGCCGAATCCATTAAGGCTAGGTGCCATTTCTATCATTTAGTTGTTCGCAATGAAATAGCGTCCGGCGTTAGAAGTTTATAGATTCATCGTAAACTATAAAGATCATCTGCTTGAGTCACTGGAAAGTGGTAGACCCTTCTCGCATGACTCCCATGCCTTCTACGTGAAAGAGAGAATAAGGAATCCCCACCCACTAAGCAGTGAAACCTCTTCCACGGGAGTATTCCCCAGAATTACCGTCGCATGGTTCGGTTATATGCCCTTCAGTCCTTCATGCGACGGCAAGTGAAAATGGTCTCTCGCCCATTTGGCCTTGTGTGACCATGTCCAGATGGGGTCCGCGGGCACTTCAGGGCTTCCCCCATCCGGCCCTATATTATGGCGTCCGGTGCAACTGCCTCCCCCGCTTAGAGCAGGAAGGTATAAATCTATCGTCGGAAGGCCAGGCTCTGTCCCAGGACATTCATTTCCCCCTCGTCGCTGACGCCCCTTCAAGAGGCACCTTCCCTCCATTTTGCCACCCTCACTCAAAGAGTTTTAATACCTCGTACGTGACGGAGAACCGCATGAGTTAGTGGCGCAAGAGCATCCCTTCTAGCGATTAAGTGGTCGAAGTCAAATGTAGTGGACAGAATTTGCGTCAAAAATCTATTCTCTCGCGCTTTTTAACATTGTGAGCCCATGTGTTTGCTCCACTGCAAAATGTAAGAAGACCACTAGAATACTTAGTGGATTATCGAGTGTGTTCGCTCATATTTTCTCGCTTAGAATAGTTGCTTGAGTTTGCTCATGTTCGCTATTTGCTCGCGAAATTAGCAAAGTAAATTTATGAGGCCCGGTTTTATTATCTCAGTTTGAGCATTTTATCTCTTTGATGATAGATGTAGATATGCTCTTCGATTAAAAATGTTCATCATAGGTTTCAGACACTGTAATTTACCTAAAAAAAGACGAAATTTAAGTTAATATTAGCGTTATGACTCGGCCATCAAGCAAACAAAGCAAACTTGACGTTATAATACCAGGCCTAAGTCTATATGCTATTTATAAATCAAAGTTATTTCTACTGCTGTTGATGTAATAACTTCAGTTAATTGCAAGGTTCGTAGAGAAGTCACCCACTCCTCTATTTTTCATCCTTTATCATCACCGGTAATATTTCCAAGGTTTGTCAAAAGCTTGCGATTGAATCGTCATTGCTTAGGGAACGAAATTTGTTATGACCTTTGATATTTTTGTTTTTTAGATGTACGATATATCAGCTACGCTGATGCTCTCCGCGAATTTTGTTGGAATCGGCGCTGTCCGAATTATGCTTTCCCTCCCTTTCATCTTCAAAACGAAACTTCGACTTTGTTTACCAGAATATATTGTCAATCAAATATGAGATAGAGATAATGTTTTGGGGAAATGTGAGTTTGACAGAAAAACCAAACGGAGGAAAAGTGAGAGGTAATTCAATGCTGAAGGATGTCATGGAAGGAAAAAAGTTACGGTATAGAGAAATAAATAGACAAGGAATTGATATTTAAGATTGGATGAAGAAGAGTAGATGATAAGAAGAGCTGGAGAAAAATTTGGTGCAAGGTAAATAAAACTTTTTTTCAAAGGCATTTGAAGTAGCTACACAAACTGATAAGTCATCGGGACTGCCTAAAATTCCCATAAAACATAATTTATAATTAAATACTTAGTCTTACCCAGCTACTGAACACGAAAGCGTGACATTAGTCAACACAAACTTTTTTTTGACTACTCGATACTTACAAATATTTAGGCATTGTTATCATAATGTTTTTAAATAGAAATGTGGCAAAAAATCTTTTCCTCATGAGTCCTAGGTGAATTTCCTGAACCGTCGGAACTATCCTAATGAAAAAAAATGTGATACTGCCATATTTGATTTACAACTGAGGAGACATGAGCGTTCTCACTAGCGTCCAATGCGTTTGATTTTATGCTATGTATATCAATCTTTTGCTGGTGGTGCTGATTAACGAGAATCACTCAATAGCGAGTTCAAATTTGTTAACGATTGCTCTACTACATTTTGTGTTAATTTGTCACTACGATTTGGAGGAACTGATATGCTTCGTGTATTTTCCAACTTCGTTCAATTTTAAACTATTTTCGATTCATTTATAACCAGAATGGAAACTATCAAAGCCTACTCATCAATTAAATGCTTAATTGAATTACTAGGTGGGGTTGAATGCCATAAGCAGTTACTTTGATTATGCATAAATTAAAGGATAGAATGCTTTATTGGAGTGAAGTTGAAACTATGCATGCTAGTGATAGTGCTTGGATATACAAGAAGTTTTACTTTCTCTTTGTTGGCTTAGTTGTAACATCAATAAGCATTAAGAATATCGAGAATAAAGCTTGTTTTTAATTAGGGTTACTAATTTTGGGAAGGTTGTATTGGTATGATGGTAGAAAGTTGTGACAAAGGGCGAAGCGCACATCGAATTGATCACACTTGCATCGGCATTTACTTTACCATTGAATTTATTTACATTTTCCCTCTTAATGAATTTCATTTACCGACAGCTTGCAGTCTAATTAAACTCTCCCGTATCTCTATGACCGTAATCATGGAACAAATGGTGTGCATATTTTGTGTGAAGAGATATATATGATCGCAAAGCTTTGAGAAATATGATTAAACTTAAATTATATTATATTTCTCTCCTGGTGCAAATTGCTCGCTTGGGATGGACAAATGGCACTATCCGTGTACAACTCAGCTTGATAGCGTATTTCAGCCGTTTATATTGCAGTATTGAATTAAAGCAAATGCTAAAACATAGCATGTTTACATTTATTAAACAGTAACAAAAATCAATAGAAGCAGATGCAATGCACTTGAACTTAAGTAGTAGTTTACAATTAATATACATAACCTTAACTGAAAAGCAATGAAAACAAATGTTAACGGATACACTTTGAATTGGTTTGAATGTTCGTTAGCATATTTATGCAAGTAAAATTTATTGAAGGGCAATAAAGAGAAAATATAATAGCAGTTGTAGAGAATGCGCTGCTGTGAGTAATTTTGGCAGATTTTTTTTTACTCGGGCAGTCGACGCCAACATCTTTCATGGGTTTTTTATGCGGAATAGGGATTTGGCTGGCCCACTTCCCTTGAATCTCATTGGCTGTACAGGATGCATTTGGACAACCTCTCCGTACATTTGTGTTTTATTTTCTTGAAGTTCCGTTATCGGTGCGCCATGCACGAATGCGACATTGAAACCGATTCCCATTCACCTGCGTCCAAATCTTTGTGGAAATAGCTAAGCTCAATATATTTCGTCGACATATTGGCGCAAGGCTTTCAAATTACCATCCACTCAATAGTGTCACTTTAGCTCTTCTTATGGCGGAAAAAATAAAAAGGAAATATCTACCCCCTGGCTCTCGCCCCCTTGGATTAACAATTGATCATTTGCATTTACCTATGGAATAATTCCACACGATTAGGGCACACATTTTATCCAAATTTCGAAGGAATTGTTTGACTTTTTCCTCAAGATTTATTTTGCCCCAAAGCTTACTTTGAAATTTTCAGCTGCTTTTCCCAACGAACAAGAATTATGGGATCTGCTACCAGTTTCCAAACAGCGGCATTCCGTTGGATTTATGTGGGTGAGTTACCACATGGTTAAAATCGCTTCTCGTATGATGCCCAAACTTCAACTTTATTTTTAAGCATTCCCTTTTAGCTTTAATTAATATTTCTGCGGGTAAATTACTCAATAAAATATTAGTTTTCAATTGGTATGAAAGGTCTATGCAATGATGAACATTTTAAAGAAAAATCTTCTTGTTTTCCATGCCATGGTACAAATAACTGAATTCAGCTTAAAAATATATTAGTACGTCCATATTTCAATCTTGTGTAATTTCCAATTTAACGAATTCTGAATGCATTTTTAAAGGAACTTGAAATTTGTGTCAAGATAAATTTTACCCCTTGTAAACTTGATCGAAGTAAACTTCTCGCGGGTAATCGCATTCTGGAAAACCGGGAATACCTGGCATTCTCTGGGAATATTTCTGTTATGAAAATTACAGAGAAAACATAAAGAAGCTTGTGGTAATTCAAGGAAAGGTATATTCTGAAAAAATACTATGAACTAGCCTTTCATTTCGAATTAAAATTTGCTTAAAGATCAAGAATGAACTCGTCAGGTAGCGAAGAAGCTTTAGGATGAGGGCAATTTTGGGACCAATTCTGAACTGATCACTAAAAATATATCGGACAGTGGAAAATACGGCGACCTCGAAGCCTTTTAGTGATATATAACGAAACCTGTATGAACGAGAAAATTAGTGAGTGGAATAGTGGAGTTACACTTTGTGTTTGTGTGAAGTTGGATCAATGTCAACTGAGGAAACTTCAACAGGGTGGTGTACTGCGTTAATGTTTTACACGCATTGAGTAATGCGTTGTAGCGTACTCTAATACTCTTCTTGGTTATTATTATTACGAAATCTATGGTGGTATGGTGGTCGTCAACTGGATCCCTCCCTAACACATTCGTTGCCTTCTTCAATCTGTAAGTTACCGGTGCGGCCTCTCTAAACACACGCCTCTCCTTACCAATAGCTTTTAGCATACCCTGGCTGCTCTGTGCTATAACTTCCGAACACACGGATAACGTTTACAAAATATTTATTCATCAACTTAAACACAGTTAATTATTCTGTTTGACTGCCTAAATTTATAGAATAATATTAATGCAATTTTTTCACAAAAAAGGTGAGCCCTCAGTTATGATATCTTACAAGACACTTGAAAATGACCAATAGTAATTAGAAAATTATTTTGAGATTGTGGCTTTTAAGGATTTATGATTTGAATATTTGGCTCTTGAGCTTGAATTATTATCAAATAACACTTTCAAAGTTAACTTTACAAACAACTTACGTTCAAATACAAAAGTACAAATAAATGCTCTTTAAAAAATACACAAAACGCCCCTTAAATTTAGTTTACAAATATGGAATGGCCTATTAAGACGATTATGATCACATATGCGACAATTTAAGTGTCCGGGCCGCTGATTAATCTCGGGGTGTGTGACCTGTGTTGACTGCCTACTACTCGCTACCCCTTTTAGTCTTGCTGAGGTCAATACGCGTCATCTGGTCTCCTTTCCCCGAGCGATGTATTGCTATTTTTCACACTGAGTTATCACTGTGTAAAGATAACTGTCTTACGGAATTCAAAGGTCGAGCTGCTTGGAGACGTTCCACACAAGTCAGCAATTGTAAATGAAAAAGTCCTGAAGCGTGGTAGCTTTGCGTTTAAATACTTTACAGCTATGTTAATTGTTATCACCCACGTGGCATCTGGAATATTCTGGTGAATACCCAACGTGGTGAGTGGAACGTTATGGTGAATACCTGTGCTCGGCGTGACGTCCCTCGTGACGTCCCGGCGTGACGTGCCTGTGAAGGCAGGGGTGGGCAATTATTTTGGCTCGGGGGCCACTTTGTGGAAGCGGAGGTCAGCGGAGGGCAGCACCATGTAAATTATTGCATTCATTAGTCGTGACGAGGACGTATACAGGTCAAGGGCCACAAAAAACTCTAAGCGGGCCGCATGTGGCCCGCGGGGCGCTATTTGCCCACCCCTGATCTAAGGTATTGTACATGGAGAAACGTGATAGGTGCTCCCTGATTTTCGCGTGATTTGATTTGCTCGTAATGTTTACTAGTGGAGCTGGGCTTTGATAGGATCATTTCGTTTTCCAAGACTTTTGATTCGCTCGTATTCCGTGCACCCTCTCACCAACACTGGATTGTGCAAATACACGCAGAAGCATGAAATATGAAGCGGAGTTGAAATGCCACAGCGTCTTTCATACAACCGAGCATTAAAAGATGGTACTCATACTGTATCACAGTGATCCAAGTTTCCTTGTCATTGCAGACACTAAAGCAATCTTATTATTACTCATTGACCGATGATCCATCTTGGTCATAAATTTGCTTGCTGGAAAACAGAAAATTCTTGGAAGATTATTGGCAAACCTGGAAACTGAATTTTTAATCATCAAATTGTAGCATCTGGTTCTTTAAAGACTAGGAGAAAGTTGAAGGATTAAAAACACTCTGTGATGCTAATGGATATCTTTAGTTGACTATTTTAAATTTAATGGTATGTTGGAATATATCTGTGGTGCTGAAGTAGCTGCTTGGGTAGCTAGTTGAGTATCTCATCGTATACATTTAACTCGCCCCAGGTATGACACATAGTCTGCAGGAAGTGAACTGTTGAGTTTAAGTGAGCTTTGCTACTGCCCTTATGGTATAAGCTGAAGGGATTTATTAGTTCATCCCAGAACTTTTGGCCTATCCTATAACTGTGATTGAATTAGTTTTGGTTGATGGCCAGAATCTGATCAACAATTATTTTAGACTTGCGAATGTTGCGAAAAAAGGAACCTAAACAAATGAGTCACCTTAGCAATATGTGTTACTAATTCCCTTGATAGGAAAAGTTTTTATTATCCTCAGTAGGTATCCTTTTCACTTTTCATTGCCTCTTCTCCTTTCTAATCGTCAGGCTATGTTCTCAATTATATATTAGCTTCGTTACATTTTCTGGAAGTGATGGATGTATTTTATCATTGCTATAGTGGAAACGTGGTTTACATGCTTTCAAAACTATCTTCTTTAGAAAGCTAAGGAGACACGTATTATTTAAACAGAAGATTCTTTATTCCAAGAAATCCTTTAAGTGATGAACTGCTTTGATTAATTGCATGCGTAAGTTATAAATAGACCGGCTTCTGCGATGCGAAGCTTTAAGTGTTGCGGATGCGACGTTGATGGTGCTCCGTAGTTAAAGCTATTGACGTAATCGCCAAGGAGGCGGGAAAAGGCCTTGAACGGCACAGAGAAACATCAATTGGTGCATTAGCTAGTAAAAATATATGGTAATAACATCAACGACCTCGCCGAACCGACAATTAGTCTATGTAACTTACGGCCGGCCGCGGCCGTTCGTCATTCAGAGCCTGCGAATTCATTTGACGCAACCAGCATTACGATCATAGAGTTCTGCCTATGCTTCAGGAAACTATCAAGCTTCTTTTCAAACCAAACTGGAAATGAGGAGGGGAAGTTCACATTTGCGCACGAACCTTGTGAATAGTCTTCAAAATATATAATTTCGTACACATTTTGTATTTGTGTACTCGTGTTTGAAGGAATTTTCGAGTTGTCCTTGCATTAATTTCAATTCTTGAGCATTTACATATGTTTTGTTTAATTTACGGAAATATAGCGCTTGTCTCTGGATTTTGCTGCTTCGTGGCAGCAAAGATATTGAGATCTCGTTCTTCTTTTTATACGATCGTCCGTAACAAAATCAAGAACTTTCCCATTAAATATACGAAAACCTCTTTTAAGTGCGATGAGTTTCTTGATCTTAATGAACTTATGATCTCAAATTCCCCCCCGTTGCCCAACTATCGTATTAAAAATTTGCATTGAAGTGAAGGGCATGTAATTGCATCTAACTGCTACCTGTAATGTCTGTTTGTTACATTAGGTCGTGTAATTTATGCATTAACCGTGATGGAAAATGTAGCTCATTACATGAGTTGGAGTGAAAAGTTTACGCTGTCGATCATAGGAAACTATTTACTGATATACTTTAACTCAGGCTGACGGACTGTTTCTTTAAATGATTGGAAGACAGTCATTAGCTTGCTCTACACATTTAACGTAAGTTGTGTGCTCAAACCAAAAAATTAATAAAAACGGAGGTTCAAGAATAACAGCTATCAGGCCGAAAGTATACTGTTTGATTGGTGGGGTTGGAGCGTATCTCATGTCACGCTCAACGGTGCGTAACATTCACGTATTTGGCGCAGAGGTCTAGTTCTTTTCTCTAGGCTATCTTCGTTGTTTTCCCACGAAGCTCTGGTATTCGGAACGTTGCACTGAGGGAATTTTAGCTGGGAAGGTGCCCAGATAGGCTCAACCCGGATTTGATCTGGGATCCTCCCAGTTGGTAGTCGAGCGCTGTCTCCGCTATGCTTCCGCGCTGCTTTTCAAGATGATGTCCATGATAGAAAAATCAAGGGTTGCAACTTGCTCCATTCATGCAAATCGTGCACATTATTGGTGATACCTACTTATTTATAGGCTCATAGGTGAAAAAAATATATCAGAAAGTGCATTCAATAATAATTGTAATGCTAAAGCATGTCAAAATCAAAGGTGTATTTAATATGAATATAGTAATTCATGAATTAAATTTGCTATAAATAATAAATATGACCTAAAAAACTATGTAACCCTTTATTTATTGAAATAAAATACTTTTAAAGCGTATTCTAGGGAACATTATTATTTTCGCAGGATACTTAGGATGCACATAGAGTAGCTATCAGAAAATAGCCCTTCCTTGTTAGTATACAAAAAAGAGTAATTTAGTCAATTAATACATTTTAATATCATTTCTTTTGATCCTGAATTAGTAAGGTATAACTAACAGCAAAATAACATTTGAGTCTGTAGTAGCACAGTGTAATTCACAATGTCATAGAAATGCGCTCTCCTTCGGGGACTTGCTGTCATTTATTGGCTGGAAGATTTTTAAATCTTCATTCTGTGTTTAAAATTACCATTGGATTTATTGTTAATGATTATTTTGGCCATATGTTGTTGGAGGGTTATGTATTTAAATCTATGCCGTAAAACTATTTTGGTGCCTTTTCGAAGTGCATTGTTCATGAATACTACTGGTTATCGTGTTGGAAGGAGAACTGATTGTCCTTTTGAAGCATATTAGGCGCAATAAAATGCAGAAAGGTCTCTCACTTCGCTGTGAATTTGCGTAATTGACAGTGTTCGTGAGCGATGAGATGGTGTCTAGCTACAATCTGGATTGGATTTCTTGAGTGATGAAATTCTTTGCCCCTAACCACGCGAGTGGTTTGAGTTCCTGTCGTTTGATTTGATTCAGTTCCAGGTGTCATTTTTGACTTGTATGCCTTTAATCATAATCGAGCATCAGAATTGGATACGGTTTAAAGCTTTGGGAAATTATTGTATAATAATGCAGGATTTTTAAGCAATGAAGTCAGTCTCCATCCAATCGGTTACAATTTCGTAATTCATAAGTCAGAATTTGGGGATACTTTATTGACAAGGTTTTAAAATTTCACCCCAATTCTCGAGCACTTGTCTATTCATCAAAATAGAACGAAAAGATGTCTTTCATACAAAAACTGACAAGTCTACTTAAAGCGTAACAGCTAATGATTTACATCTGGTGGGGCTGATAACATGTGTTTCATAACATGAATTATTTGGTTTTAGATATTCACGTCTTTCCAAACTGCGTTAAAATGCTGTGTGTGTGTTTGTGTGTGTAAGTGTGTATATTAAATTTTTCCTGGTAGTTCTTTGATATAATGCGACACTATCAAACTTGCTCTGAATAGGAAGTATGTTTTTATACTTCTGAATGTGAAGAATCAAGTGATCATGTGGTGATCATGTCAGGTTTGATGTTGGGGATTGAAAATGTCTTTCCTGTAGTGACTCCTTAGAGCTTAAGAATAAAGAAAAAAGTTATTAGGAAAGTTATTCGTAACTTTTTAATTTTTTAAAAGCTATGCTTGTAATTTAGATATACAAGGTCAATGAAGAAATACCCGTGGCCATGGATGATAGCAAGATAATTGTTTGATACTGTTTTTAAAACCCAGGTTGTATTGGTGGAGACATGTTAGTGAATGTTGCTTTCCTTAAGAAAGTTGATTTAAACTTTATCGAGTGAATACAGGAAATAAAGAATGTTTTATTTTCAATAATTAGCCGACTAGTCTGCATTTAATTGCTCCATGATTATTGGGGAGAAATTTGTAGGGATGGTTAAAGATTGATTTGTAATGTAGATTTCTCGGGTTTCCATCCGTGTGATATTGGTGTAATAATAATAAGGGGGAGAGATCCATTCGAACCTCTCCCGGTTTATTTTTTCATGGATTACATTGAGGGTATGCACCGAGGTTTACCCCTCATTATTAAAAAAAACAATTTCTCTATTTTATTCTTCTCTCCCTTCTTCTTCTCCTGGTCACCTTCGTCTTGAGGCCGTCTACTTCTTCTCCAGACCGTCTTCTTCTTAATATTGATGTGTTGCACCGGCGTAGTCTGCCATCGCCCTCGGGGCAAATTAAACTCATTCACCCTGAGGACGATAGCAGACTACGCCGCCTAAACGTCGGTGCAACACACCAATATCACCCAGATGGAAACCCAAGAAATCTACATCACCAGTATTCACCGGAAGAGCCTTAAATATTACATTCATTTGTGGTCAAAATGTGTGCAGGCGCACGGTTCATGTGTGAAAGAATAGATGGGAATTTTGGAGCTTTGCAGGTTTTTGATTCCGGTTTAAATGATGGAAAACACTTTTTCTTTGACTTTTTGAAAATTTTCTTTCCGTCCGCTCATTCGACTTTAAAGTGGACATGTTTGAACGTGTCTCGGGACATGAAGACGTCCTTCGGCGGAGGGGCGATGAGATGGCTCTGCAGATCGAACGGGTATTAATTATGCTCGATCGCCTTCCGCATTGGAACGCCAAGAGGAATGGAATGTATCACCTTGAGAAAGACACCTTTTTTTAAGACCTTTGCAAGAGTGCGCCTTGAATTTTTCGTGTGCTTAGATGGAGATAGGTCAAATAGAAAGGCTGGAAAAAGTTCATAGGAAGGCGGTTCATTTTTTGGAATGGAATGATAACAAAAATGTGAGTGCTTTTAAAATGTTAAAAAAACATGGGATTCATAACCGTGAAAAGTATAAGGGAGGTAGAGTGGTTGCGAGGAATGTAGAAAACTTTCATCAAATTCCACGGGAGGAGAGAATTTAGGGTATTTGTGAGTGGAATGCTTTAACGGAAAATTTGTTGAACGCTAAATTGAAAATATAATCCTATAATTAAATTATGTACAACACAATGAAGATAGAAATTACAATTTTCCACTGAGTAATAGAGTTGATGTGATCATTTTACGAGATGATGTTGTAAATTGAAACCTAGGTCATATTAAATCTTTCATTTAGTGGAAAATAGCAATTTTCGTCTTCATTATATTAAAGTTCCACCACATCACGCCTGGAACCTGTTTTTTGTATGCAAAATATACTCATTGTATCATATACATTACTGGAGGTATGGTGAGTTACACGTCATAAACGGACGTGGTCCTAGAATTTTTTTCATATCCCTTGGAAAATAATAAAATGACTTATAATTACCGTTCCAGGCACATTGATTTGACTGGACGGGAATGTATCTGCACTTTTCATGACAAGTTTTACGATCGCAACAAAGCCGGCACTGTTGGCAACCCATCGGAGAAGTCAATGTAAACACTAGAATGAATAGCCCGAGAAAGCACTTTAGTTGATGTGATTATCAGATTGCACAGATTTTAAAGTATCAGGCGAAAGTTTGTGGAAAATTGTCACAGATTGCATTGCAACAGAAAACACTTTGTAAATATTTCCGCACCAATTTTTATTCTACCGACCTAGGTTTCGGCAAACATTGCCATTATCAAGGCCTTGCTAATGGCAATGTTTGCCGAAACCTTGGTCGATAGAATAAAAAATTGGTGTGGAAATATTTACAAGGTGTTTTCTGTTACAATGCAAACATATTGCACATTTTTTAAGTTGGCAATGAAGGTTTACGACTTTAAGAACTCTGGTTGTCAAAGGCGTACTCCCCCGTGCGGAGCAAGCTAGTAGTCAGTGGACTTTTCCACTGATTTTCCTCCATGTTTTGCCACCACTATAGATTAACTCAGTCATCGATCACATCCCCTAATAGCCAAGCAGAATATTTATATGGCCACGTAGAATTTAGTGGCACTCGACAGCGTGAAGTGTGAGGTCAGGGAGGGTGAGCCAAGCTTGGATGAGTTGTTCGAGGAACCGAGGACCGAGGGTCTTCCGCAAAGACCTCTTTTCAGTGTGGCCCTTTGTAAAGGAGTAGCGAAACTTGGTGGTATACGTTAGTGAAGAGTATGGTAGAATAGGATAGAGGGACAGAGTGCCCCTTCAGAGGTCCCTCCGGGAGTCTTTCTGAACCTATGCCCACGCATCAAAGCTTGATTCACCCTCTAGAACCTTTAAGGTGGTTGGAGCGATTTTGTTTGTGTACAAATTTGCGATAAACTTTGCAAAAGTGTTCTCATTATTTATATATTTTGATAAAAGCGAAAAAATGCCATCATACCCAAATGGTATTTTGGCAATTCAATTATATTTTAACACGTAGCCTTATGGCACATGAGATATATTTCGTTATAGTTCGATTACATAGTTAAAGATTTTATTCTAAACGCAAATGAAACATTTAATTATATTTTAATTGTTGCTATCAAACATCAAGGTGTCACGCCGCGCCGAGTTAATTAGTCTAAAAAAACATTTCCATATAATTTTGTATAAATTTCGAATGTCTGGATTTGAAAATTCTAGTCACAACATGCCATAATAAAGGGAAAAAAATTAAAATATAACTTTTGCATCATTTCCATTACTGTCTGTATGTTGCTTTCCAACTCATAAACGTATGCAGGTAAATGAAATATGGCCCATGGATTTTTTTGCGACGTAATTAAAAAAATTATTAAAATGCGCACTCGATGATCCAAGATTACCGCTCCAACTACCTTTGTACTCCACTGGGGAGTGCTACCATCTGTTGCCATACCGTTAACGCATACTTTATTCTCCCTGGACGTCGTGCTCTTAGAAGGCCAGTGCAGTCAAGTTATGCAACTCGTATACCCGAACACTCCCCCTTGAGCAAAGTCTCCGCCCCTCCCCCAAAAATGGGCTACGTTAGCCTTTCGTTCCACGAGACCGAGAGGTGAAGTATTTTAACTCGTGAGGCGGACGGGAAGTCGGAGGGGTTTGGGAGGGAGGGTCAGTCAGAACGGCCATAAAAATCGGAAAAAGTCACGGAAAGAGTTGTTTCTGTGGGGAGAACGCAAAATGTGGGGCAGGTGGCGCTCATTGCGGTGTTTTCTCACGCGTGGTTCAAATGAATACGGGGTCCTTGCGTGTTCATGAAGGTCGAATACTTTTTTACGCGCCGACTCCCGGCCAACGGCCGCTTAAAAGAGGGGGTCGTTTCCGTCTTATGTGTCACGTACCTCCCACCGCGGTGGGAGGGGTTTTGACGCACGAAAAGAGGTTTTGTTATGAATCGCTTTTATTTCGGGTACCTTTTGCGAACTTCATTCATGCTCTTGTGCTGATGGAATTTCCGAATTCCCGCGTCGAGGAAGAAGCAACTGGTGAAAAATTAAACTTGCGTTCATTAGACGGGCGGTGGGTGAATGCAATTGGAATGATGTTATGTTGAGTTGTAGGAATAGCGAAACTTGGTGGCTCACGGCAGCGGAGAGTTTGAGATCAGTGATGTTTAGTCATGCATTAATGAGCAGAAAGATGTGCCGAAGTATTCTCTGTAAGAACCGGTTAAGAGACCCTTGGTTTCTCTCTCGAACTTCTTGATCATGCTTTCCTCTCCATGACGAGATGATCTTCACAAGTTAGTTCCACCAAGTTTTGATAAACCTATAACTAGGCAGCACTTAGAAAATGAAGTGAATGCTGAGGGTCCATCGCAGAACAAAATGACTCAGTATTCAGAGAAAGATCAAGAGGGCCACGGTCCAGGAAATATACGAATAGACGACTCCGTTGGTATACGCTTAGCTCTTTAAATATTTTTCAAATGAACCAACCTTTAATCGTTTCATCTATTATTTTAAATTATCTAATAATATACGCTGGATATACTATTTTGTATCTCACAGATTTTAAAGAAGAGAATGAATGGAGCCATATTGATGTTGAGGCCATTGAACTGCGCAATCCGCCAAGTGGATTAGTTACGCAGTCAATGTGCAGAAAAAAGTATTAGTTACGGTTAAGGTAATTTAATAATGTATATATAAAACTACAAATGAAAATATTTTCCAAAAAAGCACAGAATTGTCCATAATTTTTAGTGACAAATTGTTCGGGGTAGCCATGTTAGTTGGATAATTATTCGAAGAAAATCAGGCTTCACTTTCACGAGAAAAGAATTCATTAGCTCTCTATTTTTAATTGGTGGTATCTAATGATTTATAATATTTTTACTTCTACATATCTTTCTCCGCAATAATTGTAAAACTTTCGTTTTTGTAATGACGCATGGTACAGATGACCTTAACCTTCGTCGCATTATAGAATGTCCAACAACACAATTACCACTCAATGAGGCTGAACTTAGAATAAGGTATATCAGGCCCAGTGAAGAAAAGGTTGAATGATATATAAACTTGAAGTTAAAAGTACGCTGGATGTATATTTCTTCAATAAGTAGCGCTGGTAATTCTAATAAGTAGTAGTATCTGAGCTGAGAACTGCATGCTAGCATGTTCGCTAACGTAGCTTTCTCCGAGTTTCTGGTTTAACTGCGTATTGTTCTTCCGACTGCTTTTTGGTTCTCGCAGGGTTGGCAGGAGAGCGTGCGGTGTTTGACCTTGAACTGGGACGAGTGTTGCGTGCCTGGTGTGGTGCCTGGTAATTCTAATAAGCAGTAGTATCTGTGCTGAGAACTGCATGCTAGCATGTTCGCTAACGTAGCTTTCTTCGAGTTTCTGGTTTGACTGCGCATTGTTCTTCTGACTGCTTTTTGGTTCTCGCATGGTTGGCAGGAGAGCGTGCGGTATCTGACCTTGAACTGGGAAGAGTGTTACGTGCCTGGTGTGGAATCACCGCATGCCACACACCCTTTAAGGTGGGTTGCACGGTATCTCGTAGATATAAATGAAAATGCTTTGAGGAAAAACAAAGTGAAACGGTTTTGCTTGGACGAACATGTCAGTCCTTCCAAACTGGAATAAATCTGGCGATAATAAGACAATACAGGGTTAATCGACTTAAATTCTGTCGTCGTCCAGGTTATTTATTTGATTACCTCTCTGCGTAGGTAGATTTGACCGCTCAATTGAAGTGAGGTAGAATGATAATAGCAGTTTTATAAATAATTTTGGTGGACCTAGTTTAAGTAATTCCTGGATTCATAGCGTCGTTTAATCGCTGACTGGCGTGACCCCCGATAGCTTTAGCCCGGAGAAAGTTTAAAGAAATACCATCTTTAGTCCCATTAAAATTCTTACATCAGATTAAAAATCTTCAAATTCGGATTCAACTTAAAATATATACATGCCGTCGTAGGGCTAATGCTACTTTTTTCTCGCGCGATCCTTGACAATGACGGGACCTTAGAAAAACCTTACATAAATCTAAAAAAAACAACTGCAATACGTATGCATGTAAGAATTTATTCATTCAAAAATGCAAAAAGTGGGTGCCGTACTTAATCCTACCATATTCCCTCCTAGGATTCATTGCAGACGTGAGATTTTTTTGTCATCAACACAGCTTACCGTTCAAATATGCATCGTTGTGAAATTATTTCCGTATAATATTATTCTGTCTCTCCTGGAAACGATTTACTAAGGTTTTATCCATAATACCTAACGGGAATAAATAAACTCGCGTGACGGAATGAGGTTGGTATGGAATCGATTCCGGTTAAAAGGAGTTACGGTCGATACATTGACCTTACCCCCGCTACCTGGCAAAAGAGCCGAATCCTGAGGCGACTTAAATGTCAATCACTTTCTCGTGTCTTTAAAAAGTATAACCTGGCACGGGCTCCTCTTGTTGAGTGGGGCGTGGGGTGGGAGGTTGAGTGGGGGAGGAGTAGATGGTTACTGGTTACATAGGCTGTTAATCCTCCCAAACTCTGGTATATCCGGATGGATGATTGCCTATCAAAGGTCTTCCGATTTCCGTGAAAATCGCTGCGTTCGGAGTTCAGTTGAAGTGTATTCCGTTCGAGTTGGCATTATTCACAGGAATAATGTGCGCATTTCCCGTTATCATGGAGCGTATAACTTCGCAGTCAAACCCGCACCGATTCAGGGTTGGCGCGGAAGCCTAAATACGCTTTAAATTTCCTCATAGTCATACCGAAATGCATGTGTAACATACAGGCTCTTTATGTAATACATCTCAAAGACTAAGCTCAGCGTGCTGAGGACACTCGACCCTCATGCTAAATAATAAATCACTTCTTCTTCGAGAGAAGATATGTCTTGGATAACCATAGATTTCATAACCCCTTAGCCAACGTCTCGCAGTCATATATTTGCTTCTTTAAAGCTACAATGAATCCACAGTGTTTACAAAATATTGGAAATCACATTTGATACAAATATTAATACATAAATGATTGAGCATTGTTTGGAGAATGACTGTGGTTATTTTTGGTTATTTCTTCCTATAATTTAAGCGAAGTATTGTTGTAAATTTGATTACCAATATTTTCTCTTTAAATGCTAATGTTTTCAGTAGTTAACGAAGACTTCGTCGTGATATAATAAAACATTAAATTATAATAGATAGAAGACATAAGTTTTTAAATGTCAATTTTTGATTGTAGATCTTTGTGTGTTTAGTGATGCGTACCATTTCTTTAAATAATCTTTTTGAGATGTCAGGTACTGAATCAATTATTTTTGTGTTCTTAAAATTAAATCTGAGGTTGTTTGTAATAGCATGATCCGTCAGTGCTGATGGCTAAATTCTGGATATAATTCATGTTTTATATGAGACTATTTGTAAGATACCGAGATTTTTGATCGATGTAGATACATTAAAAATGTTCGCAGGATATGAAATGAACAACTTTAATTTTCAGTTCTTAAGAGGTTTTAAATTATGTAGAGTAACAGGTAGAAGGAACATTGAAAAATGTATTAATGGTTATCAAAAATACCTCTAAAACATATTTTAAATAAAACATATTGCAAATGTATGGCATTCGATGAGGTGCGTTTTTAATCTTTTATCTAATGTATCGTGGGAAATAATAAATGTCCGTGTAATGTATTCCTATTGAAAACATGCCGTTCCTATGAAAGTATATGGGATATTTTACCTTGATCTTACTTTCGTAATGTACTTACTCACCAGCGTGTCATGTATACTAAAATCTATCAATTCTTGTTTTATCACTGTCCAATCCTTTCAGAAGTGATTTAACTATCATTATTTCTGGCCTAAAAATACAAAGTTAGCCCAGCACAATTTATTCGGAAAATTTATTACGACTTAATCTTTTCCACGGATGGAGGAGTTTCATTTTACTTTTTCTGTTTTGAACTGAGTCGTGCAATTTTGCTTCTCTTATCGTAGCAGTTGGTCACGAATCTAGCTGATTTTTATAGGACTTCATCAATTATTCGTGACAGTCTCAGATGTGTCGCAAAATCCTAAAGTGCATTTATTGTAATTTTTATTCCTATTCCATATTTTTTCGCTAGTTTAACCTGAAAAACGTCGAAAATAGATTTCCTTAAGAAGGAAATTGTGGTAATCTCATGTGTCGCTATCTTTCACCCACCTTTTGACAAATATGCATTCATTTTGACCATGCTCACAGGCATCTGTCGTACTTAGTCTCCGGTAAAGAAGTATACGTCTTATATAGAATAGAATAAAGAAGGAACATTCTATAATGACGTGATGGTGGGGGAAGTAGCTTTGTGAAATTTCTACATATTAAAGGAATAACAATTTACTAGCACTCCACTTTGACACGGACAAGGAGTGAAAAAAAATGATTTCTTCGATGCCGTCATCCGTGTTCTCGAAGAGAACTAACTATTCACGATCGAAATGGAAATATGGAATTCTTAAAATGAAGAAAAAAGGCCGAGACAATGTCCAGTTACAGTAAAATGAGAGCAAAATATGAATGGATAAGTTGAAGAAAATATTCAAAATTGATATATTTTTCCCCCCGTTGGTAAGGTTTAAATGACGCGATAAGGGTAAAATTATACCCAAGGGAGTTGTTTGCATGGAAAATTGCAGTGCAAGCCAGATACATCCTGTCATTTTTTAATGTGGGACTCTTTATAGCCTACGGGAAAGCTGTGTGTTCCGGGCTCTAGAGGCTCCGCTAGTTGCTTTAATGTCTCCTTCAGTCCGTGTTCTAAGAGCTTTAATGTCATAGACTCCTTGCTTTTATTCGAAAAACATAAAAATATGCATAATTGAGCTGCTCGTTTATAATTCTGCATGCGTACGGAGGAAACAGTTTTGATAATTGTCTATTTTCTTGAAATGCTTGATAGGCAAATATTTTTCCATAAGCTCTTTCGCAACAAAGATTTGAAAGTCCCAGGGTCTGAGAATGGCTCATATTTTATCGTTTAACGAGCCATTTTCGTTTGGTATAATTCTCTCTATGCCTTTCAAAAATTATTTACTTGTTTGTGATTACGTTTATACAAGAAATACTTGATTTTTAATCAGACTTCATGTTTGCAATGTAAAATTACTCGACTTAGAATTATGAAATTCCAATCATGGATGAATTATTTTGATTAAATTTCGTGAAATGGTTGTGTGCCATAGTAAAATTATCCAAATATCCCTTTTGGATTTGTAAATCCATTTAACTAATAAAAAATAAATGGAAATAATTTTACGCGCGAAGATGGTCATTCGATGAGTTTGTAGTGGTACTGGATGCGGGGTGCAATATTTTAAATTGATAATAGATTGCTGTCCACTATTCGCGTGTTTTACCTTCGAGTGAAACAGTGTTTGAGATCAAAAATAAGAAAAAGAAATGCAACCATTCAGCTATATTCCATGCACAAATGGATTTAGTCCCTGATGTGATGTTCAGTAGTAATGTTGGAATTTTCTGCTTCTGTGAATTATAACTTTGCATCTTCTCTACGCACAACATATTTGATGTTGAATAAAGACTTGATAAACTTGATAATCATGAGTATTGAATAAACACCTTATTTTATGTATGAGACCTAAGTGTTTTGCTTTTGAATGGAAACAAGAGACGTCCAAAGGAACATAATGAGTAAAAATAATGTCTATATTTAATGTGGCTGGGCAAATTTTATTGCACTATTTGTGAAGAGTGTGTATTTTCCCGGGTATGAAGTCTTCACTTATTTTGAGGGTGACCTTATCTGCTGCGTGATTTGAATTTTAGTGATGAAGGTCTGTATGTAAGCCTTTGAAGTTAATGAATTAATAACTGCGCGACTTATTTATTGAACAGCAATGATATTTTTTCGTCCGTTGATACCAAAACGCAACCACGAAATAAAACGGGCGGTGTGGCGTTTATGATTGCATGCACGTATTGAGTGTTGCGTGATGTCTTTTTGTTAGCTCTTGTTACGCAAGAGGAGATATTTGATCAATGCGGAAGGCCTGGACTTCTGAAAGCTGGAAGGTCCTCAGGAGCACAATAAACATTGCTATCCAGATATAAAGTACACTATTTCGGATAATACTCTTGTAAGACATTTCATCAGCAATGCCTATTGCGCTTATGATTGTATGCACGAATTACTTATTCCGTGGTGTTTATCTGGCGTGTGCTTAGTTTTTAAAGGGGAGTAATTTGACCAGATGTGCAAGGCTCGGACTTATGGTTCTCGCGAAAAAGGTACAGTTCATTCGCGCTAACTTAGTCGACACTCAGTGGTGTACTCCGCAGGTGGGCCTAGTCTAACTCCGAAAATAGGGGAAGCAGCGCTTACTGAAAGGGGAACCATGCTCGAACGGTTTTCCCGCGGTGGAATGGGAGGGGGAAAGTAGGAGGGACGGTTCCCCTTCAAATCTGAAGTGAAATTGGCAGACTTGATGACGCCCGAATGTTGTCCAGGCCAGCCAAGGCAAGAACAGTGTGAAAGAAGAAGTAAACCACGTGAGGCTTGAAAACCCTACCCCTTGATGGGCGAAATAGTAAGAACTTGGACTAGTCCGAACCAAAATCGCTTACTGCGCATGCCGTATGGCAGGCAGATACCCCTCCAATGTTCCCCCTCTCCTCCACTTATTTCCCTTCTCGCGAGTTGTCATCGGCCAGGTTAACGCGAATGGACTGTAGACATTACTATCCGGAGAAAAAGTACACAATTTCCGATGGTCCACTCAAAAGATAGTTCATTAACGATGCTCAGAGTGTCAATGTTTTTATGAATGAATTGAATTTTCCGTGGTGTTGTTTTGATCACTAATAATTCATCAAATGTGGAAGGCTTGGACTTTGGATCCTCTGGAGAACTGTAAACATTTTTTTCCGGTCGTAATGTACGACGTTTCGGGATAATCCTTTCTGAAAAAATTACGTTTTTGTTTCCAGCGCGCGTGCCTAATCATCCGCGGATTGGGATTGGAAGGAGAGGCTCCGTCGTGTCCCATGTCCCAACGTAGTAATGAACCCCTGACGTGTAATTATCGAGAGGCTGGAATCTCCTTATTCGCGGAATCTCTCACTGAAAGATTTCACTGAATAGTAACCCGCGCCCTCTCGTCTTCTATCTTTTATTTATTTCTCGATGATGATCTCCTCGTCTTATCTGCACTCTGCTCAACTAACTCAAAGCTTTGTTCTACCTGTGTTGAGCTTCATAAAACGCTGCCACAACGCTGATTTCGTTCCTCACGCGTGGGTCAACCACTCAAAGTAGTTACAGGGGGGAGGTGGGAGAGGGAGTATGACAATAAGCCGCTATACGATGTGTGGTGGACCCAGGTGACCCGAGTCCCTTCACCCATTTTCCTCCTCTCCCCCCGTCCTCTCTACTCCAGACGTATAGTGGTGGTGATTAGGGATGGGGTGTGTAAACTTGTACACGTTTGGAGGCGTGTACACGTTTTCTTTTTGTTGAAAAATAATACACGTTAGCATCGTCCGCCTTTGATCACGAATTGCCGCCACATCCCCCTCCCCCGGTCACTTAATATGACTTGAGTCAAGGTGAATCGTTATGAGTCTGTGTGCACGGTACTTTCTGTAATATGGATGACAGTCAGTAACCACTGTCACCGCCTGCAGTCACATCTTATTCCCTGTGACACAGTTTGACCGTAGCAGGCTGCCGTTCTGCAAACATCGGTGCGGGACTCCAACACTCTAGGCCTACCTGTAGGCCCACTGCAGAACGGAATGTCAGGCCAGAGACTTAACTATTGCATGCGTCGGGACAGGTAAGACGTGTACACGCCTGAATAACAAGCGTGTACACGTTTACTGCAATTCACGTTTTTGCCCATCCCTAGTAGTGATATATGGTGACAGTTGCGGAGAAGGCCCTTTTCATAGGAAGAGTCCTTTCCCTACGGACCTTCTTCACTCGAAGATTCAACACGAGAATGGTTAACAGCATTTTTGATTATTTATTTAATATACTGAGACTCGTATCCACTGTCACTATGAGGTTAGCAAATGACCTTCCCCCGAGTGAAATCATTATCACTGATTTTTTAATTAATTAAATGGTATTTAAAAGTGAAAAATTGATATTTGAAAAATTTTACTTTGTTAAACGGGAATTTTTAAAAATTCAACCGAAGAATTACATTCGTTATTGCTATATCATAATTGTAATTTGAGCAATATTACATTACAAATATTTTACATTCACAGTAATGTTATTTTATATTAAAACATGAGGTGCATGAGATCTGCGTGACAAATTCAAGTGTACCCAGTAAAAATGTAAGCGCATGCAATTGTTGAATTATCTAAAGGTGCAGCAAGAATTATACGAAACGAAAATGGGTCGTTTTTGGATAAAACATGACGCATTATCCTACATGGGGTATTTCAATTATTTGATATGAAAGGGGTTATGGAAAAAGCTTTATCTATCAAGCCTTTCATGATAATAGGCAAGAGTCAATCCACATTAGGCAACGGACAATGTTATTTTACGTAAAAAAATGAGACGCATGAGGTTCCTGTGATAAAGAAAGTATATGTGGATAGGTAGCCATTAGTATAACCACCAATCGAACCCGATCCCCACCTTGCCTTCTTCCTCTAGTGATTCCCAAAGTAATATCCTTAAATTTCAGTTTTCTTGTCTCACTGCCACCGAAGATTCACGCTCTGGTATGATGGTATCCAAACAAAGGTGACAGTTGTGCAGAAGACTCGTTTCAGAGGTATAGTCCAATTCATACATACTATCTCCGTACGGTGGGGTAAGGTAGTCTCCGCGTTTGACAACTATGATTCCCAAGGTCACAAACCTTTGTAGTAATACAAAAATACTTGGTTGATTCCACAAGTATATTTTCACTCTACCGGTTTCAACCTTTACAGGTCATCTTCAGAACTCCTGAGGATGACCTGTAAATGTTGAAACCGGTCGAATGAAAATAAATTTGTGGAATCAACCAAGTATTTTTGTATTCCTATGTCTAAATTCCACCAAGTAAACTTGCCAACCATCGATTTTATTCTACAACCTTCGTGACTGGCTTTAAATTCTCAATATATTATTCACATCAACTTTATAGCCCTCTATGGATCTCAATTTTGTTTAGAAGGGCTTCTTCGATTGGATGTGAACAATATCAGCGTATTATGATTCAGCTTTATTGGAATCGTAAACATTTTCGTGGAACAAGCTGCTGGCACTTTTCCGCCCACTCAAGTTAAATTCAGCTGTATTACCACGTAGGTAAGTACTGTTGTCTCCCCATCCGCTCCGTAATGACTCGTTTCCACTACGTTCATCTTGCACTATAGCTCCCGCAAAAGTGCCTGTCGCAGACCTCCGCGGAAAGTAGGGGAGGTTGAAGTGGAGGGGGTGAAGGGCAAGAACAAATAGAAAGAGAAAGAGGCAACGAGAGAGAGAGAGTGAGACAGGGGAACCAAGCTACTTCGAGAAAAAGACACGAGGCAACACTCGTAATGCAGGTGGTTAAAATCAAGGAGGTTAGAAAAGAAATGGAGGCGACATACCACTTGATTCTTGAAGCCAATTCCGCCATTGCAGTCGGCACACTTTAGACCTACCTCTGGCTTACGTGTCCGGCGGTCGCGTTCGATTTTCGTCAAATCTAAGTTTTAAACCACAGACAAGGCGATGTTTTGTGACTGGTTTGGCAACACCTACTCGGCACAAAATCCTTCCCAAGAACCCCTATTCTTGCTTCACTTTCGCCCATGAGCGTTCACGGTCATGCCTCCTCCATTTCATTTTAACCTCCTGGGTTAAAATCACCCATCGCTATGACTTAACGTAAGACGAGTCGAAATGCAGGTATTAGTGAGCCATCCAACTTCTTGAAACGCTTGTGTTGGTAGCAATGGGAAACGTTTTCTGACCCTCCACGCTGAACAACCTTCTCCCCCGTTTCGCAGGATTTCGAAAGTTTCATAGCCAATATCCCAAAATCATCCACTGCGCAGCGCCAGGAACTTTTTCAAGAATTCTTCTTAGAAAATGCTGGGTAATTAACCAGCTTGCCGAAGGGAACATTCTAACCCGCGTAATGAAACAGCCAGTGAATACGAGTGACGATGCTTAAATTTGTTTGGCATGTTTTGGGAGTTTGAACGGTGTCCATCAATTCTCTTTCATTTTCTTCTTATAAATGCGGGCTTGACTGACCGGTGAGACGAGGCATGATCGGAGAGTAGTGGATTCCAATGCGGGCCGAGGAATGAAGAGGGGCGCCCATATTGGGAATATTGAGCGATCCTCGTCAATATTTTTGGCCCTGTTGAGTGTTGGCTCCGACCCGGAGATGTAGGCTCTCGCACTATTTTTTCGCCCGTGAAGAAATCGCTTTATTGCTGAATATATATAATATATATATTTTTTTTTGTTTAGCGCTTCAGACATGTAGTCAAGGCATTAGCATAGAAATGGAAGGTAGAATAGAAGGTATAGTAGTAGGGACGTTTGGTGGCAGTAGAATGCGCAAAGCGCGACGTCAAGGAGGGGAGGATTCGTGAGAAAGCGGTTGACCACGGAGTGGACGGGAGAGAACAGGACATGGTAGGTAACGGTGCCACTACTATTTCTACATTTAACTCGAGAGGGTGATAAAGTGTCAGCAGCGCGTTTTACGGCAATGTTTAAGATCCAAACGAAGCTGTATCAAAATATGTCGATGAAGTTCACAACCAATGGAAGACGCCCAACTAAGCAATTGGATTAGGAGCAATGTAAAGCATTTTAGTTTTTGTGATTAAGAGACTGATTATTTTGGAGATGGGTACGATGTATTCTGACCTTGGGAACCTTAGTAGTCAAACGGGGGCTGTCTTACTTCCCTCGTGCGGAACCAGTTTGCAGGCAATGTAACCTTCCTCTGAAAAGGGTCCTCTGCGTAACACTCCTATCATCTCTCGCTTCATACTGGAAATTAATCCGAGGTCAACTTACTGTCTTGCTAACCGAGGTTTTAATATTTTTCCTCTATTTGACTAGAGTGATGACTCCGCATTGTGTGCCAGGGGAAGAAAATATACTATTTCGGACAAATACGGGAGAATATCAATGACGATATACTAATAAATTGTTGTAGAATGTAATTACAAATGAGAAATAAGGTCGAAGAGTCATCACCCTAGATGTTGAAGAGACATAATTAGTTGCGTTGTAGTCAACAAATCTCTTCACAGGCGTATTACAAGACATGCAGTATTTAGGAATTGCCCACTATTCCCAGGTATCGCAAATCGCAACTTAATTAATGAAAAATCCGAGAAATACTTCCGGAACAACTACTTGGCAATGCCACAGCGAAATTGCCAAATATGTAATAGCATGGCGGATACATGTTTCAATTTGCAACTTGATCGCAGCGGTGGAGCGGTCGGCAACACATAGTACGCCAAGGAAACGAAAGTTAAATAAAACTTTCCGGTATTTTATTCCCTATTTATTTATAAAATCTTTTATTTTTTGAATCTCATTCTATGAATAAGAAGGACCCCTACTTAAATTTTTTAATGGAATATCGGCCTTTTTCATTTATTTTGTTTATATATTTAATGACCCGGAGTTAAAGGCATGTAACGTTGTTAGACAAGATTTATGTTTAACATCGATATTATCATAATTAAGGCAATTTTATTTAGATAATATTGTGTTACCCCTCTTGTATCCTTTTCTTTAAGAAAGTCCATGACAGTTAGTTTTGGCACACGCCCGACTTGTAATTAAATTCTATGTATAATGTAGAACGCGTACACATATGGGTTGGTGACCGCTGCTGTTATGTATAATTTCTGTAGCGTGTAACTATATGATTTCCACTTACACTGAGAGTCGAACTGGGACCCTCCGTCAGTACTATGTCCACCGCTCTAATCCGAACCAATGAAATCGTTTTTGTCAGCGGTATTCGATCTGCGTTTTCGGCATTCGACCCATTTCGGGGGTAATGGCGTGAGGCGACTCGAGTAAAAAAAATCCGAATGATAAATGCGTGACTGGTAGTGGTAGTGTGGAATCCGTTTCGTATATCCGTGTGGGTTTATTTTTCCTTTGGGAAGGCATCAATGAGGATGCTTTCTAGGAATGGGTGGGCTCATTCGGGATCTATCGACAGAAATAAAGGCTGTGGCTCTGTTGGAAATGGAGTTGACTCCTCTTTGGCTTCATTTTTTATTCCAGCGTTGGCCTTCTCGTCCGATTGCGCATATGATGATAGTCTAGTCGATTCTCAATCAATATTTTGCCGAGTCGATATCTCAGGGCTCAGTTCATGACATTTTTTAAAAATAAAATAATATTTTAAAATATTAAAAATGGAGGCTACCTGAACTTTCAGAGATTTGATGAGAATATGTTCAAGGCTGTTGGAAGTCTGTGTTTGGAGAAAAATTCGGAAAAATTAGATAAGAACAGGGAAGGGCGTACAAAACACTGGGAGGAATTTTAGAGGTGGAAAGGAAGTCGCTGTGAAAAATGTAAAGGTGGCTGAGTGGTTGGCTAGTTTTGAAGAGGCTAAAGAATGTAGTTTGAAGGTTAATGGGATACTGTTGACTGTGGTAGAATGGATATGCGTGGAAGCGTAAAAATTGAAAACAAAAGCAAGACGGGCGGGATGAAGACATGTAGTAAGTTTTCTAACTCAGGGATTGTATTTAAAGTTTACTCGAAGTTGGTAAATAATTAATAATTGAAGGATGGAAGTTATATAAATATATGCATGCAAAATGCAAACAATATGGATGGCTTATCTGACCTCTGGAAAATGGATACACATAATATTCAATGGGGTATTACGCTTTGAATTGGTGAATATGGAATGATTGATCACTTAGTAAATTCAACCCTTTTTTGTTTTTTCCAGCCATGGTTTGGACATAAATAATTTAATTATCAAGGTACATATTAAGCTTTTCAGTGTCCAAATATACTCCCAACGGGAGAGTGGGGAGGGTAAGAGGGAACGGAGGGGAAGGTCATTCTTCGTTGAAGAGCGGTTTGTTTTGCAAGGTGAGTGACTGGAGGAATTTATTCTTCCAACACAAAAGACTTCACATAATGTTTTTAACTGGGAAGTTAAGAACTGTAAAAGATTTTTTGATAAGGATATCTTTAATTGAATACATGATTGGTAATAAGGACAGAATAATTTAATTATGTGGGCCAGAAGAAAAAAGGAAATAATGGGAAAATATTTGAATATTTTTCCTAGTCAAACATCATTGTTTTATTAATATAAGAAAAACATTACAATTTATTTTATGTTACTTGACAGCTCGTATAATTTTGGTCCCATGTTTAAAAAAGATCTTATATGCAATTTTGAATTTACTCTGGCCATAGGAACACCGTTCACCAAGGAGCACAATGAAGAATGACAAAGAAGGGGGTTATAACGTGAATACATAATAAACTCGAACATTCCTTTGAAAAGTTATTGACATAAAAGGTAAATATGTGCCAAAAGTACATACGTAAAAACGATCACTTCTTGGTGAACATCTTAAGAGCAGGTTTAGGCCCAAGACTGTATGGTCTGGTGAGGGATAGCCAAGAAATCCAATAATTCCGAGATTGACTTGTTTTTTTCCTACAGTAAAACTTGTGAAATTTTTCTCGTCCGCCTGGAAAAGTCGATCATATCGATTTCATCTCTTCCCTGGAAAGAAAAAGTCATTATACATAGAGTCTGTATATGTGCATTCCACAACAGTGCGTTCTACATATTGGTCTTATGGAGATTCGTTTCCCGTGTACGTCTCCGCAAGGTCGGAGGTGCGATGTTACCAATAGCAGTAGGAAAATTAACAAAGCTCTATGCGGTGTACTAAACTACACTTCAATAACTCCAATATGCAAATATCATGCCCTATAAAGTAACTTACTTAACATTAGCGCTGTGTTGGAAATGTTTGTCTTCGTGGCCTGGAGGTGGCCGTACGGTGGGTAAGTTTGGCAACAGTGTACTCCATAAGGCTCATGCTGTCAACTTAATGTGGAACGCTCTATAGGTGGAAAATTTAACTAGACACCGTTTCCCCATTCTTCCCTGCATTTTTTTAAAGTGGGGAACCCCGTCACACTACTTAGAACACGTTGCTTTTTTCTCCTCCTCCTCTCTTCGTCTCTCTCTCTCTCTTACTCGACGGGTCACTCCGCATTTTTTGAATCCTAAAAGGATGATGGCGAGTTTTCGCTCTTTGTGATAAAATTTTTTTATATTTTTTTTGGGGTCACGCTACTAGTACTTTTTCGTTCTTGCACCGTTGGAGAGTGCGGAGAGAGAGAAAAGGAGCAAGAGAGTCGCTCGCTTGGCCTCCTGCTGCCGCTCTTCTTCCCCCTCTCTCATCAAACTGCGCATTCCCCGAAGTGGACTGGTGCGGTGCGGAGTGGCTCGTCTGAGCCGGGACGGGAGGAGCCCGGCAGCGGCGGCGTCCGCGGCGGCAACGTCCCATCTCGAATGCCGGACAGCGTCCCGCTTCGCTAAGAGGACGGCCAGCAGTAGGCCCGTTATGGTGTGTGCGTTCATTGATCGTCTCCAACTCTGTCCCCCATGACCCCCCGCCCCCACTCTCTTTACCCTCTCCGCCAACCCGAACGCTGTTTTGAAAAACAAAACACGGCATGAAAAGTGTTTACTTTTACTCTCCCGACTGTCTTCTCTCTCTCTCTCTTCGTCTCTTTGCATTCATTTCCGCACTGTACCATTGCTGCTGACCTATGCGTGTCGATTGTCCGTCGGGAAGTATTTGACCTTTTCCCCGTATTGGCTCGCGTTCCTCTTAACCAATATCCTTCCTTTTTTTAGTACGCCAGCTCTGCGGGGAAAGCATGGTGGATCCAATGAAGCCTGAGTGGACATTTTATTGATGAGAAAGAGGAATGCGCGGTTTTCGCCCACCGTTACTAGAAAAGGAATTGTGTGTGTGAGAGAGAGAGATAGAGAGAGAGAGAAGAAATGATAGAATTTTCTCGCAATATCGATCAGCCCACCAAAACATTCCAGTTTTGTTACTTCGAAAAATAAAGTCTGGGTTGAAGAAGGATATTTATTGGAATTATTTAGTGGAAGTTCACTACATATATTAATATAATTAGTTTTTGTCGCGCAACTTACTCTTCGAGTGTTAATTGTTGTAGAACGTGTAAATTGGCAAATCATTGAATGATGTGAAAAATAAAAATTTACGATTCCTCTTAGAAATTTCACATGGAGCTGCTATTGTGGAAGTTAATTTTTTCCCGTTTCAACTATTTTTTCTGTATACTAACCATTTTTTCACAAAAACATAGTAGTTTTATAGTGAAACCCTACCTGACTATATTTAAAAAAGTTAACTTGCGAAGTATTTAAGCCATCTAATCTCAGTATAACTGCCTTGAGCTCATCAGATGAACCACACACGTGACGTGAAGTAAAGCATTATTCTTATTTTGATCTCTTGGTGAAGAAATGGAGATTTTATTACTGTGATTAGTTGAACTTAAAATTCATTTCTTTACACCAGTGTGGTTTGTGGACGCCAATTAAATTTAGTGAAAACTTTTACCAACAAATTTGTTTAACTCTGCCTTAGCTGGAATTTCACGTACGTCTTCGCATTGCTATTTGGAAGTAAGCGTGCTCGCTGCGAATTTTTTATCACGTTTCCCATGGGTGGCATTGTGTACCGGAAACATTAACGTGACCATCATGGCCCAGAGAGGAAAATACAACCCGAGATTCATCGCACGCCGCCATAAAATGGAAAAACTGTTCGCTTTTTTTTCCTTACGTGGCCATGAGGAAGGATTTGCCCCGATTCTCAATTTGTGGCCTTGGGGTAAAAGTTCATCCTTCTCTCCCGTCCGGATAGGAATACAGCCAATTAATCTTTCTCGCCCCTTAAATTGCGCCTTCGAAGGCCTTCGAAGGTGAGACTACTTTTTGCCGTATTCTTCGGCAGAGGAAGGGTTTCTCCCATCAAGGGACGCTGCAAGGCAGGGTTTTAGAATTTCCGAAATTTTGGAATACTCTGGGATCAAGATTGGAAAATCGTTACCTTCTGAGTATCGAAGATAATTTCAAAAATTATCTCGTTTCCTTACTTTTCGTAAATGCATGCCTAAATACTTACACATTACGTGCGTTCCCTTCGTAATTACTTTGAATGCGTTAAAATTTATTCAACATTAATATAAAATAACATATGTAGTCGTGATTCCGCTGAAACACTGAATAAGTAGACACCAAACTTCGCAGCAATTCCGTTGATTTTCAGTAACGTTGCTAAAATATTCAGCCGCGTGAAATTCTGTAATCCAGATTTGAGACACACACCATAAAATTACGAAATAATCGTGCATTCTATATCCTTCTTTTACTTAGCTAATGCAATGAATGGAATCGGACTTCGAATGCCACTAGACTATAATTTCAGTCACTGAAATAAGAAAATAAAAAGTACTTGAAGAGATAATTTTAATAAATTAGCACTATGCACGTGTATATTCGATGAATAAATGGACCATTGAGAACACAAAAGAGTGGAAATATAAGAATATATATTCTAGAGAGATAGAGGGAACGTATACCTTTTATGCAAAAATAAATTGGATAATTTCCGTAATTTATTAAAAAAACGAAAATCACAAGTAATACGAATGTGATATTTGTTTTTGTATAATATTTAAGAAAAAGGTTAGTACTTCTTGCAACTATAAGTCCACTTCCGAGTCATCGGCCTGTGATCCCCAGGCCGTGACCCCTTGGCGCGTGCTCAGGTACAAAGGGACGACGCCTACTCCATAACCCACTGCGGCGAATAGCTGGAGGCATTTCAAATTTCAATGTTGGCAACGAAAATCGTAAACATTAGCCCGCCAGTGCTACCCTCCCACCCACGGCAACCGGTTTTTAGAAAATAGACCCTTCCAGTCCCAAAATCGTCTACTGCGCAATGCTATAAGGTTTCGCGAGGAATGTACCTACTTCTGTCTTTGATACAAACGACAAACTTATCTTTTCACGCTATTTTTTTTACAAATGGAACTTGAAATAGCATGGTGTAAAAATGGGTGAAACACAGGGGAAAAAATAAAATTTTCCCGTCTAGCAAAAATGATATTTCGGTGAAAACGTTTTATTAGACCCATGTCCAATGGTATATTTTTTTGCAAATGCATTCGTGAAATCCATACTCATTAAATCAGTTTCATGATCGTCTATTCCTCTATGTCACACGAGCCGGAAAAATTCATGAATTTGGCGCTTACCGGCTTTCGGCCTGAATAAGAATTTATGTTATAAATAATCTATTGTCTATAATCTAAAATAGCAAAGTTTTCCTCCGAGTATACGAATTTAAGTATAGTTATTAGGAGGAAATAATCATAAGCTGTATCATAAGTATCGAGTGAATGAGTTGTATGAGCAAACATCTTGGCTCACGATAATGCACATAGGAATACCAACGTGGCAGTTCTCTATTAATAGTACTTTTATATTTATTGATCAAATCGCAAGGTGATTTTACAATGGATGTCTGCAAAAAATAATTCTTCTTCTACCCTTCAATGAAGTAATATCGACAATCAAATAAACGATGTGTAAATACAAACCTCTTTATCTTATTGCAACTGGTGGTAAAGATGGCATTCTTCAATGACGTTTTCTTCTCTGGTGGTCCAATTGATCTCTTGTAAGTGATTAATGGTCATGTTTCGTCAAGAATTTGCAGAGTTACTTCATTGACAGAAGTTTACAGAATATTGGCACGCGGATACGCTGTCAAATTAATAGAGTTTTCATGAATTATTTATGATTTAATATGCGAAAAAATTCACGAAAACAAATGACCGTGGGGAACCGGCTTAAGAGGAGAATTGTACAAGGAAATTGATTGGTAGTTTCATTAAGGAACCAATTTATATTATTTTTATAGAGAACTATTGATGTCAAAAGCGTTATTTCAATATAAATGGCCCCAAAGTCTATGGCTGGTGAAAGCGTTAATTAAAAAATGCATTTGTCCAACATTCTGCATATATTATCACTTAATTTTATTTTCTGATAACTAGGGCTTGTCATCAGTGCAATGAGTATGTTTTAAACAATACTGTCATAATGGTGGAAATACCTATATCTAATTTTACTCATACAGTCGTAGTTGAACTTAAAGTGGAAAAAATATTATCATTATTAGTATCAAGGAGCAGTATTCCCGATTTACCGAAAACCTTGCTCGGAATTCGGGAATGGGATATCCTGAAAATTCCCTGTAACCGCTGAAAAGAAATTCCCGCCCAGAGACGCCTGCTTCCCGCGCGACGGCCCATCCCGCTTTCAGGACCGCATCGAAGAACGTTTGTTCCACCTTCATCCTACATCTTTAGTCCTTCCATCTTCGCTCAAATTGCTCCTAGCTTTGCGCTTGCAATCCCTCACCAACACACTCCTCTTCCCACTTTCATCCAGTATAAATTCATTTCCCTCCCTCGTCACGTAGAGCCTTTTTCCTTCGCGTCTAACTCTTTCCCATTCCCCTCCTCTCTGAAGTTCAAACGCTTTTCTCTCCGTCTTTTATTTTTTTTGTGGGACCATCCCACGAATTCTCATCCTATCTCCGCTCTTTCATTATGGGGAGAGAATTTTTTCTCTCTCGATCCTTGCTCGTTTTTTTTTCTATTTTTCTTCCCTGCGGGAAACGTTCTCAGGAGAGGTTATGCTAACGAGGGTACAAAAGAACAATTTTTTCGTTCAAATGTTCGAAGCGTAACACCATATTCAATGTTAAGTTGCGTGCAGTCGAAATTAATTGACCTCAAGCTTGAACGTTGTCGGGTTTTTTCTTCTCGAATGATCTCTCAAAAAGGAAAGAGTGAAGGTTGGTAGATACTCGTGAAATATGTCATGAACACTCTTTCCTCCTAAGAGTAATGTAATTGTGAATGTAGTGAACTTGCGTAGGTGCACTTGAATAATTATTCCTATTCAAATTTAGTTCGAGATGTTTTTTTAAATCATATATTGGGCAATATTTTTGAGCTACTAAAGTTAAATAGCATGGAATTCTTACGCAGAATGAACGTATAGTTTTGTGTGTTCAACTAGTGTCATTTAATCGTTTATTTTTTTACTTTTTGGTTTATATATCTACTTAACCTAAATTTCACGGAAATATGCGTACAAAAAGGAGATAACACCTTCAATTTTTTTAAACAAAGAACTACCAAATTCCATTTGAGATATTTCTCGATTTAATGTTGACATTATGTAAAAATATTTTAGTTATGTTTTCAATTGCTTATCGTCTGAAGTGCAAAGTTTAAGTCCAAAACCAACCCATATTTATCCTTTTGATTAAAGAGAAACAAATAATGCCTTGGTCTAAAAATTATCTTTTTACTCATAGTTTTGAAATAATTTAGCATCGATATTCATTGTAACGAGTTGAAACCCCTGAAACCAAGATGTTTGCCATTAGTTTCCCTTGTAAAGAATATAATCAGAAACTGAACTCGTAATGAATGAATCGTTCTCCGCATCATTCGTGTTGCACATTCTGTTGGAATACTCTTTTGACTCGAATCTTTTGTCAATATGAACTTTCATTGTCCTATTTTGGATTGAATAAATGATTGAATAGCGAAAGTATTGATATAAACAACTAAGCACTTCCTGGATGAAAACCTTCTAACAAAAAACGGCAACGTGAAGGAATACATAACTATATTGAATTTTGTTAAATATGCTATGAATAATAAGATGCTCTTTGCTCCTACTAAAGAATTGCTTTATGCAAACTGCCTTGCATATGAAGAATATGCATATGCTGCCTTGCATATGCATGGATAGGTAGAATGATTATGAATAGTTTTGAAAATATTATCCTCAAAATGTTATTTAATCTCGGTTATCAAGTCAAAATTTCAACTAATTTGTTTTCTTGGCCTACGTGAAGTTAAATTAAACTGTGGTATTGTAAAAAACGCGAAAGTAAGCTTGCTCACTATAGCCATAATTTACGCCAGTATGTATAGCAATCGATTTTAGGGAGTGATGATAAAAAAGTTGAGTTTGGCTTTAAATGCGTGACCCGCAAATTCCTTGTCGTTCTGATGCATGAGATTGGTATTTTCATTTTTAATAATTGGACTCAAATATTCGACACCAGCTGCCATCGCTAGATAGGGGGAATTGCTTCGCTACCATGTGCGAACATGTCGTATTTCCGTTCAAATAAAACTCCTCGTCTCTTGGAAATCACTTCGCAATATATTTAATTTATTTCCAGAGGGAATTTTTAAATCTAGCATTCTTACAAAACAGGTTTTTTCATGTCTTTTGATTGGTTAAGTAGAATACGAGTGATGGCTGTTCCGGCAACTTAAGCCATGTTGCACCCTCAGTGATCCATTTTTGGAGAAAAGTTCTCTAAATCTTAACTTCGTAGTTAAAAATACGCAAATAAAATTCCGAATATGGAAGGAAAGGAAGAAGGAAGATGGAAGGTTTGAAGATATTTTGGCCTATGGATAAAATGTGCATGAGAAAACAATTAAAATCGTGTGTTGTAAAAATATTACAAAATGTTGTAAATACCAGTTTCAACTGTGTGAATATTAGCACTCGACTGTAATGTTGAGTTTTATCGTTGCAGAATTACAACGATGATATGCACAGAAATTTCCACGAGAAAAAAATCACCCTGGGCCGGGACACGAATCTTGGACCTATTGCTTACCAGTCAACTAATTCCCTTGAATTCCGATGAAGTTGCCTCGAGAATTAGAAATATTGGGGAGCGTAGTGGCTGCGCGGTTTCCCTGAAAACTAATGATACGTGGTTTCGATTCCCAGTCCAGATAGACCTTTTTCTCGAACCAACCTCTAGGCAAACATCCTCGGAGATATCGTCTAGGACAGCGGTTGGTAACATGTGTTCACGTGCCCCATCTAACATAAACTTTAATTAATAGCCGGGAGCATTCCACCCTTGAGTGTTGACCTTGCTTGAGAAAAAGAATGCAGTAACGATGGTGCAATTTTATGTCATAAGGTAATGAAAATTATTTTTATGAGGATCAGTATCAATTTAATCATATTTAAACTCAATCGTCGTTTCTAGGCGTGCCATCAACCAACCTTTCTTGTGCCATTGGTTGCCGATTGCTGACCTATGACTTGCTCTTGGTCTCCAAAGATGCTCAGCATCTCCCACGCATCTCGTTAATCATACCAATCCGTCAAGAGATACGTGATAGTTAGGGCAGGGTATTTTATTTCGTGGGGAAGTTAAATAAATTAAAAAACCAATGCAGACTGTTTATTCAAAGTTCATGTTAGTCTTGGTTCTTTGTTGATATTATCTCTCCAGAGCTCGTGCAAGAGACATCAATGCCGTTGCGTTCATTAGCTTGGTCGCGTTCATTTCTCCGTCTGTCTTGATGAACAGCCCGCAGGAAATTAGTTCTTGAAGCAAAGGTTTTCGATTAGCAGTGGAAAGATACGGCACTGATGAAAGTTCCAAAAATATGAATTTTGTTTGATTAAAAAGGTTTGAATGCGAAGCTAAAAAAACGTTCTCTTTTGTCTTCTCTTTCAGCGAGCAGCTTATTTTTTTAACCATTGATCCTTATCAATCATTTGGCAATCAAAATAAAATGGATTTGCCCGTTAAAGAACATTTTAGTAATTGAGAACTTTTTAAAAAAATAACAACACGCTTTTAAACGATTGCAAAATTTACCAACGACCACGGTTGACAAACTCCAAACACGCAAACATGTATATAAAAGGATGTATTTACAAAATTGAAACGGATTTCTTTGCACTGATGCTTTCTGCTAATGAGTAAATTGTGTTTTAATCGAGTGGTGTATTTAAAATCTGCCGTAATAAGCTGATCACACAGAAACCATCTCTGTGAATTGATGTGGATCTAAATGAATTTATTGTGAAAAATGAAACTAGTCTCTATCCCTTAATAGCTCGACTAGAAGAAAGACTAAGATGGTCATGAGTCAACATATCTGAAAAATCAGGAGTTGGTTTTTCAACTTATTACGAATGGCACATCGTGCACAAAGAATGAAACGGAAATTCGAAGCCAGTATACGCCATCATATGCGTATTCCCACTTGTCTTATGACGCCAACCAATCTACCAACGTGGAACGTGTAGTGAGAATTTCAGAATAAACTAAGCTTGCCAGTGTTGGAAATTTGAGGTTTAATTGCAACTAAATAGAAATCACTGGTACCAGCAAAATATTTGAGCAAAAGATAATGGGCAGTTGTATTAGTACATTTAAAGGAACAAGTTCGTGCCTTTCCAAATGGTTAAGTACACGAAAAATACTAGTAGTTTAAAATCATGCCATCCTTGAATAATGAGGAAAATATATCATAAATAGCGCTCATATCACGAGTGCATCAAACTATATCCCGAATTTATCATCAAGTTTTAATTATTTTTTACCTAATTATTTTATTGAACAAAGAATCACTATTTAACATTCATATTTTTATTATTGGTTTCCTTTTTTTGGCCACATTCTTTGTTGGTTAGAAATTTCATAGATTCGTACGTAATATCTTTGTAAAACACTCATACTATGGCCTACAATTCCATAGTAGATTTTCCTATTTTCCGTTTCCATACCATTAAGTTAACATTTCACTTTACCTATTTGGTCACTGAAGAATAAATTTGGGAAAATTACAGCGTTTTCAATGTATATTAAGTACTGCTTTTATTGTAGTTTTGTGGTTATAACTTATTAGTTAGGCAGGAAGGTGGTAGCCCATAGGGTCGACCTTATGTCTGCCGTTGCCAGAATTGTTTAATGTGTACACACTCTATTTTTGAAGGATATAAAGAAGAGATGGCATTTAATGTTGCTGCAGCACTTAAAACTTAAAGCGTATCGGAATTTGCGGAATTTTAAGTAAGAAGCCAAGATGAGTAGGCGACAACCGTTTCATTCGTCGGAATTCCGGGACACAACATTTCATCGTGATTGATGCGCGGGTATAGGTATCCATTTTTCCTCTCTTCCTTCCTCCTATGCAATATATCTCAACATTTTTGTGAGTGACATATATATATACCTGCGAAAAAAATTCTCCACCTTACAAGAGGGTGAGAAAATTCCTTGAGAGGAAATTTTTTTTGAGGGTGGACCTGAATGCTTCAAAGGTGGAATCCTCACGATATGGCGATTTCTGTGGATTCCGTTCCTTGGGACGTGTGTGCGGAAGGTATGGGAAGTACCGGTTTATTGATTTCCCCGGGATCCAGAAACGTCTTTTTGTCTCGGCCAAAGGTTAATATGCGGAGGAGTTCATGATTGATGAGTTTTTGATGGATGGGAGGTGGGGACCTTCCGTCCACCACCCTTGACGCGGGTTCGAATTCCGGCGCCGGAGGCCAGATTTTTTTCCCATCTTATTTTTTTCTGGTGGTCCACAACTGCTGATGCTTTGCCTGGTGGCCGTGTTGTAGTTGTGGGGAGAGTGAGTAAAAAAAGTTTCTCGAGTTTATCGGAGAGGAAAGCGGGTAGAATATGCCATTCCGTTTTTCCAATACACAAGGGGGCGGGGGGAAGTGTAGGGGGATTAAAGGATGGAGAGAGAAAGAGAGCGTAGGAGGCGGCGAATAAGCGAGATAAAAAGAAACAGACGTGGTTTTGTGGAAAAAATCTTTTGTGTATTTTTTCCTTTTTTTATCTTCTCCGATATGCTTGCGTAGGGAGAAAGGAAAGTGCCCGATAGCAGCAGAGAGGAGAGTGTACTTTACCACCCACCGGGTGCGAGGGTGGGGAAACCCATTTTGACATTCGACATTTTAATAATTACCGTGAGAATACGGAGGAATACGGCACGGGTGGATGTAATTTAGGGTAAAGGAGGTAATTAACTCCTCGAAGATAATGTGGCCTGGAAAAATAAATTGACATTCAACTACCTTACTTCATGTTGTGCTGTCAACTTTATAATAAAAATTAATTTCGTATGACTTCCGGATTTTTCGGCGAATGGGAAGATTAAAAAGCTCTCGGTTTTTCCCCTGTTAAGGTTTTCCATGTATAGCCTTTTCCTGTGGAAAATCGGAGAGATTTTCAATCAAAATTAATTTTAAATTTTCAGTTACGTATTTTATTGATACTGTTGTCTCAGTAATCATGTGGTGTTACTTATACTGCATGAAAAAATAACTCTTTGCTGTTTTTTACTGAGAAGTATTTAACGAGACCGATTTCAAAGTTTTACATCGATATAAAGCCAACTGTTGAGGTTACATTCAAGTATTTATAGGTTACATCCAAGTATACATTTAAATGAGGGTAGGTAGAATGGGAAAAGGAAAAATGGCTCACGGGTGGAGGTAGGTGAAGAGATTGAAGGGAAGAGAAGAAGGGATAGAAGGAGAGAGGGAGGCGAGGTGGAGGGATTTCTATGTGGTGGATGGGTAGAGGGGCTAACAACACGTGAAATATTTGACGTAATTTCGACTTCTCATTGTAAAACTACTTAGAGTAGGTACTTATTTTTTCATTTGAAGTACATTTCTGAGAAAAACTGCAAAGAGTTCTTCTTTAGTCATTTATTCTCTATGATAGGTTATTTACTGTTCCTAGTATTCCTGAGTCCCTACTCTGATATCTGAATTTCACCCGCCATCAGGTTTTGTATTAGGTGACCTCTTCAATCGCCCATTAAACAGACCTTCGGGTTCAAGATATCATAGTTGGATTAAATTCTTTGCTATAGGTGCCTTGCCAATGTATAACCCGGTAAATATAACTGTCAGTTTCGTGTTTGAATCCAGTTCCCTGCGTTGGATGAAGCCTGAGTATTATGACTGGGGAATTTCGTTGTTTAACGTTTGCTTTTTGAATCGAAAAACGTAAAATAGACGTGTTCTTCCACACAATACCAATTTGTAATTGTTTTTCATTTTTCAGACTAGCATACGTCCTGTCACAATTCCATCTATGTCGCACTGCTATGAACATAGCGGTTTTAGGCGTTCCACGGTGGAGCTGCTGTAATGCAATGCTTTAAGGATTTAAAACATTTGGCATATCCCCGAGAAATTCAGTATTGACCCAAGCTCCAACTTTTACCCAGTCATTCTCAAAGAACCTTGACCTTAAAATAACTAACTGAAAAAACTGTCAGCATTTTATTAGTTTTAGAGCAATGTGGAATATCATAATTTTGCCATAATATTGTTGTATGGGTTGGTTCTTAGTATGATCCTGTCTGAAATCTCTCCATCTCTTTTGCCAGTGTTTTTTGGCCCGTTCCTTTACTCTTTTCCTTGAATTATTTCCTTTTCTGCTCTTAATATAATCTGGCTTCCCAACTGACGTACAAAAATCCCCTGTCTTTTCCCTCATATTCTGCGCGCACCCAACGTGTTCCTTCTGTCTCTAACCCTTCTGTCACAGCGTCCATCGTCGTGTTATCTCTCAATAAGTCTTCCGTCCACTTCCCCATTCATACGCCCCCTCGGATTCTCTCACCACCTTTCTTTACTCCCGTTTCTGGAAGCTTTTTTATTCCTCATTTCAATCCTGAAATTTTAATGTACTCTTAATCCAGGGAACAATATGTACTGAGTCTTCTTGCTCTTCACCGTTTACCTAACCTTCTCATTTCTATGTCCACCTTCATCAGCTGATACCATTTTATTCATCTTGTGGTATCTGAGAAGGGCTTCCGGTAAAATCAAAAGGGATATGATTAAAAATGAGTGGGTCATGAAATAATTCGGATCATTTGCTCCGGTAATGGACATGTATGGAAGGAGCTTGCTTTGTTGGTATGAGCATGTTGAGGGAATGAATGAGAATCGAATTACGAAGCAGATTTGTGACAGAGGGGTGAATGGTGTGAGAGGAAGTGGTAGACCAAGAAAGTCTTGGGTGGATCTTTCATTATAATTATTATCTAAGGTGGTTTTAACTTAAGGTAGCTTTTTTCAGTCTCCTCCTATATCCCCACGGGTGAATGTGGAGAGTCTAAAGAGCGAGAGAGCGTGTATGAAGCCATGAATGAATAGGGAAGATGCAAAGGAGGTTTGCAAGGATGGGGCAGTTTGGAAAAAAATGATAAAAATCGAAGCCAGTTTTCTAGACACAACGCGGAGAATTAAGTTCTTATGACCATGCTTTTCCTGAAACGGCATGGTTGGCATGTTCTATTGCACGTATTCATGCAAAAATTAATTTCTTTCTGGGGTTCCTTCACGTATGCGTGAAAGCTAGGAAAAAGTTTGCTCCGGATGCTTGTGTATTTCTCTCCTCCAATGGGAGGTGGGAAATTGTGAAAACCTGTTGCCACTTTTTTTCTTTTTTCCTCAGTTCTTTTCTCTTTAACCGCATCTTAACCACACACAAACACACACGCGCCTCCAACACACCCTCGCCATGTTCACATGCAGGCGCGCTTATCTCACCGACATGTCACCCTCCTCTATCCTTTACTTCACGCCCCTCTTTTTTATTTTAACAGATTCCTCCACCTCTTCCTTCTCCCCTCTTCTCCGGAATCCTTTCTCACGCAGCATGGGAGCTTAGCGTTCCTCTCCATCGGAGCGGATTTGATGCCTCTATGTGCTGTCAGCCAACCCCCAAGCCCACGCAACCCTCGTAGCCCCCCCGCCAACCGCGGAGGCACACGTCATTTCATGGGGGACCGGACGAGGTTTGACGGGAGAGAGGAGGAAGCAGACTTGCGGAGGTTGATGAGGGAACAGTGCGGGGAAGGACTGGGGAGGGAGGGAGTTGGGGGGAGGGGTACGGATGGAGGGTTGTTGTTTCGGAAAGGGATAGGACGTGCGTGTGGGAGAGAATGTCAGGAAAAGGGTTTCTGAGAGACGGCGCCATTTGGTTTTTGAGGGCTCCGGAGCCAGAAGTGTGGGATTATGTGACAGGGAGCAGCGGGGAGAGAAATGCAAATTTTTCAATCAGGAAGGAACACTTCAAAAAGTATTAATTATGCCCCACTCATGCTACCGTTATACGCACCGACTAATCGAGGTGCTTTCACCATACTCCTTGAGGTACCTACTTTCGTAATTCCGTGCTGATATATCCTGGAGAGGCATTTCATAATAGAAAATCTTGCAGCTTGTCTTGAACGTAAGCAGATTTTATATCGGTCCGGAAGTAGATCATATGTAGAAAAGGGTTTGAGAGACGGCACCGTTTGGTTTTGGAGAGCTGCGCGGCCAGAAGTGTAAGGGTGTGTTGCAGGGAGCAGCGGGGATTCGTTGCAAATGTTTCAATCAGGAAAGAACCCAAGAGTATTAATTATCCGATATCCACGCAACCATCTTACGTAACAAAATAAGTAATTGACATACATCACTATACGTATTGAGGTATAGCTCTCGCAAAAGTTCCTGGCGCAGACCTCCGAGGTGAGGCGAGGAGGAAAAGAGAATGTGAATGGAAAGGGAGGAGAGGAATAATGAATGATCTAAGATTTTCCCGGTGATTCTGATGTAGAAATGTTTCACGGGTATTCCACTGGGTAATAGGCTTCATATCTGCCGACGTTTTGACGAACGACTTTTTCATCATCATTATCAGAAGGAGAGGAAGTTGACGAGAGAGTGATGCAGTGGAACAAAAAAAAAAGGTTTGAGGGATGACTCACCATGGTTTATGAGTGCTACGCAGTCAGAAGATATTGGGTTTATGTGCCAGGAAACGGGGAGATGATGTCGGTATTTCCGAAAGGAGCCCTTTAAGGTGTCTTTTCGCGAAATGGATTGGACTGAAGGCTAGAGTATTTTTTAAATAGCTTATTACAGGCTTTTTAAACTAATACCATACTTAGGGTAAAAACACTGCCCGAGTATCGATGCATTAACATCACCTGAAGACGGTTTTTTGATATGAAACCCTCTTCGTGTTTCTTTTCTCTTTGTGCCTTTCGTGAAAGTTTTGTACTGCGTAATGAATTATTTACTATGCAATAAGAAAAGTAAAAAATGGCAAATACAGATTGTTGGCTCCCCTCCCATAGAGCGCGAGTTGAAGACACGAAGTCGGCGGTCATTTTTCATTTGCAATCCGATCCCTTCTCGGGTGCTTTAAGCAGTATTATATTTTACGTGCTTCGACGGCTAAGGTCATTTTGCACATACTTTCTGCCACGTGCAGACAGGGGCAATAGCACTCGGACGAATCGGAGGATCACCCCTCCAAACTCGAGCCGAGCTCAACGATGCTTAACTTCGGTGACTGATCGGGAACCGGTGTTTCCATCGTGGCAGGCCGTTGCCCTTGGGTGTTTTAAGGAGAATTATTCTGGGACATATGCTGTTGCCTCCTTTGGGCGGGAGGTTAGCCTTGGTCTCTTTGGCACTTTTTCTTGACAGTGGACAGAGGCTAGCGCCAGGCTTCTTTAGTTCCTTCTATTCTACTCCTGGTACTTTAGGTGTTAATTCTAGTTCTGTACTAGCGGTGTAATATTCTAGTTCTGTAGCTATGGCTAACAGATTAGAATTACGCAGGTGATGATTGTGCTGGTGCCAAAACAGAAGTGTTATGGTTGGCTATAGGGTGGGCAATTAAAGTATTGCGTGAGATATTTCGGGGAGGACGGTGCTTGGCTTTCCTTGAATTGACTCATTTTTCTTCTGCCTCCATGTTTGTCTATCTGTTGGCGTTCTCCTTCAAAGTCGCAATTCTAAAAGATCATGGATTTCATATTGTACTTCCTAGCACTTCTTCTTGCGGTCTTCCTCCTAGTCTCACATTCCCATTCCTAAATCCATGCTATTTCTCCGATTGAGTCGTTTCCGAAAGATGTGGTTGTTTCTCCGTGAGTTCTGTTAAGGTTTATGAACTGGATTTTTATGGGAAAGAGTATTTGACCCAACCCTTCTCCTTTATCCGAGCTTGGGACCGTCAGCGTTGACTCCTAAGCTACTCAACCCACCTAGTCATCACCGCAGGTGGAGTTTTTGACACTGACAATGAGATAATAATGCGTTTTTAGTTATGAAGTTTTTAGCTATTTATGAACTCAGTATTATTTTTTAATAATTGTCGGAAGAAAATTCCGTTGAGTTTGTGGCACTACTAGTAGCACAGGAATAGTTATTAATTCTCACCAGACGTCCAAATTTTGGTACACTGACGGACAGTTGCAGAAGACTTTGCTAGCTACAGATGTTACACTATGTCTGCCATGGGGAATAGATTTCGCGCAACACTTGTACCTGTCTGTCATGATAGCCAGTGGCTATTGGCCTTCTCCCATTAAAATTCTTTAAAACGGGAAAAAATCCTTGAAATGGTGGCCTCCTTGAAGCATCGTGGAATTACCTTTGATTTCATCATGGTGATGGAAATTCTCCTCGTTATTCCCCGGATTTTCCTAAGATAGGGTGCAATGCTTGGGCAATTTTAGAAAATCTTGATCTTAATCCCAGTTTAGGCATCAGGGAATCACCAACCATAAATAATTGGTTAGGCCGATATTTAATCACTTGTGCTTTGAGCCGTTTCATATCTCATTCTGCTCTGATTTGACGTCTATCAATTGCTTGCGTTATAGCGAGCTCAGCTCAACTGCTAAGCAACTGATTCATCACATTAGCCATTGAACCCTAAGAATGGTTAAGAGCAGCCTTTATTATGCCCTGTTCTTTTATGCCTTTGTAGCTCTTTTGTTTCATATACAGTTTTAGCTGGCCTATGCATTTGTTCCTCGGCCCTCCATGAGGGAATTGTACTTATTTTTCCGACCATTATGTCTCTTAAAAACTGTTTTTACATCTAAGTGCGACCCATCCGTCTGGACCATGTCTTCCTTATTATGCTTCATATAGTTTTCTCATTTTCTATTATTCTGTATACTTCCTTGTTCCTGATCGTATCCATCCATTTGCTTTTCAGCATATCCCTCCAGAATTAGGTTTCCAAAGCCATCTCATCTGTTCCAACTTTCCAATAGTCCATGTCTCTCATCCATGTAGCGCAAAACTTCACACGAATGTTTTCATGTGCAATTACCTTATTGGTAATCATATTTTCTTATAACGCTACAGTTGCTTTTAATCATGAATGCTTTCTTAACTTAAGCTGTTCTTCGCTTTTTGCCCATAAAACTTCTTCCATTCTATTTCTTGCACCTTCCGAGGTAGAGGAGGTACAATCCATTTCAATTTTCCAAGCACCTCATCTTGTAGCATAATGCATGCATTCAGCTTTTCTCTTCTACATATAAGGATTTTTGTTTACTTCCCCTAAATATTCATTTATATTCCCTGTAGCACTCGATCCATTCTATTCACGGATGCTTGCAGGTCTTCTTGCTTCTGTGCTTTGACTGTTTGGCCTTTGGTGAAACGAAGCATGTTAATTTCCTTTCCATTCCCCTAAACTCCTTTGATACCCATTTCTTGGGCTCCTTTGACTGCTTCTTACAGATATATGCTGAAAATTGCCGGTGAAAGGTTTCAACCTTCTCTAACTTCTTTGTTAATATATCCTCCTGTGTTTCTTATACCCTTCATTATCACCGTGGTGGCTTCGTGGTGACTTTGTTCCTATGGAATACAGGATTATTCATGTCATTTTTATCAAATATTACATTCTTTCAAATACTTTGGACATCTCATTTCATTCAACGTTGTCGAAAGCCTTCTCTAAGTCAGTAAATGCCTTAAAGATTGTTTTTATGTGTAAATACTATTTTTTCTATGATAATTTGTGGATAGAGTATGGCATTCTTAGTTCCTCTGCTCTTTTTGAGTCTAAATTAGCTGTGATAGACGTTGATTCCACAATTCCTTCTATCCTTTGGCTTTTTAAATCAAAGGTTTTATATTTTGCCATAACAGCCCCACGTACCACAGTAATATGCATTGCCGCCACGTTTAGTATATTTTGAGAGCTGCTTTCAATTTAATGAAGTTGGGATTCATACAATTTGTTTTTTAAAGCTTACCACCATAATCTTTTGAATAAAAATGAAAAATATTTCCTAAATGTTTCCAAAGGTATTTAAATAAACAAGAACTTCCGAACACTAACCCGACAATGCATCAAAAACTTGAAAGACGTGATTTTCCACCTAGGAAACCTGGGGTTATTATTGATTTTGATAATAAATACCCAATCGATAAGTTGATCTAAACACGTGCCTCTAAAGATTAAACAAGTTAAGTTGCAACGGAAGGGAAGTTTCGTGAAATGTCAGTGTCTCAGAACGTAACGAGTCCGATTCTTCTGCTTGGAAATGATTTAAATGAATACAAGTTGGATCAATAATTGATTTCCTTATATTATTTCGTATTAATTAGAACCGTTTTCAGCCACTAAATTACATCAGGTTCTCTCAAAATTCTGTTACTAATTTTTCCGTATTAAAGCTTAAATTAAAGCGTATTAGGGTTTGTAGAAATAATGCTCACGACAGGAATGTGATCAGCACTAATGAGAGTGAGGTAAAGTTTAGGAAATTAACGTCTTCAAGTAGGTTCATTCATGGCATGGAGGCCTGTTTCATCTTTGTTCTCAAGCATCTAGTTTAGAGCAAAATGCTGAAATGATTGTGGTCCTCCTCTACACAGTATATTGTAAAAAATTATTTCTATCCTACGACTCAATGGATAACGGACGCTTGGTTAGGAAAAGTCGTCAAGTTTTAGTTTAAATAACGTCTAATGAAATGAAATCGAATATCAAAATCAAAAGTTGATATGACAGTGAGTTGTATTACTTACGTTTTCTTATTTTGGGAGTAGTGTGGGAGGGGAAAGGTCAGAAAGGGGCGAAACCGCCTGGCTTAATAGATGAATGGCCCTTGGGGAGCGGGTGGGTAAAAAAACCCCTTACCGCCTGGCAGGTCTTCAAAGGGTATAAGGGGGGGGAGGGGGGTGTTTCTAAGGGATGAGGTATTGGTGGAGGTAAGGGTTTTAGCGCCGAGGCGTGGGAAGAAGGCCTTTCTCTCTCTCTGTGTCGGGGATGGGTTTCTCTGTGCGACGGAGGCTGCGCACGGAGCAGGTGACGGGTTTCGGGATAGAAGCCAGGAACATGCGTGAGGGGCTTAGTGAGGGAGAGGGACGGCGAACGGGGTGGGGGTGGACTTTCTCTCACCCTGTTACCTCACCGCCACAGAGGCCTGCTTGGCTGAGACCTGATGTGGAAGGATTTGGGGAGGGTTCTGGGTGGAAATATTTTTGCCAAGACCCCATTTGGGACGTGGATGGTGAAAATTTTGGCGGGAACAATAACGTCGTAATAATCAGTGCCCTGAAAAGGGGCTTCTGTGACCTCCCTGACTTTGATCTCCCTCTGCCGCTTTAAGGGGCGGAGCCATGGCTGGAAATCCACCGGACTCTTAGCGGAGTCGGGGATAATCGAATGTAAGCTCCTTCCAGTGGGACGGTATCCTCGAAAACTTACCCCGCTGGTTTGGTTTTCGTTCGCCGTCGCTCCAACGGAGGTGTTGGCCAGTTGGGAACGAGGATTCGATCAATTGTGGTCTCAAATAGGATGCCTTCATGTGGACGAACATGATTTGCGCGGATATGTAGTGTTGCAGTTACGGTGAGGAATATTTCAAAACACTGTATTTGTTCCCGGATATTCGAAGGGATAAAAATCTTCATACTCTCTGTCAACGTCTCATTTTTCATATCATGTTGTGGATTTTTTGTGAACATAATGCCTTCCGCAATTTTATTGTGTTTCTTTGGTCTCAGCCTTTTTAAGGTAGTTTGCGTGAGATTAGCGAAATTGTAGAGAGAGCAACCAAATCATGATAGCATTTTATTTCATATTTAGGCTAAGAAGTAAATATAATAATATTCATGAAGAATACGCTTTGTTTTATTTGAATGAAATTGGAATTTGAAGGAGAGTTTAGATTTAACGCTGGTTTTTAATACCATTGAAGAGCATAAGAAGAATTGAGTAGAATATTTGTTTTTTTCCCCTACTCAGAATACAACTTGAGCCTGGAAGTTTCATCCGCCCTTCCATATTTTTTGCCTTTGCTATGGCAGTGCAAAAGTTAAAAAAAGATCATTATTACTAGTCATGAATAAATGGGCATTTTCAGTTCAGAAAAAGGTTTTTCCTGATTACTCGAATTCCAAATCTCGTGATAAAAATCGGCCTCCTCGAAGCCTCCAGATCCACGAATGAATTTCCACACCTCATAGGTTGTAATTCAGTGGAGATAATCTTTTGAACGTCCTCCTCCTTCTCATTGAAATGGATTAGCATTACTTGTGTGCTGGAGTGGGGGCGTTATCCTCCCGTTCCCAACGGTTCGCCCACACAAGAATTTTCTATCCGCCAGCGGTCATAATCTCGCGATGGCCCAGAATTTCTGATGCCACCACCTTTTGTGGGCCTATCATGGGACGGATTTGGATCTCCGCACCCGTAGGAGGATGGGGAAGAGTTGAGTCGAGGAGGGAAAATTACGGAGATGGGTGGGGGTAAGGGAGGCTTGGTTGGGGGGGGGAGAAGGAGAAGGGATAAGGTCAGGGGATGGGGAGGGGATTTTCGTTCGTTGGGACAGGGGGTCGTTAAAAATTTAGGCTAAGAGCTTGGTGGCGAGTGGGGAAGCACTTAGGATTTGGTCAGGGGGGATGAGGAAAGATGGGCGCAAGGAAGAGTTAGGAAGGGACTAATGCTGATTATTTTATCTATCACGTGAAATTTTTATTCCGTTCCCTAATCCGTCGCTGTAATTTTTCCAAATCCTTGCGACTTTCAGCCTTCAACTTTCACTTAAATACTATAGTTAGGTTTTGATCACCCAATAGCTCAGCAGTTATCCATATGCTGAGGGCATTGCCTAAAATGCCTATTTTTTCTTTTACTCAGGAAACCAATTTTATGAAGTTATAAGTTCATTTATGATCATTTATGGCGAAATTAAGGCAATTTGTTACTGCCTAAAAATGCCTTCTTTACTTGTCTATGCCTTTTTCTGCTGATATCTCCTATTTAAGGGCCTAAAAAAGCAATATTCTTCTCAACGTCACCAAACTTCTCTTTAGCGCAGGGATAGTCTGTTATTTCAGTTTATTTTTTAAAATACCAAGGTTGAAATAATGTTATTAAACATGCATCAAGAAAAATCATCCAAAGTATTATTATATAAAGAGTAGAAAAACAACTATGGTAATTTTACATGATGCGTACATGCGATGGTTTCAATTGCCAAAACCTTGTTTTTGAAGGCACCACTCAGTATTGCTGAATTTAAAGAGATACTGCTCAAAGTTACTCTGCCTTCACAGCCAGTATTGATATGATGGGGAACATGGCTAAATACCGCATTTTACTCTGCAGATAAAATTATTGAAATACGTGAGGTATGTGACAGGAATAATGTGCATCTCTGATACATCAGTTCGAACGTATTTTCCACCCACTTAAAGATACGCTATTGTAACCAATTTCGCTCATCTTTTATACTACATGCCAATTCTGTCTAAAAGAAAATTAAGCCATCATGGCGAATGAGTAGGTTTTCTATAGGCAGCAGAATATCTGGATGAAGAAGAAGCAAACTGCATTCTCGAATCCAAAGCTGCAGAGTTGAATCTCGATGTCGACGCAGATCCTACGATTATCAAATGCAATTTTGGTTTGGCAAACAACAACTACCATCAATCATGTCATCGCTGGAGGATAAAGAACTACTCCTTGTGGCAACTGTGGAAAAAATCGAAAGGTGGAAAGTGAACTTATTAATATAAAAACTGATGTGGGAGAAGCCTTGATTCGAAAATTCAAGAAAGTTATGCAAAGGAATCCTGGTTGGGAAGTTCTCCAGATAATTGCAAACATTTTCTCTGGGTCTTCGGTTGCTCCAGGACCAAATATGACAGCGGAAGAGTTTGCATCATTAAATTATTGCCCTATCACCTCGTGTGAGGTTCAGATGTCATTTTCATACCATAGAAATATCCTGACTGACTCGCGGCATCAGAATACAGGAGAAAATTTAGAGAAATACATTGCTGTAAATTGTAATGCAACTTGAAATAAGTAAACCTTTTGCCGAAAGTTGAAACTTTTCATGGTTATTCTCCACAGACTGGTGCACGAGAAGGGATTATACATTAACGATATGTAAGGACTCAAAGTTGAACAGAAAACGCCCCCTTCAATTTTCTCTGAAAGTCCATCTGATACAGAAAATGTCGATGTTCTTTAAAATTATCATATTTTTTGTTAGTTATTGTTGTACAATATAATGACACTGGCCAATAATAGTTTCCTGGTGGACGGTGGTATGGTGGATGCTGCGTGCCATTTAGTTGCATAACAGCAGTATAAGTTATGTAACGTTATAGGCGCCAACAATTCTTGGTCATCTGTGTTCTCTGGCTGCCTGTTTCAGGAAATAATCCCACATTTTACTCAGTCTGTATGCGGGGTCCCTGTTGAAATTAAATTGTGGAACTAGTAATTAAGATGAGTTAATAGCCACGAGTACGAAGTATAGTCTACCCAGCGACATTGCCTCACCTTCATGCCTCGACATTCATTTGTAACATGCAAAAATTATTACAAAATTACAGATTTATAGTCATAAAATTAATTGGTAACAATGCTGATATTGAACAGCGAAAAAAAATATTGCGTCACATGCCACTATATATAATCCTGCTCCTGGCAACCTACTAAAAATACTGTGTACGCGTTGCTCAGGAAAGGGAAGAGAGGATCAAGTGGAAGGAGAGAGGTTTTTCGCTGAAGGGCTAAAAGGGAGTCTCGTGAATGGAGAGGGTGCGGAGTGTTCCGGGGGTTGGTGCGGGGAAGGAGGGCCGCAGAATGGAGTGGAAGCGATGGAAGGCATAGTCGGTGGAACGTAGCTGCGGCGTCTCCGTTTTTCGGGAAGGGTGGTGTAACGGCTAAAGAGCCCATGGTGTCGGATTCGTCTCTTTTAACGCGGAGCTAGTGGATTGACGCGGGGGTTAGGCGGACGGAGATGACACTGGGGGGATGTGGGGGGGGTGTGAGAGGGACACCAAAAGAACACCCCCCTTCTCCCCCTGGTGGTGATGGCGGAAAGGACTCGAGTGGGAAGCAGACGGCTGATGCTTCCGTGGTGGTGGAGGAAAGAAAGAGTGTTGTTTATTTTAATCCCCTATTACACTTCAACCTCTATTGGTCGGCCCTGTCTTCCTCCCTCCACCAAACCCTTCCTTCTTTCCCCCAAAGCATCCGCTCTCTCACCCCATCACAACACTGACGCCATCAAACTTCACCTCTTAAAATATATATGTGTGCGTGCATGCTTGGAGCTTTTTTATTTTTTTTTCAGCCTCTCCGGTTTACTCCCGGCCTAGCATTTCCTTCCTTCCTTCACCCCCCCCCCCCCCTCCACCTTTCCACCCTCCCACCGCCAACTCTGCTGGCTTACATCTTTAATTTGCTCCGCTCTCATATTTTTTTGAACTCCGTTCCTGATGCGAAAGCGTAAATGGAGTAGGCGTAAGAGCAAACGAACGAGAAATGATTTAAACAAGGAGTGTGTGAATGGTTAAAATTTTAAGCGTGAGCGTATGAATTAGTGAAGAAGCTCTATCAGTTGTGACGAGTATGTATATCCTAGGTGTAAAATTATTGAGGACATTTTCCCTTTGACCCAAATTGCCATTGCATTGCTTAAGCGTAATTTATTTGAGTTTCCTTATTCCACCATTGAAATTCCCTTCCATTCTCATGCGCTACATTTGAAAATAATGTGCCCGCACTTGAGCCTGTTTTTGATAATAGTTTGTAGCCGTAATCACGAAGGAAGTGGTAATCCTTTGAGCGTACTATTCACTGCAGCAAAGAAAGAAGGAGAATGAAGTAATTAATAGGTATTTGTAAAATCCTACAACAGTAAAAAAAACTCTTACTGCTATCAAAGTAAAAGTATTTACTAATGATAGAGTATTCTTCACCTCAAATATCACAAACCCTTGTGGGAGAATATGTGTGACAATGAGTTATTTTATGCATTTGCTTCGATTGTTGTGTAATAGCTTCTGCTAAGGTTGTTTATGCTCTTTATGTATATAACATATTCACATCGTCTTATTTCGCACCTCTCTGCGCACCTATCCAGTACCTACGGATCTGGGGGGTTAGTATTTTAACAATTGTTTCAACAGTTGAAGTCGAATACTCTACGTTTTGGTCGAACTACCTTCACTCTCCGATTAGTCTATCTGGCACATTGAAGTGCCGTTCTAATTTTAAGATTTGGCAGTCACTCAACGAGCAGTGAGTGAAAAAAATATGTACGCGATGCATTTTTATTATTGAATCCAATGTTACCATGCATGATATCCCGTCGATTTCTTGGTCCTTATAGAGAAAATTTACCGTTTCGAGTTATTTTAAAATTTTCCGAAAGATTTATATTCATAGTACTAGCCTACACGTATTATATGTTACCTATGTGTCGAAATGGTGAAACCACTACTCATGTTATTTATTTTTTTCACGTGTGGAAATGATTAATAGCATGATCATGAATTCCCTGCACGGAGAACGGAAAATAATTCGAAACGTTTACCGAATGAAATATTGATATTGATGTAATCCATTCATAACCATTACATTTCACCGATTTTTTGTTTAAAATATGTTGTTGACGATGACACATATCACAGATGTGTAGTCCATTTTTCGATATGCTTAGTCGTGTTCGAGAACATGGGTGAGTATCAAAGTGCCACTTGGGCAAATGTCCTGGGAGAGGCGCTCTGAAGATTATAGTCATGCGCCGCCGTCTCCAGAAATATAATTCGAAAACAATAAGTTCCTTGTAAGTTTAATTGCGCTTATTGTTTGATTTGCTTGTTTATGTTTTAGGTACACTTTGTAACTATTTATACTGTATTTCACACACTACAATGTAGAAAGCATGAATAAGTGGAAATGCGAGTGGTATGTTGTTGTAAAGTAACAAGCAATACTTAACTCTTCTACATAGAGCTAAAAAAATAATTATGGTAGATTCGACACTTATCAGAAGGAGAATGTGAACATGAGGGTAGAAAAGCACCATTTGGGCATTTATGGGCGAAAGAAACAACAATTTGATCCGAAGTTAGTCATAAAAATATGCAATAACAAATATTTATCCTTATGTGTACCTTCGAAAACGTATGACCGTACCTAAATATACCTGCTCGGTGAAAGAGCCGTGACGCTTCCATCTCCTTTTTGTAACAGACGTCTCAGCACTCTCTTGAACCCGAGAAGGTTTTTTCTTCTCCCTTGCGTTCGCCTTGTTTGGCCGCTTCGTCCTTGTCAAGAGTGTTGTGTTTGCCTACTGCGTTGTGCGGAGCTGGGTTGAGAGTGGGGAGGAAGGATGTATAGATATATAACAGGGCGACGTTCCCGTGTCGCGCTTTTTCGGAAGCTTTTCCCTGATCGATTATTCGTGTGGTCTCCGAAAGGCATTTTCCGAATCTGCGGGGCGGAAGGTGGGGGCTGGGGAGAAGGGCGAAGGAGTGGAATTGGAGGAAGGGAGGAAGAGGAAAGCAGACGTAAATGGAAGGGGAGCCGAAGAAAAAGAGAAGGAGGGAGTGAATAAATGAGAGAATGAGGTGAAAGAAGAGAGTTTGAAGGCAGGCGAACGCGGAGATAAACTCCGTGTCCAAATGCCGTCATCTTTGTGATTGCATTTCGCTGGGCCCAAAAGATTCCACCATTCCATGGTTTATTCGGTTGTGACAGCTCTGGATAAATGACGAAAGGCTGCAAAAGCACAGTTTTTTGATTTATTTCGTGCAAAGGTTTTCGACACTGAAGTGGCACCTTTAGAAGCGCACATAATACAACATCATTGTCAAAAAAGCTTCTGTTTTCTCTTTTAAGATGGCGATCAAGTGTAAAAATCCGTTGCACTAAATAGGTCAATAAGCAGAATAGCGTGGTTGAAAGTTCTTAGTCATTAGATGCGTAAAAAGGCTGCGAGAAGAGGGGGACATGCCTTTGGAAGAGGTAGTTTGGATGGCTATTTCCACTTTGGAAAATAACCACTTTCATTTTCAACCTCTTCGAGCTGCGATTAGTGAAAATAGTCTCACTCAGGCCGAAAATGTGTTTATGCGCATAAACCAGGAATGTATGACCTAGCTCTACTTATCCAAAGGTTCCCTATAATATAGTATGTGGATGAAAGGCGTCCATGAGAATTTTTTTCGTTCCAGCGCATGTGTCCGTCAATTCAAGCTACATCAAAGAGACTGTTTATTGGATTATGCTCGTAAAAATCAACTTTCAACTTTTTTTAATCGTGGTTTTTCGTGAAAATAAAGTTTGAAACTATAATTAATTAACGTTTTTCTCAGAAATTGAAATTAGAGAAATTAATTTTCAAATACAATGCGTAATAAGGTTCAAGTGCCGGTAGATTATGGTTATCAAGTTCAAGGGTAGATTATGGTTAAAGAAAGCATCCAGAAAGGGTCACTTCACTTCATCAGCCATTGTTATTGGTAGCCAATTGCATGTTAAAGCCTTTCATTCCTAGTAGACCACATAGAACATCAGCTTGGACGATTAAAATGGTATGTATTAGTGAATTTTAGAAAATGCGGAGTCAAATCTATTATCTTACTTTGGCAGTACAAATCCATCCGCAAGAAGCATTATAATTATACGCGTTTCAGAAAATATTTCGGCAAAAGTCAGAGCTAAATTTACCCCATTTCAGATTACCACCCATCTACCCTCTTTTAGAACATCCAACAAAGCGGTTCTTTAAGATTCTGATTATTAAATAGTGAAATTATTAATCCTTAACTTAGTCATCTCGGTTCTTTATTCTCATAAACTGCGGATTTTCTCGCATTTCATCATTAAAGGAACTCTTCCTGCGCTGTACTTAACAACGTTTATAACCCCTATTTTTTGGTAAAAGGGAGAAGAAATCTTGAAAGGGGTCAGAATTGCATTGATGGTATATGAAAAATTTTGATGGTGGCTTCCTTCTTTGAGAAAAGATGCAGTTATGAATAATGGAGCGAAATAAGGGCGAGCATAAATGCTGATTTCATTCGCGTCGCCGCTGCTAATGCGAGGCAAATGCTGGGTAGGAAGCGGTACCGAGGCGGGGGATAGTAAAGAAGGCGCCGCCAAGTGTTATGTCTTGTGGGACGGTCTGTCGATTAATATTCTTGCATTTCACGTGGGGGACTCTTGCCAGAGTCGTCACAAAACAACTGCGTCGTGTCGAGGGAATTATGGGTTGGAAACCCCAGGGTCGGCGTTAATATGCTCTTTTCGTATAACCCTAGAATATGGATGAATATGCATTAGCAATGGTTGCTTCATTCAAACGTTTCACATAATGGTTGGTGTTGTGTGGTCACATTTTTTCATTGTACCGGAATTCTAGCTTCATTCATCATCCAGAATATTTTTATAGCTACCTACTTTTATTCTCTTTCGAGTTATAAAAATGGAAAATAAAGAAGAGTTATGTCATATTTTGTACGATTTGACTTTACAGTAACTCATCTAAGGACCCTAGGTTTGTAGAGCATAATTAATTGTAATTTCAGTACAAATTCAAACGATGCCCTGAAACAGCTGTCGTCGTTACATGGAGAAGGAGAGGCTGTTGCTGCATTTTACGTAGCAGCCATCGGAGAATCGTCTAGTCCGTTTCCTTTAATGTTATTTTCAGTAAAATTGGACATTTGGCTATGCATTCATATATATGATGACTCAAGGTGCGTATATCGTGCTCGATTAATTTTGATTCCCTTTCAATGTCACACTTTGCGCTACGAACGAACACCTTGTGTTATATGCTCATGAACTATCGGTTGTCTCGTAAAGGAGGCATCAAATCAACATCATGATTGGATATTAGATCTTTAGATTTCCTTGACAGAGATCTTAATTGAGTCCTCGCTTGTAATAGCCTATCTTGATATGTTTTTGCTATTTTATCCGCTATTTCCTTATTCTTGCATTTCTCCTGTGAATAATGCAGTTTTATTCTCGGGAAAATAGACTCCTTGACAATGGTCATTCGTGCTGTTGGTTTATCTGGATAAGGGAAAATGTCTACCAACTGAGTTTTGAGGACGAAAACCCTGTGTAATTGCTCTAATTGTGATGTTTATGTTGGACCTCAGCCATTGACTAAAGGGATGAGGCATGGAATAAATGTAATTTGCGATTTTATGGTCATTGCTACCACGTATTGCTTTTAGGATGTGATGGTCCTTAAACTTTATTATCCTAACAAAGCACACACTATTACGCCCGATTTATCAGCATTTTATGAACTAATCCTTTCAACGGAATGGAAATTTTGGGTCATGTTTGGGATTTACCATTCCGTGACGAATGAATAGACCAGTTGACAAGTATAGTTATTTTACCCAAAGATGGTTTGACCAGTGAAAATCTTTGTGCAATGGACGCTGTACCAGGGTAGCTACCTTGCTACCTAGCAAACCTTTTTTGATTCTGTAAGATATTTTACTTTCATGTATTGACGCTTGAATTGCACTATCATAGTTGAACGCGTTTGCTAAGGTATTATATATTCCTCTGATTCATTTATCAATAATTGAGCATCCGAAATATACTTGTACTCTTTCTTCACGTTTTCAATTACGCATTTAAAACTTCTTTCCTCTTTAATGTTCTTTGAAAATCGAATAGCAAGATTGGAGAGCGCTTCTAAATGAAGCAGCCTTTTCCATTTTTTCCTTTCACGTTCTGTTGGGATTCGGCGTTAGCATTTTATTTCGGTCTGTCAAAAAACTCATTTTTCCGGTGTTGTGTTTCTTTTTTCTTGCTTTTTTTTCTCCTTCGAGTCGACTGGTCGCATTAAGAGCTCAGCGAAGAACGAGACCGTAACCCGAGGTCCTGATCGATTCGACTTATATCGATGTATTGACAAAGGAATTTATTTATCGGACTTCTTTATTTTGAATTGAGCATCTGATGTAAACGTGAACGCTCGGTATTGTTGAAAATACACATTTCATTTTAGCGTCAAACAATTATGTTCTACTTTGCTTCCCTTCAAAGATCCAGAAGCACCAAACAACAAATGGAACTGAATAAGACATCAGGCTCTTTCGTGAATGGAACACCCCGTGCAAACTTACACGATAAATCATTTTGCAATAGTGTTTTTCAATTTATCGCAGTAATAATTCCCTTCTGTGTGCTTGCCTAACCCGATCCAAACGGCTTTTAATGTAAGTGGCCTGTTTCAAGTTTTTTTAATACATGATAAAATGCGACATTAACACCTCTTTGAGGCCAATCCACGCGATTTATGCACTTGTGCGACCAGATAATTTAACAAATAAGCCTTCAAAATTGCGTCTTGCGAACGTGTCTACTTGCGCGTATGAGCGGAGACATTAAAATTGTGTCTTTTGTCAAAATTAAAAATTCTCATTCTGTCAATGTGTTCTCGCAAGTGTGCGCGCACGTTCTCGCGGGGTTACATGCATTGTGTGATCAGGGCATGATGCAGCCGGCCAAATGACTCATTTTCTCCCCAGTTGCGTTCTGCTCTCCCTCTCGCTATTTTTATTTTGTGTAGCAGGTCGAATCGCAAAATTGAGAGCGTTACTGTGGTAGCAAAACTTGGTGGCAGTCGATGCGCGATGCGTGATGCCTTGGAGGAGAAGGCTCGTGTGAAAGGGAGTTGGTGAAGTATTTGAAGTGTGAGTTTATGCTCGGCATCCGAGATATACAAGCCTGGGCATCCATATTTTGATTGGCATCTGTTTGTAAAAAGTAGGCCTAAAGTTTTCAATGTCCTTGTGGAGCTTAGGTAAAAAAATAATAGAATGCTGATATTCCACAGAGGAAAAATCATTCGCCTTGACCGGGATTCGAACCCGGAGCCCTCAATTTTCCTCTGTGGAATATCGCACTTATGTGCACTTGCGGGTGACTCCGTAAAGGTAACTACTGTGGCTAGTCCAGGTATCCTCAAAATTGGTAAATAGATTGTTATTATGGCACTTAAGACTTGCTCATACCGTAATTCTTCTTTAAGCATGATATTGAATGGTCACTGATAGCTGCAGAAATTCTTAAACCTATGAAAGGTGCTGTTATAACAGTTGAAGGATACAAAATCCAAGGACGCCTATTCCAGGTGAAAAGATAGTGCTATTGCTTTCCCAAATGCATATACATTGATAATAAAAGTAAAATGGCTCTTAAAATTCGACATATGGTCAGAAATAATTTCCTAACTTTTTAGAACCTCGCCTAGGACTACTAAATAATAGTGGAGGCAGTAGTGTTACAGTCTGTGCATTTCGGAGGCTGCGGCTTACTGTAGGCAACGCTGCTAGCATTACTACATTTTACTCGAGAGGGTGGCTAAGTGTCAACAACGCGTTTCATGGAAATTTTTAAGATCCAAACGAAGCTGAATCAAAATATGTGGATGGAGTTCACAGTCAATATAAGAATTCCATTTAAACAATTGGACTAAGAGATGAGAGAACAATTGCGTTGATGTGAGTAACAAATTGGGTATTTTGAAGTTGGTAGGAAGGTATGCGTTCACGAGAACCCTGGTAGTCAAACGCAAAGAGACTGATTTACTCCCCCATGCGCAGCTAGTTCGTAGGAAATATGCCCTTCCAATTAAAAGGGTTTAATTTGCGATTGCCACAATGTTTCACCGCCACAATGACAGAGAATCCAGGCCAAAAACCTAAACTCGGGTCGATTCCACGCATATCGAGGTATTGCGTTGGGTATTTGTTTTTCAGATTCATTTATAGTGTATTGTGCATCTAATGTTAACTTGTGTTGTTAGTATAATTTGTAAAAATTGCATACTTCATATTAGCGTTTCGTAATTATATCGACCTATATTTCCTTACCCAAATCCTAAAGCACCTTACAATAAATGGTCTTGCATAGAAATTTTCATGAGAAGAAACAACTGGATTAGGAACCGAACCAAGGATTTTTGATACATAATGTTTCTTCGGGAGAAGATGGGTCTTGGGAAAAATAGACGCTAATACGTAATTGAAAATATCTCAAGGTTGCATATTTGCTTCTATAGGAATTTTTGTATAGTTTTTTGTATTGGAATGTGGTTTATTTTGGTTAGTTATTCTAATGATTTCTATTGAGTACTCTATTAATAAATCTTTTTAAAATACTCCATGATGTGAAGAAGCAAATATACAATTGCGAGAGGTTGACGACGAGGTACGTACTAAAAGTCTCTTATTTCCCATGATCTAACTTCTCCCGAATAAAAAATTAATTGATGCTAAAAAAGAGATCAAGAAAATCTATTTCCTCATATGGACATGGTCCTTTGGTTTGACGGGCAAATGTACTTTCTACGTACTTATTTTATGGTCATAAATTTCGGATGAGATGACATCCTTAATTTAATTACCGGCCACGTATGCCCTTTCTTGTTTCATTAAAATTCGTCGCACGCGTTAGAGTTCGGATGATCTCGAAGCATCAAGGAAAATGGAGATGGAACTCGAGAGAAATTTAGGGAAACTTTTAAGTATTTAACAGAGGTTTGCGTAATTGCCCGATCACACGTTCCCCGTGCCGATGCGGAGAAAAATCTTCTGTGGCGATATTACCAGTAGAGGTATATACATGAACAGACATTAAATAGTCCTTCACAGTTAGACGTCCCGGGCGGAAGAACGCAACAATTGACAAACGAATAAGTATTCCTCCGCTCGACGTCTCACATGGAACTCCATTCAACTTGGAGAACTCCCATCCGAGACATGAAGATTATTACTGTCGAACAAATAACTCTGCGCCATTGTGTGATTCCCCCAGCCTCGGTGTTTTTTTTAAATTTTGTTTCGATTCGAGTGGAATAGCCAAATGAAGAAAGCCCACGGGAGAACGCGAACGAAAACATAGACCCAGATATCGATTCGATGCAAATATCGTAGTCTCCGAAGCATCGAGTGAGAACTGGAGGAAAGGAGGTGGAAAGAGTGGGACAGACCACGCGGACGAACATTATCGTCGAAGGGAGCGAATAAAGCAATAATTTCGTATGTTTTTTTTAATCACCCGAACACCATCCCGTAGTCACTCTTCCCTTCATTTTATTTTTCCTCCCCGTCCGATTGAAAAATTCGGCTTACATTCGACTCAGTTATTCCTCATCTAAAATTAATTCCGCCTCGCCTCTCTTCTATTCCGCCCCAAACCTTTCCTTTTGACTGCCACGCGAACGTTATGAACATGGCTCTGAGTTTTGTGTGTGTGTGTGCATGCGCGAACGAGTGTTATATATTTTTTCTTATCCTTTATCCTCTTTTGATGTGTGCGGATAAGATTAAACCTCCCCGGTTCGGTAGTCTCACATCCCCTTTAAAAATTTCGGCCGGTGTCATACGAACGGGGTGGGTTATACCGGTTGTTGGGAGGTGGATAGCGGAGGAGGTGGTTGGTGCGTGTGGAGTAAGGAGTGTCAGGCAAGTTTTTGAGCAGAGAATTTACGGGTGGGAGGATTAGGAGGCGGTGTATGTGCTAAAAAAATATGAGGAATGTTGTTGTTGCTTTTATTTCAGCAGCGAGAGGGAGGAGCGAGGCATCCATATTATTTAATTTCCCCCAATCGAGTGGTGGATAAATAATTAAGATCAAGGTACCGGTGTGGGCGTCGGTGAAAAAGTTTTCTTCCCAAAGTGGAGTTTGGAAAGCTTTCGCGGATAACGTCTTTAATATTCACGCTCGCCTTGGTATTCGGAAACCCACACAAGTGTGGCGAAAGGTGTGTGTTCACATCCATTTTTCAAAGCCCAAACTTCTCTCGTTGACTGCAGCTGCAATTAAGTAATACCTGTAGTCCACTTCAGATTTCGAGTGGAACCGTGGGGTTTGCGGGTTTATGTACTGAATTCTTATTTACGGAAAGAACCATCGTTTTTATCAAAGAAAACTTCTCCAAACTCAAGACGAACGACTCGAGGTTACTTCTCGATGAATTAATGGTTCTTAAGTGAGTATATCCTTCCAGTTTGTATAAGACGTTTAGTTTTTTTCCTTTGCATTTGATGTAGACACTTCAGTCAGCTAAAGTATACTCACTCCGTAGTGCGAGGAGATTTATGGCAGATTTCTGTCGATGACAGTGGATCAAGGAAGGTCAAATATTTGTTTCCTTTTGACTTCATCCGCTAAATCTGAGAAAATAGTATCTTCTGATCTTATATTCCTCTCACTATTTAAGAGGAAAATCAAAATGTGAAAGTCATTCAGCCCGAGAATCAAACTTCAAATTACCACCTAAAGAAGTCAAATATAATTATCCGAAGGCGTTGATAATTCATCATGGGGGTAAGAAATGTTTGAGCGTGTACCTACATATTTGGCCTGCTTAAAAAAGCATTAAGTGGGCAGTAGTTAGACGGTGATAATGTGACAAAGGAGTATGACCTGGCTTCATAGACGACAGAAAGATAAGAGGATCATTTGGGATATGAAGGAAAGATGGAGAAAAACCCGGTGTCGGAATTAACCCTGATCTTAAAGAAATACACCTATGTGTCAACAGTTGAACGTCCTATCGTACATGTTCATAGCACCTACCCTCGAGCCACCTGAAAGGTGTGTGGCAGGGTTTGAGTTTTCACCAAATGCACTATAATGTATCCTACAAATATTATTGAAACTACAAGTATTAATGCATTAGCAAAAACCTTCAAAGAAACCTAGGAAAAAGGTTGAATTTCACTTTAACATCCTTTAGTATATATGCTACCAGTGTTATAGAAATTGAGTATTATTAAATTTTTCCGCTACATAAATGCAAAGAGATAAAAGAATTGTACGGGAAGAATGAGAGACCTGCTGTTAGTACCTGCTACGTAGCAAATGAAGACTCAAATAATTAGGAATGCTACCTGTCAAAAAACCTAATTATAAAGTCCCAGTGGTAGCCATTATGGTCTCATATCGTTCGCGAGAAAAATGACATTTTAAACCTGTCTGTTCTGCACTCTTAATTCCCTAATTTTATTCTCACGAACTTATCTACCGTAGTGTGTCGGGTTTCGTAAAATATTTTTGGCATCATCATAAATAGGTTGGCTTAGAATTTACGTTTAAGATGAAGTCTAAATTTTTACCGACAGTCTGATAGCGATTCTCGACCTAGTTGTTGCAGTAGGCTTGTGACACTAATGAAATTATCGTAGCAACCTTTCACATGTCTTACCTCTCTTCGGTGAACGCGTACTAACTCCTTAATTAAGCCTTCCTCATATAGATCCCAAATACTGGCTCTGTATCCCAAATGAGGTCTAGCGAGGGAGAAGTTGCCTAGTTTCCTAACTTTATCGCCGATCTTGCCTGGTACCCTTTCAACAAATCCAGGTTTGTGATTCTCTTTACCAGTTATTTCCAGAATGTTTACCCCTCAAGAGATTATGAGACAGTCTTACTCGAAGATAGGATTTTAATGGATTCTAGGCTCTCTAATTTGCTATGCTCTCTATTTTGCAGTAGGTTTTATTAGGAGAGTTGTCCTTTATCCAGAAATTTATTGCTACATATATCTTTCAAATTTAATTCTAACTGCCCTGCGCCGCAATACTTATGGATCTTAAGAACGGAGCACTTAACTTTAAAAGGTCTTGTCATAGCAGGGCAAGTAGGGATTAGGATTCAACTGGAAAACCTCCTTCACTGTCGGGACTCATACGTGGGCCCTTAGGAAACTAAATCAGCCTAAGCAGCAGTAATTTCGTTTAACGTGATTCTACGGCTGAGGTCATTTTGCACATGCAGTTTGCCATTTACAGACAGGGGAAACAGGTCTCGGACCCAATCCGAACCCAGCGATGCTGAACGTCGGTGACAGTGGGAAAAATTTTTTTCATAGCAGTAAGCCATTGTTCATCAGCCTAAGTATTTACAGTTTCTACTTTTTTGTGGGGAATGGTGCAAAATACCATGGATCTCGTGTCTATTCTCGTTCAGTTATGGACTTGGATGATCCATAGAATGTATTGTTAGTGAGCTGAAAGCAATTTAGAGCGTCCATATGGCTGTGATTGGTGTGTTTACCTCAATTTCAAAAGGTTATGTTCGACATATGTGAGATTATTCCATGAATAAATATTCGTGGTTAATACGTTGTGGGCGTTTTGTGCATTCTCGTGCGTGGTATCCGTATCGTATTCAATATGACGTCGCCCTGGGAAATTATCTCGGATTGGCATTTAAACGCAGCCTACGAATACAGCGTCCATGGTCTGTACTTCCAGTCACCTTTTGACGTCACTTTCACGTCATCCATCTTTCACATGAGAATGGGCGGACAATAAGGGTCGACGTAGCACAACTACGTGAGAAGACGTAACAGTTACCAAAATGACCCCGTTGGGGCAAGTGTGTACATTTTGTCACTCTTGCCTAATGTCACCAACTCTTTAATTGTGTCTTTCAATGAAGTCACCACAGGCCTGCGACTCACAGGTCTGCGACCTTTGAGGCTGCCTAAAGCTCCATAAAAATTGTAAATTGGGTACACTGTGCTGTGAGTAATTGTGGAGTTAATAAATATATTATTATTAATGTGAAAACGTGGATATCGATAGGAGAAAGGGGAAGCTCGTTGAACTTCCCCGAGCTAATTTTAGGGTAAATTATTTCGGACTGGTGATGGAATCATTGGGAAAGATCAAAATAGAATCCGAGTTGGTATATACATGGCGATAATTAGCAATAATTCCCTGTCGATGTGCGGGGGCATGATTATATATTACGCAGGATGAATGGCGCTGCGTTTTAAGTCTTCGGGAGCCCTTGAGGGAGTAAGAGATTTTTCACGTCAATTAAGGGAGTCAGGAGGTTTCGATTTTTGTTTTTTTTTGCGTCATCAGCAGCTGCCTCCGAAAAAAACCTCATCTTCAATTGTACCGTTCCCGGAGGGGAGAAAAAATGATAAGATCCTCGACGGGTTGTGGGGGATGGGAAGAGAGTGCTGGTTGAGCAGGATTCCCCGGCTTATTTTGGTGATTTATTCCTGAGACGTTTGGCAGCAGTTTAAACGAGCGTGTTCCAGGGGAAATTTCCTTCTCCATTGCTAATACGCCGGGAGGGTTTTTATAAATATATTAATTTGAGGTACTGAAACTCTATAGCACTCTTACTGATCCACTGTATAGGTCGTCCCTTTCTTTCATGAGAAAATATTATTCTAATCTCGGTATTTAATGCTCCAAGGATTTATAACTGATTTAAATTCATCCCAGATACCAGTATTTTACTTTATCGGAAAGAAAATTGACCTTGCTTTGATATAACAACCGTGTATGATTTCGAGTAGTTGAAATTGAGTGAAAACGTTCTCCCAAGTATCAGTAAATTATCATTCCAACCAATGGAGTTACAAATAATCTGGAAAGCTATGGATGACAGGAATCCAGAACGCAGAAAAGTTTATAATATTGCGTTCTGGTTAATTTTTGTCTCTTTAATATAAATTCTTCCAAATTTGAAATGCTTCAAAATCCAGTTACCGTGACTACGTAGTGGGTACCCATTCCATCAATTTGATATTTCGCAGCCTTTAAAAAACGTGATTTGAGAGACTGCGGCATGACTCAAATATGCTGTAAATTATACTATAGTGAATGCCTGTTATTTGCATAAATATGCTAGAATTTATGCCAAAATCGTTTAACAGTGTCTAACTAACCAGATATTTAGTTGTTTCTCTGCATGCTCTAGCTAAAGGTAAATTTAGAATCTGGTAATGTGTTGGCAGTGGTCTTTTTGTGTGATCTGGCCCCTCATACTGCATTGATATTGTTGGAAAAAAAACAAAATTTGCCAATTTCGCTTGTAAGTTTTTTATTCATGACCTGAAGATGACATATACTGTCGAATCCTGGATCACGAATAAACAACTTACAAGTGAAATTCGCAAAGTTTGCTCATTTTCCATCATGGCGAAATTTTACGAAGTTACCCCTGACATTGAACGTTTTTGTTAAAAGTATTGATATTGATAGACATTGGCATGAAGGGGGTTCTGGAATAAAATATTCGGTTAAAACACAAAAGTGAGAAACTCAAGCACTAGCAGTAAAAATCAGAGATGATATAAATTTCAATTCAAATAAAGGTGGAATAGAAGTAAGAAGATAAAGTAAGAAATTTGAGGAGACTGCAAAGGGAGAATTGGAATTCTTGGGTGATTGCGAAAGGCAAGATGGAGATCAAAAAGCTATATTTGTATTAAGAAATAACTTAAGGCTTCGCATTTAAAAAATTTCTAACTTTCATGCTGAACAACTATTACTTTGCATAATTTTAACACTGATTTTACTGACCAACTAAGGTTTCAAAACATTAGCAACTTATGTGGAATATTAACATAACTTAAATGTGGAAATTGTACTTAATTATGATTGCTCATAATGAACTTATTCGTAATGTTTAAATATGTTATTTTGGAGCATCGACGCGGGCCTTATGAAAGAAGAAGGATTATAAGATTACCAGATATAAGATCACTACACCCACAATTGCTAAGTGCGGGTGTAGTGTATGTTGGGCAGAATGGAAGTGGGTAACTTAGCAATGAGGAAGTGCGAAATTTGAGAAGATTAAGAAGGCATTAGAAAACGTCGACATAACATTGAGAAGAGAAAGGAAAACAGCATAGGACATTCATGAAGAGCAGACGTTCATGGCGTATCACAAGTAGAAGATACAGGGTGAAAACAGATATTTAACTGCAAAAAAGCAGGAGAAACGAGACCAAATAGTAGTAGTAATTTGGTTTAGCGTGCTTCTACAGCTAGGGTCACTTTGGTCCTTACTGCCATGAAAGTACATATGGATGTAAATCTTCGGCACCACTGTACGGGCTAAGGTGTTGCCTAGCTTTCCGCAAAAGATATGTCGCGCTGCAGTCGGCATGGTTCCGCTTCTTTGTGTCAAAAATGGCCGGTGTTAATAGGGAGGCCAATTCCATGCCCTTTATTTCCAGTATCTCCATTTTAATCACGGCCTTTCCTTATTAGAACCATCTTCTCTAGAGTGGCGGCGCTACAGCCTGCTTGGTCCTGATTTTTCGGTGCATGCGGAATGCTTGGCAACATCCACTGGGGCCAAGTTTAGGATCCATATGTATATTCATGCATACTGCCTATCCCTTGCAGACATGGGCAACGACACCGGGAACGAATTGGAGGATTATACCTCATGTTTCGGGCCGACACCAACGTTGCATACCTTTTGCGGTCGAGTGGGAACCGATTTATCTATCGTGGTAGGGCGTTGCCCTAAAGGAGACTAAATAACAGACCCGCGTCGCATGTAGACTTCAGTCTGTAGCAAGGATATTTCAGTGGACTCAATTTTTTCTTGCAAAATTAGGTAGAGTGTAATTCGAGTGCAGTAACACTCGCGCTAGTACATGCATGTTCGTGAAAGCAGGATTTCTAGAGTAGGGTGATGCCAATGTTGGGTTTCTCTCGGGATTCTACCCTTAATCCGATTTTCAAAATGACTGTTTAGCGTTAATTACAGAATCACATGGCCTTTTCGTTAACTTTTTCTGAAGGTTCGTGTTTTATATTTTCCATCAGATTGTCGTTTAATTGATGCTGTTTCAACGACGTGATCCGTTTCAATGTGTTGTTCAAATTGAAAATGGAAAGATCTTCGTCGTTTCACGTGGACACATTCATTTTGATTTGCCGCTCTAAATTTAGAAACACCTTTGCGTTCAGCTAACCACGTAGTTGCGGTTGTGGAATCAAAGATTTGCGCGAGGATTTGAAAGGAAGCTGGTTCGGTTTTAGCCTCTCGCAAGAGGAGGCCGCGGTGCGTCTCACCGCAGGGCCTTGTGAGGTTAATGCCGAAGGGGAAGAGCGGAAGGCTCGGCGGCGGAAGGCCTTTTAGCCCGCCGACATTGATTTGCATACCATTATATTGGTGGTTTTCTTCCGTCCCTCCCATCGATCTCCTCACGAATTCCTCCCATCTATTAATAGAGGAGGGGTGGAGGCATAATTGGAGGCAAATGGTTGGAGAGGCCTACCGACTGCTACTCATTCCCCCCATGGATTACGAATAAGCTCTGGGACGGTGAGGTGGAGAAATTCAGCGTGGATGTCGCGTGAGAGGAATGGCGGAGTTGGGAGGGCAAGAGACGTGACGTGGCCTAGGTGTCAACAAAACTGTGAATATACCGTGATGTTTGATAGTTGTGGACATAATCATGATAAAATAAAGACTATTTTTCATCAGACACGTAAATAATGAAGATAGGTACTCGTGAAAATAGGAGTAGATCGGAGAGCTTGAAGGTTCATTAGAAACTTATATAGGGCCCAAAAACACGGCAAAGGTGGGGATGTCTGAAAAAAAATCAGGCTGGGCAGTAAAAGGTCGCGGGGTAAGGCAAGGCTGCTTGCTGGTTGTCATCTTTGTTTTTAACATTTATGCTGATGAAATAGTAAGAGAGGCATGGGAAGAGATATACGTGGGAATAAAAGTAGGAGAATAGCTGATAAGTTGGTTAGGTTCGGAGACAACCAGGCGTTAGAATGTGTACCTTCGGCACTTGAAGTGCTCTCAACATGGCACTCAACTCATTTTCCCTCTGTATTTTCTCTGCTACTGCCGTGACTCAATCATGGGTCTTTGTTATCTCCATCGTCTCAGGATCAACCTTGTGGAAGTTCATTTACGATGGGTCTTTGTAATGGGAAGCTATTACTATAGCTACCACACCAAACCGATACCAGTTTTTAATTCATCTAACGATCTTATTCACTCAGCGGTTTATCAACGACTGAAATATGTGGTATTTAAAATTTTTATATATTGATTGTCTCGAATTTTTGCATGGTTTTACGCGTCAGCGATTCTGGGGAATTATGATTCCCTTTTGTTAAAACAGCAGTGGTTGATCGGAATTTTTCTGACTTACAGCTATCGCTAATGCTCCTGGAACAGACCTGCGTGAAAATGAGGGGAGGTAGAAGTAGAGGGAGTTAAAGGAAAGGTCGGAGGGGAAGAGAGTGTGGCAGTGAGAGAGAGTGAGTGAGAAATGGGAACCAAATTACACACTTTGCGAATAATGCACGAGGCACACAAACAAGGCAAGTGGAGGCAACTATCGCTATGACTTAACCAGAGACCCTATCTTGAGGTCTCATTGTGATAAGAGTTGTAACAGGACGGCAGGTGGTAGCGAGTCATCACATTTCTCGAAGCGCTTGTGCTGGCAGCAATTAGAAATGGTTTATGACAGACCCTCCCTCCACACTAAACAACCTTCCTCCCCCGTTTCGCCGGAGTTTGTAAGTTCCGTCCCCCATGTCCTAAAATTGCTCACAGCTCAGCATAAGGAACTTCATCGAGAGCTATATCTACCGATTATTTCCGGAGTAATGTATCATTTTGACTTTCCAAATGCACAATTTTTGTGATCCCGCGAATGTATAAACCTGGGCCTGGAAAATAACCATTTTGTACCTTGAAATAGCCGTGAATTTGTATTCAGCGTTCTGAATTGCCTTCCTAACAAGTTGGGACCGTGCCCGTGGCGAAGAACGGGACGGATGACTCTGCGTGGACCACGATCGAATAGCACCCCAGCCGCAGGAAATCGCGTGCGACCGGCGGAGATGGGGCGGCCGGAACGGCGTACTTTGCGATGTAATTCATTGATTGGTCGGCTAACCGCGAGAGTTTCCCGTTCAATGCACCACTGTCGTGGACCCCACCCTCCAACGTACACTCTCTCCTCTCCGTCCCACCCCCCACCCTCCCGCGCATTCGAGCCTTCCCAAAATAACCTTCCACCACCACTCCCACCCTCCCACGCAATTTCGGAGACTTATGAATAATGAAGAGCTCATTGGGCTTTGTTCATCAGTTACGGTCACTTGAGAAGGGGTTTTAAAGGATTCGGTTTTGCCTCATCCACGCTTGAGTACCTTGCTTAACGAAACGTGCGTAGGAAATGCTGTCTGACGCTAGGTTAATTGTCGAATAAGGCCGCCAATCATGGCTCTTTTAGTCCATCGTAATATTGTCCAACGGGCGATTGGTGTACATAGCTCCCGCTTACTTTTTCGGAAATTAATTTCGGCAGCGGTCGTGCCAAGTAATCTGTTAATTAAATTTGGCGAGCTAATGAAATCAAAAGGGGAACTGTCAATATTGGATAGTCCTGGATTGGATTGGTTCAGTCAACTCGTGGATTAATTTTCATGTATATGATGATATATTCAAGCATGATGATATATCAAGAATGTTTTCGAAATGATTTTTTTATAATGAACTGACCGAAAGAAATTGTGCTGGATATGCTCTGGTTGCTCTAAATGCTCAGTAATGGTTCTGAAGTGCGCTTTATATTTGATCATAGATCAAATTGACGTTTTACCTGGCGTGAAAAGACCCTTCGAGTATTTGAACTTCACACGTTTAATAGTTTTTGCACTTTATCACTCTCATTTAACTGCAATGAAATTTATGCATGCAAAAAATCTGCCCTGACAGATCTTTGTTGTTATATTGGAAAAAGTAAGTACCGGAAATTCCGCACCTAAATAGATTTTCGTGATGACTCGCTGCTACAAGTGTCTTTATGAATTACTGGTGGTAGGAACTGGCTCTTAATTGGTTGGATCGTCCATTTCCGTTAAAATTGTAATCATACAAACATTTAATTTCTTGGGTGAATTAGTGCTCTAAGATCTGTAATTGTATGGCTTAAAAAAATGAATTTCAGACTCGAAGTCTTCTCGTAATCATGCATTAATTTATGAATTGCCAGTACATTATACTTATAGTAATATAATAATGTGAGGGTGGTAACCTGGTGCGCTCTAAGGCCCATCTGATTTATCGCAGGTGTATGATTTGTGATTTTCATCAACTGTACCTTTCGATTCCTTATTAATTATATACTAATCGTTGAAAAATGGGTATCTCTGTTTTAATTACATGTTTGCACCGCGCAGAGAAGTTCGTATTAGAGAATTAAATCTTAGGATCATCGTTCATGTTTGACATCAGTCGTATTTCTGCAAGAGTTGCAAAATTGTCTGTTTTCTCCGACGTTTTCATGCTCTTCAATATATTTACTGCGTTTAAGTCATTCTCTGAATTTCAGGGCAAAGGTTTAACATTTGAAAAAGGAACTGAATAACACACCATTCTCGTCATAGTTTATTATATTTAAAAAATTCATTCCTCTTTTATTTTGTGTGGGCTGATTTTGAGAGCTCACTGATTTTCCTTTCACCATTTGGTGATGTATCGGTCAACGTAATAAATTTGTTGAAAATTGACTCTACATGCAGTAGGAATTTGAATTCCGTGCACTTTGCGTGGTTGTGAGTTAAATCTGTGTCCTTGTTTCAAACGATTGAGTTTTTTTCGGAAAATTCCCTCAGATGACACCAAAAATGGAATTATTCGCACAGTTTACCGTAAAATATAAAATTGCTTCCACGAATGGCGTTTTGCTACTTCTGAATGAGCGAGTACATATTATCCATTTCAGTAACAGAATGAGAGACGCCCTTGGCAGTGCAACTGGGTTTGACTGCTTTCAATTGAGTTATTGGTCTCATAATTTAACTCCGTGGGATATGCTGTTTCTCTTGTCTTGATGATGATGTTACGAGTCTGGTTAATGGCTGAAACTAATTTCACCAGGCTCGCCAGACATGAAAAGGCATCTGTCAGCCTCATATGGCCCATCAATTTTAAATTGAATAGCAGAATAAATAGGCAGTAATTCACTTTACATGTCAGTTTGTATTTTTTTTAGTATCGGTGTATGTAAAACCCCGTTTCCATTCCAGTGGTTAGTAACTTTTAATTTCATACAGGAAACCAATTGATGGGATGCGAAATTTAATGGAGTGAATTTTATACCTATTTGGCATTTAATTTAAGTGAAATTCACCTTATTCAATCATTTTCGCTTTCAATATATTTATATTTGTAGATCTTTTACAAAATTGGCTGTAAAAATAGTTTAACGCAGTAAGGTGAACATTCGATCCGATACAGGAGTTCATTATTATTTATGTAAATACCTTTGCGGCTGAGTTGTGAGGTTTGCATGGTATCTAAACAGTTTATTTTGGTCTTCAAATAGATCAAGAAGTATAAATGGTTAACAATATACCTTTTGTGACAACTGAGTTGTTTGAAAGATATTGGAAGGAGCAGAAAAAATCTTACATTCAAAATGTTTCAGATTTACGGAATTTTCTGTCTTCGTATCCTTATTATGACAGAGTTATTCCCGAACGTGATCGTTAAATAAATAATATTTGTACTTAAATATTTGTTTTCTAGGATTTTGTTGATGATGTTCATATACCTGAGTTAATAAAACGTAATTACAACCTAGGTTTTGATTTTGCTTCATCAACTTCAAGTTCAAGGTAATGCTTATCTAAAGTGTTCATGTTGGAGAATTCTTCAGTGCTAAATAAAGAAACTCATTTTAGGTTAATCGGGTTAGTCTAATTTCTAAATGTGTTTTGATGAATTTTATCATAGTCTAATATAAATACTTAGATCGAGTTCATAATTATTCATATTTTTCGCCTTGTAGTGATTTGAAACGTGTATCACCTTAGGTTTTTTTATACTATGCCATTGATAGACTAAAACCGGAGAATTTAAAATACAGCACCATTATTTTGAAAAATTATTGAAAGAGGCGCGGAAGACGATGTTCAACAGGGACGTGCGATTAATAAACCTGCCAAATCATTATTAAGTCCTTTAAGTTTTGTAATGAACTTAACATGAATATCGTCATCAGTACTATTAAACTTTCAGAGTTACGAGGTCAAACAGTGAAATGAAAACTGTATTCACTTAGTTAATTTTGAAATATTCTAAATGGTAGAAATTATTTACTTAATTAGTTGAGTCATACCTAACGTTGGGGCTTCATCGTTACTGTTTACTTATTTATGCCCGGTTTTGTAATCTGTGGGTAACTATTTTCTCAATATTAAAACAGAAGCCACACGTTCTTCCATGGATAATGCTCATATTATCCAACCGAGAGTCTGATGTACTAGTAATATGCGAAACTCGAACCTTCGGTTTACATCAACTGAACATCAAGGCTACGGCAGGTTATGGTTAGCGTTAACTAGATAGTATGAAAGTGGGTTTAAGTGTCATTAAATATTGCACGTACGAATTTTATTATTGAATTTTCCTTCTCACCTTTTACCTGAGCCGTATTTTGGCCCGATATTATAAACACTCATTAATACGATCCCACCTTCTGCTATCGACGTTTCGCTAATTGTTTTCCAAAGTTTTTCACAGTCTGTGCTGAAGCAACTTTAAATCGATTGTCACACCTCTCACAACTCTTCTGCCTTTTCAAAAAGTCCACACAGGCTGCTCTAACCTGTCAGGTGTGTACGCGAAGGAATAAAAATCAAGCATTTATTTTACGACGCACGAGGATTTATGAGGTGCCGTTTCTGTCACAACTCCGGCGTGATTTCACACACTGCTTTATATGAGGTGATATTTCCTCGTACCGATTGCCGGAGGGCGTTTGGAATATGCATTTTTAACGCTTAAGCAAGTGAATCGACGATTTCGGTGATTTATTTTAATAGCTATAGTCCTACTTCCTCCGTCTGTGAGCAAACGTTTTTCTTATCCGCATATGTGACGGTAAAAAGTAAGCAGATGAAAAGTGATAATTTTGAAATATATTAAATAAAATAAGTTCAACTGAGTTGAGTTACTGAATTGAGTTACTGAAGGAGAATATATGCGTTTTTGACCGACGTATATTTGTGTACCTATCCCGCTACAGTGGGGAGCAGTTGGATTTCAAGTACGAGAGAACAAAATTTTCCGTTATTTAAAGTCAATTTGTGAAATATTGAGTACATTGCATCATCTTTTAGTTATAATGCAACTCTAGTTGACGAAATATTGTTTAAGAAAGAAAATTTTCGCGTAGTTTTCAATGGAGACCTTAGGTTCATAGCAAGACAGCAATTTTAGGCTGTCAATTCCTTAGGCGTTCCACCGGAGAAGTGGGAGTGATAGTTACCTATATATGGATACCATGTATTGTATCATTAGGACGCTACATTTGCAAAAATATCTCCTCATGCCAGTGAAACGAATGCATTTAGCTGACACAACTAAATTGCTGAAACGTGTTAGCAAAAACAAGTTAGATTTGTGATTCCATACAAAAAAAATCCAGAGGTAATTTACGACACGTGAGAACAGTCAAGGGAGTGTAATTCAATGTAAGACACCGTCTCGGGTTCTAATTTAAGTAATTGTCTCATTATGCAACAATGAAAAGTATCACTTTGCAATCCAGCACAATTTATTTAACACTAGAAGGACGGCAGGGGTCATTTGACCCATTTTCAGAATTCAAATTAAATTTTCTCTGTGTAAAAAATTTTTAATCTTTCGAAACTTTTTGACTTTCTTCATTTCTACCTGAAATTAGATAAATTTACACAAATATGACTCTAATATTTTTTTTTAACTTTTACAAGAGGTTATACCTAGAAGGACGGCTGCGGGTCATTTGACCCACAACTTGGTTTGGCGCTGTATCTTTATATTCCTCTTACCCTTAGGCTCGTAATTTTTTATGAAGCTCCTTTTAATTGGTGGCATGGTAGTCCAGTGGGTATAGTGCTTAGTTATGAGTCAGAGGGTACCCGGTTCAATGCCGGGTGATGCCTCTGGACACCAATATCAAAACGTTAGCAAAGTGAACATTTTTGTACCGATCTTTCGGGAATCCACAAGCGGAAAAGGGAAAGCAAGAGGCACCCCTTATTACTTTATGTGAATTTCGCACGCTAATGGTCTTTTTCTAATGGTATTTTTCTTATTTCGCAAATCTTGTTTTTTTATCCTCACAACGAAAATCTCATGCACTCCCATTGATGTGCGTATCTTTATCTATCCATGCGTCATACAGCCATGGTTTGGACGCCTTTGAGAACCGATGCGAATTATTATTGTTCATCCACCACAAATCCTCTTCTTCGAATAACTGTTTACGTCTCTTTCCGGATTGCATTGTCACCTGACCTTGCTCTTTTGCCTGGTGTCCGGCCCCCCGCCGAGTGCCTGGGACAAACCCTTGCCCCTTTTAGGGAGAACAGAGGAATTGCCTAAGTTGTAATATTCTATTGCATTTCGGGATGCTCTCTGTCTCTCAACCTTCTGAATCATGATTGGTGCTCATCGAGAGAAGAACTTCTAATATTTATCTCATTGATATATGCAAGAGGCATCTTGGGACAGCAGCATATGTCTATAAAAAGCTGCTGAGATAAAACCTGGGGCTCAAAAATATTTTCTAGCGCAATGCCTATGGATTGATTGTTGAATATAATGAAACATTTATGCTTCGATTCAAGGGTGACTCATAGTCAAGCACTAAGGACAGATAATTTTGTTTGGCTTCTGAACCTTGGAACAATTTTCTCACTAATTCCAGAGTCTGCTGCAATCCAAGTGAAAGCGTAACGGCCGATGAACAGCTCTATGCATTGAAATGCAGGTATCCTTTTATACATAATATGCCAAATAAACCGGAGAAATTCAGAATCAAGTACTGAGATTTGGCTGACGTGAAATCTAAATACTGTCAAAAACATTTCCGTATTGTGGGGAAGATAAAGAGAGGCCATAAGATCAAGCTTTGGGTGAATATGTTGTAATGAGATTGACTGATCCATATAAGAATTCAGACATAAACGTAACCTGCAACAATTATTTTTCATGGATTCATCTGACTGAAAACTTGAAAAATAAAGGAAAATTTCTCTTGTCGGAACTATAAAAAAACAGGCGATACTTACCTCCTCCTGTCCGCATGAATAATAAAATTCATTCAACTAGAGTATATAAAATCACCCAAGGCCATACTCTTGCAAATTTCCAAGCAAAAAAGAATAAGAATGTTCTCTTACTTAGTACCTTGCACTCAGATGTCACGATTTCCGACACATAAAAGAAAGCAAAAAATCATCCTCTTTTACAACAGAAACAGATTGGGAGTATGTATATTTTATGGACAGCATGTGCCGGAAATATTCCACCCGATCAGCTGCAAAGAGGTGGTCTGTTCATATATATTTTCAATAAACTGGATCTGGCCTCGATAAATAGCTGGGTGCTATACAGGGAAACTACAAATTGTAAACTGAGTCGCATGAAATTGATCCAAAAAATTTTCGAATGAGAGTTGGGAATCTCATTTTCGAAGGAACCCATACTTTCATGCTCAAATCAAACAAAAAAAACTTCCTCAAATACCACATCCTTATCCCTTAGAGCACAAAAGAGGAAAAGGGGCCAAATATATCCAAATCTTCAAAATAAATCATCCAATGTACGTTTTCAATGCAAACAAATATTTTGTGGAAAGTGCTCCGAAAAATAACCTTGTGTCTGAAATGTACAACTAAGTATTTTTTTGTATATTTTATTGAAATGTATGAAAAACCATTTTGCTCATTATAAAATTTTGAAGTACACCTTTGTATTAATTAAAAATAATAATGCAATTTCTTGAATAGAGTGGCTATAAATTTGAAACTCAAGGCCACATAATATTATATAATTCATGGTTTTTAGAAGTGATAGTCATGTATTGTTAACTATCGGAATACCATAATAAATGCTATGATGTGTTTTTAAAGAAAGAATATGAACATTTCTACAGTAAAACAGTCTATGGGAAGAAAAAACGGCTTTTAATTTGACAAAACGAAGTTGGGGTCAAATGACCCCTAGCCGTCCTTCTAGGTAGCGCGAAACTCCCGTCCTCCTAGTGTTAAAAATTACCTGTTTCGAAACTGAGTTACATCATAAGGTTATGATGTTACATAGTTACGAAATAGGTCGTGACTAATAAAATAAGAGTGATCTTGCAAAATGTTTTCATTGTTTCATGTACTTAAATTTAACACAAAGTTTGGGACTCAGCCTTATTGCATTTTTTGTAAATATGTTTTATTGAATATTAACGAAAAAATGTTTAAGAAATCTTGAACGTATAGTTCAACTGCATTTGAGAATATGTACTGTTTAAGTTAAAGGATACCATTTTCGGAGACTTCTAAGAAAACACTCGTCAAGATTCTTTTTACTGAAGGAAGTGTCGATAAAATGTGCTTTAACTTCAGTAGAAATTTAAAAATTGTATCAAGTGATTTAACGGCGTCAATCGAGTAGAGATACTCTGAAACAATTTTCACGATCTTCTTCACGACCTGGTGTGGTGATAATAAATTGACTATCAGAAAGTCAGTTTTTCCGTCACCTTTTAGCGTTGAAAAGAGTCGTATGACGTTAAATGTGTACAGTTGAGCCAATTTTCGTCTATATACAATGTATACATATCCGACATATTTACTCACAACAGTTTATGAATCAGCGGATGGGGAAGGGAAAATACCGGCTAGCGATGCAACGAACGTTACTCTCAGCATGTTAACCATTTAATGTCAGGTGTGCAGAGTTTGGTACTTACATCTGGAGTAATTTTTAGCCCATTTTAGCTCATTTACCAATATACAATGTGACAAATATGGTAAGGTGAAAATTTATGAACAAACAAAAAAAATACTTTAAACAGTTTCAGTGTTGTTTCTGCTACCTCCATTATTTTATGATGAGTAGGAAAATATAATTTCTCGTTAATCTTAATTAGGTCCATTGCCAGGATAAAACCAGGTGCTTTTTATGCGAACATAGGGAAACACCAAATGATGTAATAGAAAGGGTTTTAATTTTTTGTCTGTGCCTTTGATCCCAATTTACCGATTAGGTAAGGTACACCGCATACTTTTTTTAACCCGTGATTCATATTAAATTTCAGTGCTTCTAAAATTATACTCTCTCCTCATTTATTTATAAGTCACACCTGGCATTCTTGGTGCTTGAAATTCGATGGGCGGTTCTTTTTGGCTATTTTTTTTATTATTTCTATTAAACAAGAGGACTTCCGTAAGGTTTTCCCAGGCAGGGAGAGTAAAGTTGCTTCTTCTTCGGAGCTTATTTCGAAGTGAACTGGACTTGGATTACGCATCTAAACTTTCATTCTGTTCGCACTGGGAATAGCATAATACAAGGGTCAGAATGAATTTATTTCCCATTGTGACATCGTCATCCCCTCAGACCGAAAGGATCCAAGGTACCGGGGATTCATTGTTTTCGTTACCCTTGGCTCACCAAGGGTCTTCCCGCGGTCGCCTTTCCTGTCGGCCTCGGACCGCCACTTTATTTTTTTGTATCGACTAAAGGGACTGGGGATCCAAGTGGTTGGGCGAAGTTATGGAAACATTCCCATTTCTCCCTTGTCCGTATCTTTTTTCTCCTTTTGTTATCCTTCCTTCTCTCTCACTCTCTGTCCCTCCGACTCCAATTTTCCGCCCGCCAAACGTCCTCGACCTTCGTCTTGCCCTTATATTTCCCATGCCGAGCCCATAACCGCTCCCCAAGCCTGCCCTCCACATCCCCCTTGCTGCCTCCCCATGACTTTCCCGAAATCACCTTATTTCTCGCTCCCGACCGCTGTCCCTTCGCCGGTACTCCTCTCTGACGGAGGATGGTGAATCATGTACGAGGTTAGATTTAAAAAATACGCAGAGTTCGTGCTCACAGTTTTCTTCGATTTCCACGACATAGCGTACTATAAATTCTTGCCATAAGGGCGTAGGGTCAATTGAGAGTATTCCCTGGAAGTACACCATTATTACCAGTGTCGTTATAATCAGTATAATGCTTCACATGAAGACGATGGGTATGAAGTGTTGCAAACGTTACGTTTGGGGCATAAAAAATGAGTAATTTCCTGTTTACATTTTTTTTTCTTCTTTTAGTCTTTCAGCCTGTTATTCACAAATTTATTTTTCTCATATTCATTCATACATTCCATTCATACATTCCATCTCTTACTGTGTCGTCCAGCATTAATTTTTCCTTCTGGGCTGTAACCTCTCAACAATTTCAATATCATCGCCTTTAATTGTGTTTATGTGGTCATTCCAAATCTTTCTTCCCTGTTTAGCCCATGCTGCCCTTTTTGCTGTTTTTATTTGTGAATATATTTAGGCATATCATGTTGTGGTGGAATGAGTAGTCATGAATGAATAGCAATGATAACTCATTCCACCATAACGAGGAGAGAACCAGTTATCTTGGGAAGTATGGAAACTATTATCCGGCCGATGGCAGATGACGGATCATTCGACAATTGAAGTGTTCATGGTAGGGGGATCACGATGTCTTGGGTTGGAAATACTTAATTATTTTATGGGTAAAGGAAAGATTTGAAATGCGGTATGTGGTAATAACTGAGGTATTATTGTTCCATATGATTTTTAGTTGGGGGCTATTGGCTTTTGGGAGGGAACTTTGAAATGGCTTTGAGAAATAAAGAAGGATTTGGGAAAAGGTGTAGAGGCTTAGGTCTATTTATATGGCCGCGTTCCGTATGAACCAGAGAGTCGGCATAAGTATTTGGAGAAGGATATGGTGTCTCAATTCTAATTTCTACTTCCGTGGAGTGAAATGACGCCGTTATGACTTTGTAGAAGAGACAGTTGGTAACGCCGGAGGTTCTAAACACCCTAACCTCTGCTGATTACTTGATTTAATAGTATTTAAGGCAGGGTCATCGGAATGGATTGAAATCTATGAAATACCGTGTAAGCCACCTTCAAGACTTGTGGCACTGGGTGATTCCGCACCAGGCACGCAACACTCATCCCAGCTTAAGGTCGAACACCACACGCTCCCATGACCACTAGACGCGAACCAGAACAGTCAGAAGAACAATGTACAGTCAAGCCAGAAACCAGGAATGGGCCAAGTGGCGAAAATGCTAACATGCAGTACCAAGGTCGGGTCAGCTCTACTGATTTATACTACCTATATAATTCCTCATACCACGGGATGCGTATGAAGATATTCATACCACCGGAAATACAGTGAAGAAGCACGAAGAAATAGCCACGAGAATAAATCAGCCTGGACCGGGAACACGGACCTTTGGCTTGTCAGGAAAATGTGTCTTCAAAATGGTAACGGTAGGGAGAAGAGGACTTAAAAAAAGCCACAACCCTTGCGGTTGCATCCTATACCAACACTTATGCTACGTATGAAGATACTCACACCTGACGAAAAAACGGCAATGAAGTAGTAGAAATTGCCTCGAGAAAAAAATCGGATTGGACCGGGAATAAAACCATGGACCTTTGACTTGCCGGACCATTGTGCATAACGCCACGATTTTTGCTCGTGGAAATTTATACACACTACTCACTCAGAATATAATATCATGCGGGACATCTCAAGTGGGGGAAAGTGTAGGTAATAATAATAAGTTGATAACTACAAGTACTGAATGTAGTCCACCGAGCGAAATTGTCTCGTGTTCATACCTCGACGGTCATTCTGACATATTAGCATTATAAAGAGGTGAATATGGATGCATGCATGTAAAAGGTGGCCAATTTAAAGGCGGTAGTTAAATTTTGGACTGAAATGAATACGTCTTATACTATTAGCCAAGTCTTGGAACATTTGGGTAGCACCTCGTTTATATGAGGGAAGTTCCCTTCCCTCCTTGTCCCTTACTTTCCACCGTTCTCGTCTTCTTCCCTTCGATTCGCCCTTATCTTCTCGCCTCGCCCACCATCGATCCGTTGGAAAGGCCGGAAGTTTTTCTTTGCACTGGATGGAGATAGAGGCGTGAATGTGTGTGGCGTGGTTGGGTGTCTGGGTGGCGGTGTGAGGGACAGAGGGGGGATGATGCGGTCGAGGCGACGGTATGAGGGGGTGCAGAACGGAGGAGCGGCAAGGGTGCCGCCGCCGCGCCGCGTGGGGCCCTTCACGGGGACACCCAAGGCGTGCCCCGGCGGGAGACTACCGCCGCGCACCCCGGCATTGGCCACTATATGTATAACATCAATGGGGCGTCGGCCGAACCAGGAAGTGAGGGCATTAGAAAACTCAGGAAAATTGAGTGGAAATTTGGGAGATATATTAAAGTTTACTCATGGTTAGAGAGAATTCCAAGCCGACCTCACGGTTGGGCGTCTGGCCTGAACATCACCAAACATGGGGTGCTTACATCTATTTTCCTTTCATTATAAAAAGGTCATCGGTTGGGAAAAATATTTGCCGGAGCAGATGGGCGTAAAATAATTTAATGATGTTTTGTTGTGGTAAGGTGCCCAAGGATGCTACCAAGAAAATGAAAGATTATAAAAATTTTGAGTAAAATACGGGGTATCCTGGGGATTTTGTTGAACCTTAATTTTCTGTGTCTGTCAACGTCATGTCATTACCAATATTGAGACCCTTTTTTATCATCCTATATACACGGCGGCCACAAATAGGGTGAATTTTAGACATGCACAAATGTATTTGAAGTATCAGGAAGTTATTATTCGGAGATATACACATTGATACCGGCTTTTGCTGGTGAGCACGGCCTAGGATTCATTTCATTTTCTCCCTTAATTTATCGTACACAAAAATGGTAACTATGGCGGAAATTATTTGAAAAGATTATTAATTATTTATCAGTAACTCGCTTATTCAACTCGGATATTACTGAATGACTCATAGCTTTTATTTTGATGCACCCATACTTTCCCGAAATATATTCCAAGTTCAAATATGTTTCTGATCGGATATCACCATCCATCCATTACGATTTATGCAACCTGATGATATAATTGGCATATATTAAATAAGTCTCCTGCAAATTTTGATGTCAACCCATTACGTTTTAAGTCCCAGTGCTCATTCTTATTTGATTATGAGCAATACAAGTGATTAAGGCAAGGGATAGCTGTACTTAAATATACGAAAGGCTCTTTTTATGCTATATCTTGAAACTTTTTCACCATGGAAGGGCTAGTAGTATCCAATTATCATATGTGGAGATAATTGGTTTAATATGACGTTTATGGTATAAGTTAATATGATGTAGTGTCATAAATTCTGCAAGCAATATGACTAATCATATAAGAGTATTTTTTCCATCAGTGTTTAACCTGTTCACTATGGCCAGTTTTATGAATCTATCATTAAAATCTAATTTTTATAAATTTTTGTCTTTTTTAAGCTAACTAAGGGAAAACAGTAAGCGTTATTTGATTAATAGAGAATGAAATTGAGAAAAGAAAATTAGTGATAACAGAAGAACATATAAACTGCTATAATAACTAGTAACTATCATGACTAAGCATGATTGATATTGAATATTTTGGTCTATAGGTACTGAAGGCATCTGTAGGGGTTGATTAAATGAACGATTGTTCCGATTAGAATCACTAGGTTCTTTAATTCCGTTCTGAAGTTCACCACGAAGTATCCGCCTCCAACATCGGAGGCATTTAATTGGGCAGCTTTCGTTTAAATGACAGAGACGCTCAAATGTGTGAATAAGTAGGTGTTTGAAATGCTAGCGTGAGTCAACTCAGACCAATTATTGGCGTACATGCGAGGTGGTGTTAAGCCGAACTGAATAAGTGGCCTAAATTCTGAAAGCATCAAAAGTTCTCTATTTAATTAATTTATGTTGATTTTGCAAAGCTGGTGCTCCTCCAGCAGCAGTTCATTTTCTCACTAGTACTCATCTCCCTCTGTGCTCGAAAGTCTTACGCTGCGAAATCATTAGCATAAATCGTCACGGCTCATCTGCAAACGCTGCACTCTTTGAAATGCTTGTTCACAACTCCTCAAGATTCATGTAGTAGGCGGGCTTGGCTAGCGTTGCGCTTTGCGAGCGGCCCTTCGGCTCATCCAAAGGTCACGGCCACTACGTCGACCTCGGCTCCGCTAAGGTGATTTGGCATTTAAAACGCGCGTGTTGGTATTTTGATTTAATTGCTATACTTTGCTATCCCAATCGATTATAAAAAAAATTATGGCAATCTGTTGCGGTTACTAGATATTTTGAAAATGCTTATTCAGGATTTAGTTCAGTCTTGCACTTAATTCGATTGGATCCTTTTTTACTTTATTTTATTTTTTGTAACCGTGGCGTGTAATCGTATATCGCGCCTCCCTCGATATTGGAAAGCTGCGTGGCGAAATCCTTTTGTGGTGAAATGTCAGTCTTATAGTTAGACACGGCCTGCAGGGCCTTTGACAATGGGATGAGACGCGGTGGGTTTTTATACGGGGAGCCTGGGTCATTATGCAGATATATAATGAGAAAAAGAGTGAAAGAGAATGTGAATGAGTTTGGTCGAAAGAGAAAAAAACAGAGTGGGGGGGAAGAAAACAGTGTGGATAAGAAGAAAAAAGAGGAATAGGGAGAAGGATAGAGAGGCATAACATCGGGTTATGAGTATGAGGAAACATTGAAGTACCGATTTACTTTTTTTTCTGCAATAGGCTCATAATTTGGTTCGCTGAAAAGCCATTTCAATTTGACCGAGGAAGCATGCATAATAAGTTCGCAACTCACGTTAGCCGTGGAATTACGATGGGAAATTTTAGAGAAAGCGTTGCTTGACACAACCCATTCCCCACTATCCTTCTAAAAAGTTGTTGCATGCAACTTCCGTTTAATGAGTAAAATCGACAAATTGCAAATATTTAATGTTTCCTTTTGCCTTATGATGATTTATCTTGTCGTTTTACTCACTAGGGCCTATATGTCGAAAAATTATATACTATAAAAATTGAACGAATTCCTCCTAATTTCTGCGCAACTACCCTAAAATTAATCACCAACAGTTTACGATACATTAAATGGCATGCATAGAAATGATTTGATGTTGAATTTTTGCCCGTTTTCCTTTGAATGAACTTCTTTTTATTTCGGCGTGATTCTTTTAAAATTATCTGCAACTAAATTAATGCTTTTTGAGTTGAATGGAGCACCAAATATTTGTGCCAAATGTTGGCATATTGATGGAGAATGTTGTGCGTTTTACTCAATGAAAGGACATTATTTGATGTTTATTTTTTTCCGATTCATTATAAAATGAAGTATTTTACGTTTAGGAGTCGGCTTGCTCTTTTAATCCGCGAATAAATCGTAGAGGTTGATAGTCCACTATAACATACGCTTTTAATATCCGGAAATTTTTCTCGGAATTGCTGGATTATTGGTAGTCGTCGGAGGAAAACTTTCTCAGTGCTTGGTGAATTATTATGCCAAATTCCCCAGCACCCTATCAACTAAAGCGGTTTTTTGAAATAGCTTTTTTCAGACCTACCTCTGGAAATTATGATATTATTCCTTTTAGAGTTTTCGGTGAATAATGCTATGCTATTCGTCACTACTCACGTGTTACCGATTTTTCTACTGACTACATTTTCTGCATTTCTCCATATAGAAATAGAGCGCTTCGAAATCAGAATACAGTGGTCATCATTATCATCAGTCGGAAGATATCATTTCTGCAGCTCTGCTCTCGATTCTCCTTTCAATTCTCTTAACAGTTTTTTTTCTCTTTCTTAAGTCTTGTAGTAATATCCCTCATGATTTACTTTAAACCTTTGTTCACGGTCATTTTTAGATATAATGTTTGAATACTAGGTTGATACAACAGATGTGCACCTTCTGACATGGTTGAGCAGAGTGAAAATTTCTTTTGGCCCAAAGTTTTGTGTGCAAATAATTTTGAATCAAACGAATAGAACATGCTTTAAATTTCCATTGAAATGTATGAAACCAACCAATCAGCCTCGTAAAAAAGCGTTTCTATCCGCTCTATTGGAGTGCTGCGATCACGGGTGTTGGTTTTGAGACATTTTGTGACTTGGTTACTATGAACTGAGTAAAATGTAGAGCTCTTAAGACTGTTATTATACTTTTGAGTGCATGGAAAAGAGAGTTTATTTTCTACACAGAATTAAAAATGTAGAATAAGAAGCTAAAGTTTGGTCCATTATTGCCTCAGTTTTCTGATCTTAGCCTCTTTTATTTTTAATAAACCTGCGCAGCTAATCCCAACTGTTGACATTGCTATGAACCCTTTCCTGATTCTGAAAAATCCATAGCCTTCATTCATATTTACTATTTATCGTCTTTTATTTCTTTTCCTCATTTGGGACACTGTGTAAAGAGGGAAACACCATGTTGCTTTATACAAAATTTGGACGAAATGGGTTTAGATGAAAGACTTGCATGCAAAACATTAAATCCAAATTAAATCGTGGGACAACGGCTTTATGTATTCCATCCTTGATGTAGTTGTATCGGTCACATTCCTTTCAGAAAGGAAATGCGAAAACGATTCACGCCAAACATGAACGAATGGAGATAAAAAGTCCTGAAGAGGCAATACAAAATAAAGAAAGAGATAAAACTGAGGCCATTTCATGGGATTGAACGCGCAAGTACTGAGCCCATAAAGCTCTATCCCGACAAATAGTATATTGCTCCTGAAATGTGATTCTCTTTTTGGGAAGTGGCGCGAATTCCCAAGGATTTCGAACCTCTATTTGAAGCGGAAATCCCGGCCACATAGGCGGTAACTTCGGTCCGGGTTTAATGTACATTTAGGAGAAAAATGTATATTCGAATCCCATGGAAGTCATTTGAGAGAATTGCCCAGAAATACGTCCCTTGCAGTCCATCAAACTAACATCAGTATCTTCGAGTATCGTCTAATGTAATGAACTTTAGTTGAAATTGGATTTTTGACGAGATTTTAAAAGCCGTAATTCAACATTATAGGGAATGATTTCGATGGTAATGTGATGATTAGATCAGTGGAGATGTGGCATTAGTATTCTCTTAAAGTCTCTGTTTTGCTATCATATATACTCTCATTTGTAATTTTGAGTAGTTGATGTTGAAACTTCTGGTCACAAAACACACTGACAGCCTTGAAAATGGCAGGAAAGTCTCCTGCGGAAACGTCGGCAATCATAGAAACCCTAACCCGGTGGGAAACCCGAGAACAACTCATCAGCATCATTCGCCGGGAAAGCCTGAAATCATACAAACTGACAAATTATTATGTTCAAATATTTAAAGATCACCATGAAATAGAAATTTAATGATTTGAAACTTTATCAATTAACTCATACTACCATACCCTTGTATTTCCTCTCAGTTTTTGTGACTCTATAACTTGGCATTTTGGCACTTTTAAGTCTTTCGTCTCCTTGTGCATGTCCTACGCCCATTGATATCCGTTTAAAAATTGTCCACGACTGCTTATTACTCAATTATACCTACTTATTTTTCAGTTAGCCTCTTTATGTAGAGGTTGTTTTGTCATCCGTAACGCGGTGGACGCAATCGGTAGCCATAAGCGTAGTTTCGTGGTCAATGATCCGAATATACCTCTTCCACATGTTTTCGAAAGCCATCTGAAATATTTTAAAGCCGACTTGCTACATGTGTAGAACGGAGTAAATGTAGTTTTTTCTTCTAGTTTCTGCATTTAGGTTTTGTGATCGTAGAGCTGTGTAGCTAAGGGTGATATCTATCACATTACGAATCTAAAACTACGGATGTATACGCTCCTAAGCTTCTGTAATCGTGCTGTCATCATCTCTTCATATTATGCGGCAGTGAAAGAACTAAAGAGTGACAGTAAATTAGTCAAGAGAAGAATTAGGGCACGTTTCTCTATCCAATGGATCTCTTCTTGCCTTCCAGACAATTGAAGCCACCTTAAAATATTTTTTTGATCCTTTTGAATACACAAAGCCGCTTGCTGAGCGCCTAATGAGCATCGAAAAATCAATAGAAGGGAATCAAACGTCCAACATTTAATCTATGAGAAAGGGAAGGAGATCTGGACGAGGGGGGAGTGATAGGGGACTTCAGAAGGGAGAGGATTGAGGAAGGCACCGAAAGGGATTATAAAGTCGATTACATCGGAGTGGAGAAAGAAAAGGAGAATTCTGAAGGTCTTGGGATCTCCTTAATGGATTAGAGACTCGCAAAGGTTGGCTGAAAAAAAATGTAGCGCGGAAGGAGATGTTCAAAGATGGACGTGATAATGATGTAGTTACCGAATCATGATTAAGTCCGTTATTTTTGCAATTAACTTAAATGATTGTAGTCATTATTACAATAAGCGAGCAGAGTTATTGGCACGAGCAACCAAAATTCTTGGGAAAAGGGTATGCCATAAAACTAAGCACATTTATTATTCCGTCCGAATTAAAAGACTGGGTGAGCGGATATTGCTTTATTTAAAATGATGAAACACAACTAAATGCTAATAAATAATGTAGAAATGGTTTTAATCCTACAACTTATATACTGAGTTCGGTCATACCTTACGTTGACGCTTCCTCAGTACTGTTTGTAGGTTAAATATAATTTGAGTTGATATGTTCATCTATAGGTGTCAGAGACGCATGTCTGTGCTTGCTGATTTGCTGGCGCAGTGTATTTACTGAATTCTCTTGTCCGTATTCAGTTGCCTCTTCGAATTTCCGAACGCCGACATTGCAATGCTCGTCAATCAATTAAAAAACAATATTCATTGTTCTAAGGGTGCTTATTGTATTGCAATCATGAGTTTCATGAGCTCATTTGTGTGCCCAATGCTTCCCGTGGGAAAATCACGGCTCTTAAGTCGACTTTCAAGTCAACATTTTCTAGTTAACTATAAGCTTGGTGTGATAACCTATCGATAACTCTCACTTCAACTAGCCAATAGTCAGTATATTATTCAAAATTCGTATTGGAAATTTAAATCAAGTTAAAAATAGGCTAAAAAATCTTGCTGTTTACGTTCACCTGACATTTTTAAACCAGGTCTGAATGTCATACGAGAAAGTAAAATTTACCTTCCATTCTTCCACCATCTCGGGTGTTTTGCATTATTTTTAAGTTCTTTTAACTACAGAAAATACGCTCTTAATGAACTTCCTTTCAATGAATGTTTAGATGAGGAGCAGAGGTCGTATTACGATAGGATTTTCAAATTTTAGTGCTGATTTTGCTCGAATTCCGCTAACAGTTTATTTCACGAAGAGATGTTCTAAAGTCTTTAACTTGAACCCAATACTTCAACCTTTCACTGCGTTAAGTGATTACTGATTTATCTCATAATATTTTTCAATCATCGACTAAATTATTGTCATTATTTTTTGTTTTACGCAGAAATTGCAAAATTATTTATTAAACGTTGTTTCATCTTGGTAGTAAATTTACCGCTTTCGATAAATTACCTCTGGAGATATACTTGATCTCCGCAGTAGAGGAAAGAAGCTTTCTGAGCTTGTGGGTTGAAGTTGAACTCCATTGTCAGAGGATAAAAATATTCATTCGGATATATTCAAATTTCTTACCCAAAGGGTTTTAAAAAATTTACCTTTCACTCTCTCTTAATTTGTCTACCCCCTTTATTGCTTTCAAAAACTGCAATTCTCTCCTCCATTTTCTTACCCGATCACTTTATATTTTTTCTTCCATCAGAGACTTCAGCAATCCCTTCAGATTGTCTCTATCTTTCTCCTTACCCTCACCTCATGTGCCCGTAGGTTCCATGGTGAGATAAATAATTCTCCTCATCATTCCCACAAGGCGGTAATCCATAAGAAAAGAGGTCATCAAGTTGGATCATCAGGTTTGCAACATGGGATAGGTCCCTTTCCACCCGCCCGCCCGCATAACCACTACTATCACTCCAAAACCTTCCTCCTCGTGATGACCTAAGCGATTTCACTCAGCGGCCGAGCAGGTCAAACAAGCAAACGACGCTTCAAGCTGTAATTTCACGCCTTGCAAGCTTTGCGATTCCCCCGGAGGTAACGTGGAAAGTACTCCTTCAAATTATAAAGGATGCCCCTGCACGGGAAAGGCGGCAGGAGCCATTTTCTTGGTTTTAGATAAGGATTTTCTCGGAGGGAAACGTGAAGAAGTTCAGAATTATCCTGTCCAATGCAAGTTCCATCACACCGCGTTCCCTCTTTCCGGATAGTCAAAAAAGTTCAACTCTCGGTGATAGGCTTATAAAGCTGGCTCTGCTTTTATAATTCCCTGCATACTGCACTATCCTTGCATTCCTCTTATGCTTCTGTCACACTCATGAATTGCGTCATACACGACCTACTGTTCTTAAGTCTCCTAATATTCCTTCTCTTTAGAGTATCTTCCACCCATATTCACCCAAACCCTTATCGTTCTACCCCTTCCTCTCACATCATTCACTTCTGTATCATAAATCTGCTTCGTTAATCAATTCTCAACCTTTCTTTTGACATTACCAAACCAACGAAGCACACTCCTCACCCATACATGTCCATTACTAGAGCATCCATTCCACATTATTTCATCACCCAATCAATCCTAACCCTATTCCTTCTTCTATTACCGAAAACTCGGCGTATTCAATACGCGATACCAACTGCATTTAGCCTTATCTTATGCTTATCCTGGAATTCCCAGGTACCAATGCATATAACAATTAAAATAAAAAAAGCAAGTTAAAAATGCAATGTAAGTTAAAAACCGGTAGTGTTGTAGGGATTTGAGCTTAGCAAGCGCTGAGGTTATGTGCTTCACATTTTAGGTTGAATTTCACCTATTAACACTATCGGAGTGTCATTGCAGTGCATTTACTTATTCTTTAGTTACACCAGTAAGGGGGGTTCTTGGGGTGCGGTGATAAACCGAGGAGAAATGCAAGGATGTCAGTTATCTCCAGCTCTATTTAACGTATTCGGTGATAAAATACAGCTTTTTAGATAGTCCAATGACCTGGAGTCCTTGGAGTCCTTGATGTGAGAGTGAAAGTTAGTGAGCAGTTGGCAATGCCAGGTATATGCGTAAGCAGCAAATCACCTAGTGCCATGCACCTCCTTAATTGAGAGATTGAAGTCATTGTTCGACTTACAGTGGACTCAGGATGAGTTATTTGGAATGTGGGTTAACCACGAGAAACGAAGTAAACGAGATTTTCCCGAAACAAAGGAGGCTAAATGTGCCACTAGTTCTCTTTATAGCTAGAGCAGGCGGAACAATTTACTTAGGTAGGTGTTTGAGGAACCGCTTAAGACAAAAACGGGAAATATTCTTGAGTTATTAAAGTTTGAAAGGGGGGAAAGTCTGGGGAAAGATTTTGAGTAGTTTTCGCAAAGTGCGTTTGCAGAAAGAAAAGAGGACGGAAAGATACGAGCAAAGACTTTAGAAAAAAGAAAAGTGTAAAATAGAAGAGAGTTAAGACAAAATCAGCGTGAGGCAGAATTGGCGGATGGAGTAGGGTTAAGAGGCAATGGGTTGTTGAAGGCCATCATGGAAAGGGGAGTGTTGGATTAGTGAGGAAAAACAAAAGGAACTTCTTTGGTAATGGAATAGAAAATACCAGAAATAGTGCCGAGATGTTAATAAATCTGGTTTGACATTTTGTTATGCTCGCAACTACTTCTGAGAGTAAGCATATCAGGAGCAATATCTCCAGAGGGTTGCATGCAGCTTATGGTGAAACTTATTTATTTAACATTACATCCGAAACTTATCTAAGGAGTTTCACTGTGACGTAAATATACAGGTATGTTTTCCACACACTACTTAAGTGATAAACATCGTCCCTTATAAAATTTTAAGGACGTATAGCTATTTTCACTGCTTCTCGAATCAGTTATGGATAATAAGAAGCTGTTTTAGCTATTGCTTTACCGTGTGATAGCCAACCGTTAAAGATTTTTCGTATTTAAATTTTTAATTAAATTTTTGTTTTTAAATATTTGGTTTCTATATATTTTTTAAATCTGGAAACAATTATCAGTCATCCAACGGCCGAAACGGAGCCACATATCTAACTTCTTCAGTCTCCTGATGACGTTTCCAGAATGAGGAATGAAACTTTGAGACAGATATTTCTCCACGCAGCAGTTAACCCGGAAATGTATAAGAGTAGTACATCTTATCGCTGCGAAAACCTTAAAACAAAAATTACTTAATAGCATTAAGATTTTTAAGTAAATTAAAATTCGATCTTAGCCAAGAATGAATATTAGAGTCGACCGCTGGAAAGGAACGGAAAATGTAGTTATTCACCGAAAATTTGGCTAAAAATATGTATCACAAATATGCAGTTAAAGCCTATTATCTATGATTTCGCTGGCTAGGAATGAGGATGAGATGCAAAGTTAAAATAACAGTAAAGTATTGCAATTATACTCCAAACAATATAAAGGTGATGTTTTGAACTACTTTTGAAATGGAGCCTTAATTGATGCATTTTGCGTGTCTTTAATTCGTTCATTCTTTGGAGAACATGGTATATTTTTTGAAAAGTAATTGATTTTAAGAAGATAGAACAGCTTGAAGTTGGTTTGTTAATTGGGGAGGCGATCAACAACGAGGAAATTTGTGCCATTATTTATAAGTAGTTACTTTGGTAAGTAAAAGATGACTTGGGGAATTAAGGAAAGGTGGGGTGAAGTGTAGCATACCTAAGGCAGCACTCTATAACAGCTTGAATGAATTGGTCTGAACTAGATCCTAAGTTGCTTTTCTAACGAGACATAAATAAAAATCAGTAAGTTTTACAGAACATTTAAATGTCCGGCTTCGTCGAATATTTGACATCATTAGGTCCCTGATGATGTTGATTACTGTCACCATGAAATCATGAAATCATCATCATCATCATTACCTTACTAGAATTTGAATTAAAAAAGATTATTTTCTTACGGGACTTGCTCCTTAGAGACAAGAATGTAGTACATGCATGAGTCACATGACATTTTTTAAATTTGAAAAAAAAAAACATGAGGGTGCGAAGCAATGAGAAAAAAATGACAATAAATATTAAAATTAAACTAAAACAATATAAATCGGTATTACAGTTAAACTACAAGTAGACGTTCGGCAACATACTATAAGTTTACGAGGTACACCTGATATTTACATATTTTTGACGCTGTCATATCACATTATTTAGAATTCGAAAAAATATTTATAATCCTAGGAACTTGGCTCCAATAGGAAAATACATGTTACATCACATTTTTAAATTCGCAAACAAAAACATGAGTAATCCCATTCAGACCTCATTATATTGACTATTCAACGAACCCGGTCGTTCTAAAGACATTATTCTGTGAAAATGAAAAACGTTTTATCGTAGATAACCTACAATGAAGATTCACAGAGTGGAGCCTGAAATTATTGAATTTGATTTTTAAAAAATAAATGGAGCGCCATGGCGTCCGGAAGTTTCAGAATGGTAAACGTTTCTTCGAAACGCACTGTGGAGAGTAGTGCTCTGGGTGATTGAGTTAATTTTCGAAATCCCGTTCCTTCCTCGCCTCCCCTCGGGGTTGTGGAAGCATAATGGAGGCACGGAAGCGAGTGAGAGGAGGAAATAGTTCCCCAATTGTGTTCTCCGGGACGGGGAACTTGTCTCTCTCTCTATCTCTTAGCCATTCGCACTGAGTTCCTCTCTCCCTCTCACTCCAGCACCAGCCAGCTAACCCAAACACCCAAGTGCTTCGACGACGGAGACCGTCGAAGATGTAATTGAAAGACGGACAAAACTCCAGGAGATCCCGCGCGCGCGGAAGCACTGAGCGAACGAGCGATCTCGCCTCTCAATTCGAACGCCACCCACCCCCGTAGACGAATCCATTCCCTTATCTCTGCCGCTCACTCGCTGCTTGATTCCCCCGTCGCGTCGCTGGAATTGTTTCAAAGTGACTGAAGCGCAATGCTCTGCCCTCCCCCCTTAGCCTCAATTGCGTCGCTGATATAAAATATTGGGAAAAGGGGTTTAGGAATTGACAAGAGATGTTCTGCACCGGTGTAGTAGATACCAACCCCGCGAGTTGCCACAGCGCAGTGTGGCTGGGAATGTCAGGACACAAGCCATATTTGTGTTATTATTGTAGCCTTTAAAAAAAGAGGAAAAACATGAGAGAAAATACGAGGGAGTAAGGGACTGGCTTTAGAAAGGGAAGGATGGACGGCTGCAATCAGCCAATCTTACAACTGAACGACCAATGACGATGGTAGCAGCTTTTCTTTCGTGCTAGTGCACTGCTGACTTCCAAGCACAACAGCTTACTTGCATTCCATTCGTTACAGACCCTGTGCACTAGTCAGTGCACTTCAAAACAGATCGGAAGCAGGCTTCATATGCACTAGATAATAAAAGAACTTCGACAATCGCAACTGTAGCTGTTTTTGTGTTGATTTTCCGCTGGTAACGCGATTCGAACCCTAAGAATTTGGGATTTTTAAACAAGCCGCCACAGCTGCAAGTAATAATTTTATTTTGTAATTTTAATCAAAGGATAAAATAACTGCTCACCATTGCATACTTTTTATAAAAAACCCGTTTTTGTCGCGGTTTGTATCTTCAAAACTGGATATGTCCCGGTTTTCGGGCATCAGAATATGGTCTCACCTTTTTTTAGATTTATGTTCATGCAGGTTACGTTTTTGTAAGATGACATAATTATGACTGAAAACCATCGAATGAGGGGAAATATCTAAAATGTAGAGGAAGATTAAAAAATTTGCCAAACTTTCTTCGATTTTATTTGTAAGAGGATTGTGTGACTCAGGAATAAGAGGATTGTGTGACTCAGGTTACCATACATCCTGAAGAAGCGGGATTATCCTGAAATTCGGCTCATAAATTAGGCCATTCTGACTAATATTATGACACTCAATATTACAATAGTTTGCTAATTTTATTTAATTTTCTATTTGAATATTCAAATTATTAATATAAAAAACATACTTATAATGAAATTGACATTTTGTGATGCTCTGAATTTTTACAACACAATTTTGGCGACGATAGATGTTTGTGTCATGCGTTTGGAAGCGAGGGAGAGAAGAGAATGGCGTGAGGTGGACGAATTAATGATTAACTTTATTAATTCTCTAGGAAAACCCACTACAGCAAGAAAACAATAAATAAATCGTACATTTTCCTCATATAATGGTGACTCAGACATTTAGCTGGAAAAAATAAACGTTAGCACCATTTTTATGTCGTGCTTTTAATTAGCAATAATATCTATCGTAGAATGATTGGAGAGATGAGGAAGATTAAATGTGAGAGGATAGGAAGTTCTTAAACTAAGAGGCAGTAATGAGGAAGGAATTACGGTAAACGGGTAACGAGCTTGGGGGATGTGAAGGAAACTAGGGTCAGAGTGGATTAACCTATGTGAAACACATGTTCTTGGTTGAAATAGTTCATATAGGTAGGCGCAATTCAGGTTGAGGAGGAGAGAGAAAAGAACCCAGAAAATATGTTCTTCGGGAAAGAGGCAACAAATTAAAATCAACTAAATAATTATATACGTGATAAACTCTGCGAAGATTAAATATTAATCTAACACAGCAGTTTATAATCCACTGAAGAAGGTTATCAAAAACATTGGTTACGTCAGTATAAACTAATACACAGTAATCCAAGAATGAAAAAATTAGAGAGGATACAAATATAGTTCTAGTAGAAACTGAAATATGTTTTTATTTGCGATTTCAATCGATAAAATTGTCTTATTTCCCGTATTACACATTTCAAGGGCATGCTGATCCCATGGCAAATCAGATAAAAGAGTTGAGTCCAAGATGGCGAACAGTCTTTAACTTTTAAGGTTGTGGCAAGAGACTTTAAGGAACGAAGGCGAGAAGAATCTTGGAAATTCATACGAAATTGTTCGAGGAAGGAGATGGGTAATTTTTCCAAACGTTTTTTTTGTTGCTTTTTTTGGGAAAGGGGTGCGTGGTTATGTGTGTGTGTGTGCCAGGGGGTGGTACTTGGGGGCCTCGAGTGCGTGCTGAGAATCATCGGCGGGAGGAGACAGAGGGACGACGAAGGACGAACGCGCGCCGGAGACAACTCAGCCCTCTCTGTCTCCCCTTCGCCGGTAATTGAAAGAGTGGAGAAAATGAAATGGCCGAAGGGGAGGGAACCCTCCCCCATGGGATTCCCTGCGAAAGAGGGGGGGAGGTAGGAGTAGGACGACCGTGGAGCACAGAATCTGGAATGCTTCCTCTGGGGACGGTACACTAAAAAGGACGGAGGACCAAAAAAAGAAGAAAGGAAATCAGGGAAGATGGCTGCCGAGGACGAAGACTTCAGGCTCGGTCTGGATGGCTTAGAGGGTGAAAAAGATTCCTAATGGGAAATATGGAAAGGGAATTGTCTAATTGGCATTTCGCTCGGGGTAACGTTGCGTCTAAATGGCTTCTTCTTTCACGAAAAGGGGGGAATGCTTTTCGCCGTTTCAAGGCATCCATGTCGTCTTTCTCAAGCTTAAGTGGGTGAGATGTAATGTTTTTTATTCCTCAACTGCGGACAAATCGATGGTCAACATGTTGCTCTTGGCATTAGTTCCCGAGGTGCTAGTGTTGGTTAAAGTTGACGCAGAATATTTTGATCATCGGCATGATCCTCAAGAGTGACGATGACAATATTATCTTCACTGCGATAGCAGATGGATTTCTATATTCCTTGTGGAGTCCTGCATATTTTAGTTGAATTGTTAAAGCTCATTTAGAGTAATGGGATATCGAACAGCTGTTAGATGCTGACTGGATTGCCCAGTTATTGCTTTGAGTTCTTATGTAAATTCATATGCCAGATGGTAATTCATCAGATAACATCAATATTTTACTGCCAAGTGCAAGTTGGTCTCTGGATTTACTTTGTGGAACTGACTCAAATGCCTCATGATTTCTCACTCGCTATGTTCCACTTTCTTTATTTCCGCTGATAATGGTTTCAAAATATAAAATGATATTATAGATGTCGAAAGCATAGTTAGTGAAATTAATGTGTGCAATCGACAAAATGAGAATAAATCCATTACTGCGTTCCATTACTTATATTCCATTACTTATATTCTGCATTTTAGGAACTAATTTTACTACCATCAAACACGTATCCAGTATTTAAAAATATAGGTAAATAAATAGATATTCTTATATGCTAAATGGATAGATCATTGCTTCCCTAATTGGATGTCACGACACCCTAGGGTGCAGCGTCAAGGTGTAAATATTAATTTTTATGAAAAATGTGTAAACGTAAAGTTTTTTATCTGTGAAACAGTTGTTTAACGTATTATTATTAGGAAAAACACGTACACAGTATTAAAAATTATGTTAAATAAATCACCTTTGATATAATTGAATCTATGTTTATAATTAATATAAGTCATGTAAAGTTTTGTGTAGGAACTAACAGAGTTTCGTAACACGGAAAGGTTTGGGAAGCACTCCGATAATCGTCTTTATGTGTGCGAGGGTTAGATTACTCAAGACTGTTCTGCAAACTAGCCTCTCATCAAATTTGAATGAATGTAATATTATTTTATGGTAATTTGTGAAGCATGTGAGAAGCATACGTATTTAAGCATTGTAATGAATAAAAATAGGCACTCAGCTGAAAACTTTAACACTGGAAATCTTCAGTGGTCAGGCCACCTTAGTCGGTCCCTCGGGTCGGAGAGGAGTCATGTGCCCAAATTTTCACAAAAAATGTGAAGATTGAGAAATATATATGTACTTGTGAGGGAAAACGGGAGAATTAGCGAAGTAAACTGTTAGAGGAATGCTCTCTTGATTATCGCTCAACGCTTTGAAACTTTTATATTTGTACTGTGTTTTTTCTCATCATGAATTCTATCTATAATTTCCACCAAGTGTAGCCACAATCGACTATATTTGATTTTTATTTCATGGTCGTGAAACATTCCTTTTCTATTCGCGGTGTCATTTGTTTACCAGTGGTGAATGCAAGAGTTTTATGAAAATTAAAGAAATTGCTGGTTAATATGCGCTCTTCTGCAATCAAGTTAGTGTTGCGGTATTTCTTCCGATTTCCTCCGCTCCAAGTTGATCATGGTTCGAGGAAATTGGACGAGAAGCATTTCTCTTCGAGGATTACGAAATGAAGGCAAGCGGTACTTTTTTCCTTTGAAATATTCATGCAAATTACTGCTTTTTGGCAGAGATTCACAATTTCACTGCGTCTTTGTGGAAGTCGACCAAGATGGTAAGCACACACTGGTATTGGCTGGCTCGCAGTGGAAATGCTCCCCTTAAATAGCTAATCTGAGACGAAAGGAGGGAAGAGAATCGATAAAAATGTTATGCGTCGGAAGCCGCGCTGAAGGGGTTGGGCATGAATATTCAACCAAGTCGGCTTACGAAGTATTGGGGTACCCGTGTGAGGAAAAGTAGGCTAGATAAATCTTTAGCTGTTGCTTCGTGTTCGATTATTCAGATTTCTAGTTGAGTGTATCAGGGCAAGTTTATCTTTCGCGGAGTGCGATGAAAAAGTCCTGTACTTCGAGATTACGCTCTTATCGTGTCTTATTACCTGAACCTTTGGTAAGTTTGGCCTAAAAATTTGAGAAAGCGTTGATAACTCCGCATTTTACCCGCATGTCTCTATCGGGTTTTCGGATATAAAAAAGAAAAATATTAAATAGCTCTGTAGAGGTTTTTAAGAAGCATAACGTAAGCCTTTTAGCATAGCTTAAAGATGCTATCGTTGCAAAATCGGTGGAGTTGCTGAATATTCCCCGGGACGATTATATTCACTGCAATCATGCTGAAAGTATATGGTCAATTAACTATTTCCTGGAAGAGTTATTTAAATCAGGTATATTTGAGCATTATTGCTCACCCTTATTAACTTTACCAATGCATATAATTCTGTAAAAGAAAAGGATAACTAGCATTGTAATAAATCTGTGCATGAACTCAAGAAGAATTTGGCCAATAACATAATAGCACAGAGGAATTTTGGCGAAAAAAACAAGGTGTAACAGTCAAGTAGGGGAGTACAGAGGCCGTATTTTCCTTAAAAGCTTTTTTTTTGTTTGAAGTAATAGAATCTAGCGCACTGTAATAGTGAGCTCAGGAAACTTATTTCCCTGAGTAGCATTACTGAACTTGAGATACTTTAGCGTCATTGTATGCTCTTAACCACTAGTTAAATCTCCATCAACATCCGGGACGCTGGGATATTGAGGCGTGGAATGCTAAAAAAATTGTGATATGTAATTTGCGATTGAACACATTGAATGGACCTGGTATGTGGATGATTTCCTGTCATGTAAATTTCATAGTATGTTATAGATAATTGATTGAGAGAAAATAAATTACCCAAGGCCGTACTCTTTACTGGGCGAAAAAAGGGGGGGAAGAAGGGATGAATAGGGTGTTGGAAGGTTAGTAAGGACGTTAACCAGACCAGATAAAAAAGGCCAAAAAACCAGAAAAAAATAAAAAATTAAAACATGCACTCGCTCACGCACGCTTCTCACAGATTTGCTCATAGTATGTTGAAAAAATTTTCTTTTTATGCATATTTTTCTTTTCTTCCGAATATGCTTACGCTCCATCCGGCATATATTCCACATTGTGAATTTACAATTCCATCCATTTAATTCCTTGATTTGTCCATACATTGTCTGCATCGTTTATGTAATGCACACCTGTTTGTTTGTTTTGATTTCTAATAGGACTATTTCCATTGTTGTGTGTCCGTTAAGAACAGCTTGTCCGAGAACAATCAAACTTTTTCTTTTCTATCCTATGCCGAATAAAAAGTTTTGAATGCAATCTTAGTGAGAATCAATTGTAATTATGCATCGTTGTGACTTAATCGACGTTCAAGTTTCCGCAGAAACTCCCCATCTGCCATCTTCCTCGCATCGCTCAGTCTCATATCCCGTCACTCGACCTCCCTAACCACATGAAATCTACCATGATCGATCTGTAGGAATGGGAAGCTTTTACTGACACCATTCACAATCGGATTGAATTTGTGTACTGACCTCGTCAGGTTGCAAATGTTTGATCATTAGCAGTGACTGTTTTATACTCTGTTTCATTTGCACTAGTTCTAAAGCGCGATTATGCTATACGCCCATTTCTTCTTGGATTAATGCACAGATATCTTACGTCACTAGTAGTTTATTATACTTCATTTCAACTGTAGTTCTCTATTTCCCTTTGCTTTTCCCAGTATGTCCCTTAAGGTGAATATCTCGCCCTGGAACTTTTCCAATTAATTTTTCACCTTTCTATATCGCATTTAATAAAAATAAAATGTGCAAAAGGTGATGAAGTGGACCTCATTTTTGCGGCTTTGAATATCAAGGCTTGTTCATGCCTTTAAGAAACAAAGGGCCTCTATTCAAGGAGGCGCCAGCATTGGGACTAATTTAGAAAGGCCTTTGCGGTGACGAAATTTTTACGTCATGGACACAACAAAGGCTACGGTTTTGATGGCGCAATATAAGGATTCGTTGATGCTTTGACGTCGTAGCCTCAGAATCGTCGATGTTCAACAGTTTCGAAATGTTTCTGTGTATCATCCCCTTTCCTTACCTTGAGGTTATTGCACTCTTGCTTAGCCGTGTGGCAGAAATACGGCGTCTGTACTTTCCTACCATCTCATCCTGTAAGGTTAAGCTTAAGTATCAATGTATAAACCTCCCGTTATCTATAAAATTTTTAGTGTAATTAATTGCCAAGTGATACGTCTGATGAACTGCCTATAATACTCTTTACTTTTGATATCGAATTGCGAGGATAAAGAAAAACACACCAATGACTTCGTTCAAAGCGACGCACATAGCTGAAAAAATATACTTGTTAGGGATTAAATTTTCTATGAAATAATCATTTGATTTGACAGGAATGCGAACTAAAATCTCCATTTTCTTGGTGTAACTGGCTAACACATCAGACCGCCAATACCAAGTCCCGAGATTGAATACAGGTCAAGTAAAATTATGTGTTTCCGTACCAAACGTTATTATTTTGTTTTATATCAGCAGAATAGAATATTGGTTTAAATTTCGATGGCTTTGTTGTTGAGAATGCGGTGTATTCTAATTTATTTTATTCGGTATGATAATTATTTAAACGAGAGAAAGGTGAAAAGTTCTCGGCCAAGCACAAAGTAGGCATTATTACTCAAGAGTTTATATCTTTAGTTGGTACGCGTGTCACAAAAATGTTGGCTAAGTTTCAAGTTGATATGTTAAATGGTTTTCTTTCACGATATTTTAAAATATACATGTTTTTTTTTGTGTCTCGTTGAAATTGCATTATCGTTCCGTCACAAAATTCTTCCTGTTGAACAAGTTATCGCCAATGGAAATTAATCCGCAGTTAGGAACGTTTTATAAAGTACGTCTACCTTTTCTTTAGCAATGAGGAAATGGGTTACTGAATGTAAACGTGGTCGTACATATCATGAAGATGATTCAGTTGAATGACGGCAAAATAGCATTCACTGATGAAAACATCGAGAATGTGAGGAATATTTTTGCCAATCGGCGATTAAAGGTATGAGAAAGCTGAGGTCGTAGGCGTCTCAGAAGAAAGAGTAGGTACGGTTTATTTTATTTCAAGAATTAAATAGAAGAAAAACTTGGCAAGATGGGTGCCGAATTTGTTGAATACTGACCGAAAATAAATGAAAAAATTAATTTAGCAACAGTTTTTAGACCGTATTTAGAAAGAACCCCACCGATTTTGTGAACGAGGAATGAGACGTGAATCCACCACTTAACACTGAAAATGACACTGCAATCAAAGCAGTGGATGGAAATCTGTGAATCAGGAACGAAAAAGGCAAGGTGGATTTCATCTGCCGTCAAGATCATGGTCAGTGTTTTATGGGATGCAAAAGGGAAGATTTTTTATTAATTATCTAGGAAAAGTTAAAAAAAATTACTGGCCAATACTACGAAAGCCTGGCAGAACAACTGGGTGCAAAAATTTAAGATATTAGGGCAGGATTGTAAAAGAAAGAAAATGAACTTTCATAAGGACAATGGACCTGCACACGAAGGTGGTTTAGCAATGATAAACCATAGGGATTTGAAGCGCGAACTTATAGAACATAAACCCTAAACACAAGATTTGACTTCCTTTGACTTTCAATTATCCCAGACTATAAAGAAACGTTTGGGATCAAATGAAGAAGGAATAAAATCCGTAGATGGCTATTTTGCTTCTATCAGAATCGCACTTTAGGGATAGAATCCATTCATTGGAGAAACTTTGGAGATTGGAGAACGAATTAGCCGAGAACTTTTTACCTAGCCCTCGTAATTGCATGCATGCGAGATGGTGGATTAAAATTACCAGTTATGTATTTGGAAGACCTGTGCGTATTCCCCAGTATGTTCTTATATTTTCCCCAAATTCTCAATGGTTTGCTGCTGCTCATGCTGCCATGCAGTGGAAGGTTATACAACAGCAATAGCTGTTATACGTTATTAATCTGGATTAACGGCTTAGACATTTAATCGGGTTTTAGACTAATTTAATTATCCTCCTCGAATTCTCTGTATTTTTTATTGGATTTATCATGGGGAATTGTGAACCTCTCTCAAAACAATCAATCAAATACCAAATGACGATGCGTTGTGGAATTTCACTTAACGTGCCATGTCATTTCGAGTTAAATGATTATTTTTGTCCTGCCATGTTTTGATTCGTGTTAGTTTCACATTCCTTTCTGTTTTAGCGATGGTGTTTCCAGCCCTGAGGATTTCATTAATTATTCCCAAGGCTTATGTTTCGCTGATAAATTCATCTCTGTAGCAATCTCTCCGCAGAAAAATGGCAGAATGTCACCTTTCACTCTTCATTGAAGCGTAGATGACTGAAAACACCTGCCGTGTGAGATCGTACGGTCAGAGTGGTCATTATATTTTCAGAATTAATTTCTTGAAAAAATATTTAGAGCTATTGAATTTGATTTTCTTCGATAGTAGCTAACAACGAATTATTTTATTATTGTTATTGCTTATGTTGGCATAGATTATAGTTAATGTTTCGGAGTTTTAAGCTGACAGTTTGATTTGATTTCGTATTTTAGTTGAATCAGAATTCTTTCGGTCGATAAAAAACTATGTTAAAATTAAAAATGTAATAGTAACTTATATTGATATCTGAGGCCATCAATTAAAGGGGAAAATCCGTAGACATAGGTCTGAGCTTTTTCTTACTTGCTGGGTGGGGCTTGCATGCATGCACCGAGTCACTGCAGCTAACGTAAAACATTACGTCTACCAGGTAGACTACCTTTCATGCCAGAAATAATAAATTCTGAAATAAGTAGACATGATGGGAAAGAAATCTGGTACTAGCCGAGACCTAGTCCTGTAAAAAGCAACCTAAGTGACAACTATTAACCCTTTTGCTGCGAGTGTCGTATATATCCAAGTGAATATTTTCATCCACTGAATGTGGAGTTCGACTTTGCCCCACAAGCTCGAATAATATTTTTCCTCTACTGCGGAGATCGAACATCCCCAGAGCTATTTTATCTATAGCGGTGAAATTACTATTCCATGCAACTACGGTTCAAAACTATTCTGCACTTTTATCGTTAGACTGCAAATTTTACGCAAAGTAAAGGAAGAATTTTTGTCGATACTTGAAATTTATTATTAGTGGAACCAGTAATAAATTTACGCAGTGAAAGTGTTAAACCTCGGACCTGAAGGACGGAGGATGGCTCTTGAACTGCTCTCTATAAACCCATTACATAAATCTAAATAAAAGAGAAATACGCCGTGATCAACTTATGCTATGATTTTTGGAAGCCATGACAGTCTTATCCACCCCGATATAATCCTCGCTCTTCTCCCGCACATAATTTATTCTCTGCGCATTGAAAATAATGGAAACATTTACTTCAGTGGAAAAGTTTAAGCGGGGTTTTTAATTGCGTAAGGAGTAAATCAACTTGTTAAATATGGTAGCAATACTGCGGGGAAGTCAGATCAGGGTTGCCGGGTGAATGGAATTTCACTAACGAGAAAGGTCAAGGGGAAAGGAAACTGAAGCCTGACAGGAACTGGTCTTCAGGAAAAATAAGAGACGTATTGCAGGCGAGATTTCTCGCCGAAATGCGGATGGAACCCACGCGGTCATATTAAAAAATCGGCTTATGAATAATATTTACAATATTAGGCAGTTAATTTTACGATAAACTTCAGCTATATTGCAGATAGCATATCAAGATTCTAAATTTCGGATAAGTAATAGGGTAAGATCGCCGTAAATCATCATTCCCCACTTAATTACTAATTAAACCCTATAACTACCTCTCGGGGTTTCCTGACGTAGGTCCTTCGTAAAAACATATGATGATTACGAACCCATGAGTAAACATGTGTATTGTAGAGCTAATATTTATTTAGAGCCATTGAAGAAGTTATGGCACCTACTGGTGATTATGGAATTCGTTCTGCTGATCTATAGATCTCACGGCCTATTATTTAAAATTTGATGCCTTTTGGTTACTGAGAGAATTATTTTTCTCCATCCGTTGGCATCGCTATCACTCGGTTTTTATCTCAGGTTAAATATTTTATTGTTATGAAAAGTTAAAATAATGCATTCCCTCAATTATAACGCTCAAGTCACCTAACCGGTAGTCTGATGTGCTATGCCAAACTTTAAGTCTCAGTTAACGTCAAGTTAGCAAAAGAGCTACGGCATCTTGCAGGTAACGTTGACCGGAGATAATTAAACTGGTCCTGTGTGTATTACTTTCATCGTCAGCAAAAATGCCCCACATCTGGACGGAACAACCCATGCGAACCGGGAATAAATTGGGCATTCTTTGTTTTATTTGAATTCTCTATTATAGACCCCAGCCAAGGCTCCGATAAATAAATTTTTGTGTTTTTTTATGGGAGAAAACTTAAGCAACTACGGGTTTTTAGTACTAATACTTTGATCTTGATGAAATCTGTCGGTATTTTTGATCGGGAGATTAAAGCATATTGGCAAAAGTCGTGCATGGAAGTAGTCAGCCATTTATTGGTACAAATTACTTGGTTAATAACGTGACACAAACAAACTCACTAGAAAAACTAATTCTTCACTAATTCGTTCTGCTGATCTATAGATCTCATTTACGAAATCTAAAATTAGTTGTAATGTTGGTTATTTTCTTAGCCGACTTATACTTGTGGTTTCATACATAAAAAAGGATTGTTGAGTTGGGTTGGGATCGAGGAAGGGTTAAAGGGTCTCATATATTCTCTTCCTTCCAATTAAACCTCTCGGCTGACTATTAATTTAATAATAATTTGATACCTTTGCTTTAAAAGACGAACATCATACGTATATCATCTGAATTTAAGCTGTAAGTCCGCTTCTTCGCTGCATGACGAATGCTTGTAGCTTTTTTTTTCACTGTGAATTTTCGCGTGATCTATGGTTGGAAATAGGCATTCGGAAACATTTTCCGGTATCTTATAACGAGCGTAGCTTTTTATTCACTTTTCCCCATGTAATGGTGGAAGTACGTGACTGGGTTATCTACATCTTACAATGAATTCTACTGAGGAGAAATGTATATCGATTTCCCTCTCCGTGGGTGCTAAAACATTTCATCAAGGTCGATATATTTTTGACGAACCACTTTAACAGCTTAATGACACGGTAAGCTCTTTATTATTTCCCTCTTGCCATGATTCGATCGAATTAATAACCTGTTCATTCTGATGAAAAAGGGGATTTATTTCATGACTCTATAGTTTGAATTAATTGTTTTCCTTCAAAAGAATTTGTTATTGCTAATATTCAAAGAATTATATTGAATTAATTTCGAATCATTGATTTGTAAGGGTAGCTTTTTCTAGCATTAACTCTGGAAACGTACCCATGAATGTTCACGCATGATTTCTAATTTGTATAAATTTTGAATGAAAACCTTCGTGCCAAGTAGTTAAAGACCATGGTGACATAAATATTTCAGATTAAAATCTAATTTTTCTAAATAATCTAAAATCTAATCAGGTAATGAAGAGGCAAAAAGAAAATGCATCGCAAGAAAGATGAAACTTATTCCCATCTAAATAATTGATATTACAAATCGAAACCTGCAACTGCAATTATCTAAGAGTAGATTTCCTTCGCCCTTCTGATATAAAAATAGAAAAATTGAATGTTTCACCTAAATATCCTGGTGAAGTTGTACTAGTTTTGCTAATTTTTTAATTGCTGTGATATAGAATGCTCACTTTTATTTTTCACATTTCAAATTTTTACTCAATATTTGAAAAGATTTACTGGTAAGTATTATAAATTACTTACGCTGGATTTTTTTCTTATCAATTTCAGGATGTTGATAATACTGATATGATGTTATTATTACTTGTCTTTTGTAAATCTCAATTTAAATTAATATTTCTCATATATTCTCGTAAGAAGTTTACCAGCCGTGATTAAAAAAAGAATTTTTTTTCAAGCGTAAACGTTAAATAAATTACTGACTAGACCAATTTTATGACCAATCAGTCTCTCATTCCATGAATTGTTGTGCCAAAGATCAATGAGAACACGTATCTGTAAAACTCCTTTTCGCTCTTTAATTTTCTCATTGCCAATTTCATTTGATCTCTGAATCATTAGCCCTGAGTGCAGGAGGAGAAACGTAAAAATGGCATCCTATCGACATAACTTGCTGAAATGGGAGTTGCTACGTTACTGGATGAATATCAACAAGAGAGTGCTTAATTTCCCTGCGGATTTAATCGGTAATGTATTAGATCTTAAATGGATTGGCTATAAATGCCTGAAGCTGCTGTAAACGGTGATATTTTCCCTTTATGTAAAACCTAAACACGACTGAATACCTAATAATTCCTTTAGGGACGTAAAACAAATGATAAGACTACGAGAGGACAGTGAGTATGAGGATTTACCGGCGATGAAGTCATTGAATTGCGTGGAACATTCAGGCACTTCAACGTGAATGTCTCATCTCCCTCTAAAACGTGGGGAAATCTCTGAAAAATAAAGGAAATAATCATGAGAGTGGTAAGATATTACAGCCCTCTTGGCTTATCTCTTGAAAAGCATACAAATTGCCGTCAATGTGTTATAACCTCAATTGGTGTATACTTGGGTTGACCCTTTATTACCACTGCTATTAAGTGGCTGCTTTTGGCATTTTACTAGGGGAAAACTTACACTGGCGCTCGCCTTTTGAAAGATTAATCAGGCAATGAACTGTGTAGAGTCACTTAGTGATACCACATTATGTACCCGTGCTTAAATGAGTAGCTGAGATATCAATGATAAAATCCATTTTTGATTTAAATGTAGGCCAATGAAACAAGAGTTGCAACAAGGCTGATTAAAAATGAAGTGGTGTAAGGCAACAGACTTTGAAACGAATGTAGTGGTTAGTGTTGTTATGATTTGGTGAAAAGGTTAGTCGCTGTAATCACACGATTCTATTGAAACATTTATCACTTGCAGACATCGCTTTCACTTCTCCTTCGTCTACTTCTACCGCTGGCGAATTTATTTTAAGGCTCGTGATCTCTATGTGATCAATATATCTACTCTATTTTACGACCCTCTAATATTCTGATGCAGAGCTTATTTTTTGTTTTCTCTTGCGTTTTCTTTTTAACAGCCGTCTCAAGGATGATTTAGAACAATTTCAGTCTTCCTTACTCCAAATTTTTCAGTTTCTGATCTATAACATTAAGGTTTTACTTCCAGTCTTCCTAGTTCATCTACTGCTTCCTTCCTTGGTTTATTACGTCCGTTGAACACAATGGTTCATGTAACACAGCGGTTCGTTAAACACGTTTTTACCCTTTGCTAGTACTCTTGTTAAATTACTTAAGTTGGACCTTTTTTTATCTACCTCTACCATACTCTCTCCATTAGATAAAAAATTACTTTTGAAATCTTCTAATAAGACTTCCTGATAAGTTTGTTTTCTCCAGGAAGTATCCATTAAGCTAAAAGTAAATTATTTCGTCAGAATCTGTGAAATGCTACCTTATTTTCAGTAATGTCTTATTACGACTGCCCGAAAAAAGGAGTATTATGTTTTCATTGCCTGTTTATGTATGTATGTTAATTCCACCATAACCGTCGGACATCCAAACCGATTTTGATGCATGATCTCTCGTTGAGGAACTAAGTCGACTCAAAAATGTATAAATTCAGATTAGTGCCTTTTTTTACTTAAGTTATAAAAAACAATTAACTCTGCTAACTGTAAAGTTTCTAAGAAAACGCCTAAAATTAAAATATTGTGTTTTATAATTTCTCCTATTTATCTGAATATTTCCATTGTCATACATTTTCTCAATAAAAGGATTAAAAAAAATTATAATCGAAATATAAAAAATCACGACTCCCAATAAATAAAATCGGACTTAAACATAAAAAAGATAGTTAAATTAAGGTATATGTATCGTTATCGAGTTTTTAATTAAATAGTACATTACGGAGTAAAAAGTCGACTTTTCGACATTTTTTTATATCTTTGAATATATTACCTATGTTATAGTACTGACAGGCGATGGAGGTTATCTAAAAATACAGCTGTCACCTGGTGTGCTTTATACCGATGAGAAAATTTTGTCAGTAAAATTTTCAGTGCAGTTGAGGACTGTTTAGTGTAACACAACAAATCTAGTCAGAAACAAAAGTAATTGTTTCACCCCGTGATGAATTTAATTAATTACTCGATTACGATCCTTAGCACTTAATTTCAGTACCTTAGTTTCATATATTTAGTGCAAATTTATTTTATGGGAGCCGTTTTTTTTTAAATTTTAAATTTTAATTTTTTTCTGCGTTTTAGACCATTTTAATTATGCATGCAGCTCGTTGTGTATGTATTTACAATGGAAGAGTCGTTTGATACTTAAAGAAACACAAGCTTAGCTGAAGAATGGCATAATTATTACACTGTACCAAAGGCGATGTTCCCTTAAATAATCACAATCACTTAGGGGATCTCCTCATACTCCATGAATCATATTCAATGAGTTACCCAATCGTATAAAAACTTGCTTTTCCTCCTTATTTAGAAATTTAGTAGGTAGGAGTAGAACTATTTATGATGCAACTAAGTGAATTCATTGACGACTGTTTATATTAAACGTTTGATTTTTTTAATTTCTTGTGTTTGTGTCATTTCCTGTTATATGTATTCTATGACGAAATCATACAACGTAATTCGTCCAATCGATGTGAACATTATAGTTAAATATAGAATAAATTATAGTTAGATACTAATCGTTTCACGGGAGAACTTATTGTTATTGTACTTATTGTTACTGAGTAATTTCATTCCATTTAAGCTTCCGAGTTTTTGCTCAAAATCTGTTTTGTACGGCCAGGTGGAGAAAAGAATGACTGATTTCCGGATGGCTGCGATCGCTGAGTAAGTTTGCTAACGTGCCTCACCGATACTTTCACTAGATTCCGACGTTAAAATTACCTTTTTTACCATCGTGCACTCCCTGGTTCCCGCCTGATGCATCATTCGTCGAGTAGAACCTGTGTGAGAAGCATTATTTGGCCTAGCCGTGTCACAAGGGGACCTTCCAGTCAAAAACAGCCGGTCGGATATCGCCGTGCTGAGTCAGCGTCAGCGTTGGAGATTAATTTATGGATCGGTAGGGAGCATCAACTCTCGCAGTCAACACGGCCGACGAAAGGACTGGAATTAATCAGCCATCTCATGGATTCTACAAAAATCTGCGAACGCGGAAGGCCTTGCAATGTTTATCAAGGCGCCGGATGCTTTATAAAAAATATTTAAATTTCCTTTTGATGTAATTTTAATGCGTGAAAGACCGCGATGCGATGACGAATTTATATCATCGCGAGTTTTCATCCCTTGTGACGAAAACTCGCGATGGTGACTTTAATACGCCATCTGCCGGATTCTTCTATTACTTTCCTTCTTATGAGCCTGTAGCTGTTTTTTTGTCAAGGGTTTTATGATATCCTTCTATCTTCGACTCGGTCTTCCAGCTCTTTTCTTCCCTTCCAGTCTCTCGTCTCTTGCTATTCTTACAATTCTCTCTCCCTGCATTCTTTCGATATGTTCAATTCATTATCTCTCTTTCGTGAAGCTATTCATTCAATAGTAAGCTTAATCTAGCAAAACTCTCTGATATTCTCATTCCTTTCTTTATCTAATAGTGGGCGAATTTTCCTCAGTATCCTCCTATGGCACGACCTCCATCAGTAGCTGGGTATGCTTTGTATTCATATGTTCAAATTAAACCTGGGTTTATGTGGTTTTTATTACCCGAAGAGGCTTTTTTACTCTGCTCTAATACTCCCGGTCGGTGTGAAAATTCGAATGAGACCAAAAGATGATATATGGCTTCACCAAGAGTATAAAGTTTTAGCTAAATTCAGCATGCCATGCTCTAGTATTTTTCTAGAATATTTAGTATATTTAGTAATTTAATTTGAAATTCAGTCGTATAAATCATAGTCTGTACGTTATTAATATTACAGAAATTACTTCACGCTTCTCACAAATGCGTACATTTTAAGATAAAATTCCAATATAGTGTACAAGTTGAAAAGCCTTTTGAAATTGGTAAAAACATTGGAGAAATTGCCAAAGAAAATGCATAAATTAAATAATTGAAAAGAAATTAATGTGTGGCTTTTTATTTTCTTAAATAAAACAATACTTGTCACTCTGGTAAAAAATATATAATGTCGACATGTCAAAGGTTTCTTTGTACACAGAATTTTTGGTGAAGCTATTATTAAGCAGTTTCCATGGTGAATTTTGAAAAATGCATACGCCCGCGTTAGTGGAAAAGGTATATGGGAGCTCGCATACCATCTATTGCCGCGCATTTAAATCATATATGCGTACGCGTAGCCTTTTATATAGTAGATATTGTGACTGGAAAATCTTCTCACTCTACCTTAACTCTGACCTTACAAAATTATGACAAAGCCGCGAAAGTTTAATGGGCCATGAGATGAGACATAGATGGGGATATGAGGGAGTAGGTTGGGTGGGTAGATTTAGAGAGGAAACGTTACGAAGGAATTGTTAGTTAGGAAGGGTTGCGAACAGTTGAAATCATTCCATTCAATCGAACTCTTTATCTGTCCAATTTGGAAGCGATTATTTGGGTAATGACCGTCAGTGCTGACAAGCCCATTAGCTTGTGTCGGAGGGTTGAGCGTTATGGATTTCTGTGAACTATTCGATGCGCACTTAGATCTTCACGCTATTGGAATTCAATGAACTCGACCGGAACCCTTGGTTGGAAATTGTGTATCCTCCGCAAGGTTCTCCTGGATCGGTCCCTACCACAACCATCCCTGACCTCGCTAACTCCCTCCAGTCATCCAAAACTGTATCTGTACCGGTGTTTCCGGACGGAAAGGGATACCTTCGCGCCCTCTATTGGTCATTTTCTTAATTTCTCGTTCCCGAATCCCGATAAAAATTGATCGGGAAATCAAAAAATTGCTGCTTGCTTACGGTCTTAATAATGATATTGGTCTTATTTTAAGAAAACCTCAAATATAAGAGAAGCCACGCGAAAATGATACGTTTTATTAGAGCCGAAGTAATTCTAAATCCACGGCAAGAGATGCATTGTCAATGAAATCCCAGTGGAATTGTGTATAGGGACGTCTTATTCATTCCTCATTTTTCAACATTTTATTAGAGAGTCTCAGCCCCTGTGTAAGACTTCTGCCTGCCTTGAACTCTTTCTACTTTTTCTTCACTCTCGCCTCCGCTATGATGGGAATTAAGAGTTACTGTTAGTCTCCATTTTAATATCAATCGACGAAAATTTAACAATAGAGATTAATCCGAATGTTTCCACGGCGTTTGAATTGATTATTAACAGCTTAGGGGCGTACTCCGTGTGGTGTCAATTGATGACAACAGTTTCTTGAGCCATCCTGCTTGCGTCTTCAGGTCAGAAGTGGCGATGCGTACTTTTGGTCCATCTTAAGTAGTCTTGTTTACTTGTGCGTGCATAGCCAGCTCTGACCGGAAGACGGCAGCAATTTGGTACTCATCAAGTGAAAAATATGATTTCGGAATCTCTTAGGAATTCTAGTGAAATATAATTACCTGGTCTCGATTCCCGAAAGTTCCAAAATATCGGGAATAAGGGTACTCTAATAGGTTCCTCCCAACCCCTACTGTCCCCTCGAACTCCCATAAACCCACCCCCCTCCCACCCTGCTCTCTCTCTGTACAATTCAATTTCCCACCGTCGCTCGGCCGCTTCAACACCCAGAGAACTCTACGCCTCCCTCATGCCCGACTCACTCCGAAATTCACCCCTTTTCCTCCCATCCCCCCTCCCCCCACTCTGGCTCCCTCCCCTACCATCATCAACACGCAGCACTGCGAAGCTCGCGCGTGACGTGAAATAGTGAGAGATGTCAAAGGTCAAAGACGGCGCGGGACATCAACCGAATCTACTCATACCTCCTTCCCACCCACCCTTGACACCCCCTGCCACTCACACACCGAATAATATGGGGACGACCTCCTCTCCCCCTCCCCCTCACCCCCGCCGTCATGTCCCTTTGCATTCCGCGTCAGTCCGACAAACAATCACCCGTCTCGCTCCCTCTCTGCTCCGCATCACCTCACTCAACCTTTCGACCCTTCAGTGGCTTTGCACTTCCCCCCACTTCCCCTTACACCTCCCTCGCGTAATCCTCCTCCTCTCCCACGGAGAGGAAAGGAAGAGGAGAGGAAGCAAGGAGGTCGACGTATAATGGGGAGGGCGTTGCTGGGTCCCATGCATGGAGCAGATGTGTGGCAGAAGAACAGTGATGCTTGGGATCGGAATGCCAGCACACCAAATTATTGATATCGCTATTGGTTAATACTTAGCTTTAACAATTCAATTCCTGGTGAAACGTAAGCCAGAATTCGTTTTTAACAGCTAAAAAAATATTGAAAATTATTTTATGATTGGTAGGTAATTCACGAAAATATTTTAGATATTCTGTTCTGATGCGTAATGACGAAGAAAATATTTGCTGGCTCGGTGTTCTTACGAGTTTCCCGACGTGAGAAAGGTACACTGGTTGACATGTATGTATATTTGGAATTATAGCAGAAATTTGAGTCAGCGATAAAATTATATTAGGTGAGACTGGGGTCAGTTGTGACAATGTTTACATTTTTTGTTCTCAAAAGTATATGACATAAAATTAACCACATTTTTAGATTGGAGACGTTCTAAGTAGCAATTTGTAGCGTATGATTTTTTAAGTATTAAATTAATTTAACGATCGAGATTCAAATTTCTGCTTAAGGCATTCGCTGCGCTGTTGTACTGGTATGTCCATGTTTTCCGGGTAATGCTTCGTCGGTGTATCTTGACGTTATCGTCATGGTAAACCGACGCAGCATTACCCGGAAAACATGAAGATACGAGATTCAAATTTATCCCACATAGCAATTTGTCCTAATTTTTCTTGAGAGAGGGCAAATGGTTACGTACTCGGGGCATGTAGGTATACTTTATATATACCTATCACATATTTGAATAATTTCAACAATCGTGTATTCAGCGTTTTTTAATTTTGCTCAGCATGTTAGATTTGTTAATAGTATTTTATAATGATATTTCTTGGCAAAAAATACTAACTTATTGAAAAGTGCTGGGTACAAATTATGCTGATTTTATTTTCGAAAAAAATATTTGGTAAAAATGAAAACTATGCACTGTTTCCTAGTTGCAAATATTTCGAATTTTCCAATCAAATACTACAGGTATTAAATTATTTCTTACTTCAATTTTTTGTCAATTTTAAACAGTTCGAATTGTTCGAAATAGAAAAAAACACCGTACTAAGTGAAAAAAGTTGGCACAATTCTGTTGCGGAATTGTGACCACGCGAAAATATCCTAGATAGCGACTCTATTGTTTTACATTCTCTTTGATAGGGAGGGAAACCAAAATGAATTGTTAGTCTTGCTCTATGACGGGGTTGGTTTATTCAAGAAGGGAACGAGCAGATGAGAAGTGATTCACCAATCGAAATAAAGGTGTGTCACTTCCTTCTCCTCGTAAAAAAAATATGAGCTCCGTCAACCTTTTTATTTTACCTACCTTCCATGCGCGAGTCGATCTTTCGATGCGAACATTATTTTCATTTTTCTTCTTTTTCCTCCTTTATTACGGTGAAATATCGGCCGTCATTCCGGTGACGTTTTAATTTGATGTTCCCGCAGTCGCCCTCTCGCTCTCTCTCACTCTTAATGCCCCTCCCACCTTCTCTTGACTTATTTTCGCTTCGAATACTAAGCAATCTGTTTTGATGTCGTCGAGGTGTTATCGCTCCAGCAGAGGTCATTTTATTCGTTTTCATCAGTTAAAGGTTTTTGATATTCAGATTCAGTGTCGGGCGGTTTTTTTTATTCGCGTTGAAATTTGGCACGTTGCGTTGTTCCCCAAAAAGCCGTCGCTCCATGAATATTCGCAGATTCATTTTTTCAAGAGGCGTCATGTTTGAATTATCTGTCCGATAACAAAGGTATCTCCCGATTTCTAATTTTTATTTATTCTTAATTTAGGCTGGAAAAAATATTTCTTGGAGAATAGATTGCTCAGAGCCAGGAGGTTTAGTACTGTTTTTGTAACTAAATGTGGCCGATTTATGTCAACTAAATGGCTGGTGAAAAAGCCTTGTAAATAGTCTATGAGTGGTATATTTATTGCATGTCAAGAGATTTAAATTTTCCAGAGTGTCATACAAGCAGTACTTGATAATATGAGTATGTTTTTAGTTGTGCAAAAGTTTCACAGAGGAAAAAATATCCGCTGGGACTCAAACCCAAATCCCTGGATATCGTGCCGAGTTCTCAAGTCACTTGAGCTACCTAGGCATCCTTCTCTCCTGTGGAAAGCTTGCGGGAGTTTAAAGGGCCTACATGATATTATGTGCTAAGGATAGTTCATGGTATGCTCAAAATATATTTTTTAAATTAATTGGGAAAACGATGTGCGGAAAATTATATGTTTAAATAAAAAATTAAATATTTGAAAAAAATACTCTTCTTATTGTTATTTAGTAGGAATGTAGCATATTTACTTTTAAAATCACGTAGTTTATAAAGGGTCTCCTATAAACTCTTGGCCCTAATTATTAACTACTTGTAGTATACATGACACAATTGAGGTGCGTGAATTTTAAGGTTAATGCGAAGATAGTAGCACAAACTTCTGTGGAGGAAGAAAATAATTTCGCTTATCCCTGGACTTTGAGATATTACCCCTGGTTTACAAATTTTATCACTCAGAGGCATATATATCTTCCAATGTAAAGCCTAATATTTAGTGCGTCACTGTATATTTAGTGCTTAAAGGGAGCGCATTCTGGTTTTCCAAATGAGATATATAGTCGTTTTGAGTTAATATTATGCCTTAAATGAAATAAAACATTCACCTCCTAGAACTGGTGATCTTGCCAATCATAAATGGTAATCGCTCCGCAGTCATTCAGTGCATTTGTGGCCTCACTTAACGACAGCGTTGTCGGGGCAGGCCGTTATCAGCGTATGCTTTCGGGGATACTTCGCAGTACGAGGAAGTGTGTGTGCCCAAGACTGCTTTACTTCTATAACGCCCAACTTCGAGCGGTAAATTGCGCAATCTCGCGAGCGACAGTTGGCGAGCGCGCTTCAACGCCTCCCGTGTGTCATCATGAAGTGTACCTTCGCGTAGTACACTCACGTGGAAAGTTTGTGCCCGCTCGTGGGAACGAAAGAGCGTTTGTACAAGTTCTGCTTCGTTAGCAAGGGTTCACGCGGCGACAGCACCCGCGTGTTTCTTTGAAACGATCTCTCGCTAATGCTCCCTCGTAGCTATCCGAGCTTAGATTAAAGAAGTGGGCGGATGTCGTGCTTTGGTGAACGACAGAGAGGATTTTCTTTTGTTTTGCGGTAAATTATCCTCCGAACATGGCTATTGTGCGAAATTTGTCAAGTTACATTGTATAAAATTTTGGAAATTACTTCCGGCTCACATGTCATCTCATCATCATCATTGGTGCTTCTGTCCGCAGACAGGTTTCAACGGTAGCGCTGTCTCCACAGCATTCTGTCCTGGGCCGCTCTCTTCATCTCTGCATAACTCCTTCCTTCTTTTATATCCCTCAGCATTCCGTGCCTCCTCCTTCCTCTTCCTCTCTTCCCTTCTATTTTCCCTTCTATTATTAATTTCTGTAGGCTGCTATTCCTTAAAACATGTCCAATCCATTTTGCCTTTCTCTTTTTAATTTCCCCCAGAATACTTCTTTCTTCTCCAATCCTCCTTAGCACTTCTTCATTCGTAATCTTATCTTTCCTTCCAATCTTCTCCATCCGTCGCCATAACCACATTTCATAGCTTTCTAAGTACTTTTCTTCTCTCTTCTTCATCGTCCACGTTTCGCATCCATACAACACAATGCTCCATATAAAGCATTTTGCAAATCATTTCCTAATATCCATCTTGATGTTCCATGTTGTCACCAGTTCCTTAATCTTGCTAAATACTGCTTTTCCTTGCCCAATTCTTCTTTTAATTTCTTCAGTACAGTTGCAATACTGTGTAACTATACTTCCATCACCATAATTCTTTCCATCATTTTCTGAAGTTCGTCTTCATTCTCTGCTATTATAGACTGGTCATCAGCATATTTGATAGATTTTATTCTCTCACCTCCCACTTTTATCCCCCCGATGTCTTCTAAAGCTTCTTCCAGCAGTTTGTCAGCATAAAAGTTAAAGAGGCATGGTGACAGACAGAAACCCTGCCTGAATCCCCCTCCTATTGTGGTTTCCTTAGTTTCCTCGTCCCCAATTCTTACCGCAACTTTCTGATGGATGTACATCTGCTTTATTAATCCTTTGTCCTTCCAGTCTATGTCTATTTCTCTCAGAAGATCTACTAAGATCTTCCATCTGACCCTATCAAATGCCTTTTCATAATCAATAAAGCATACGCATATCCCACGGTTCAACTCTAATACCCTTTCTGTTAACATCCTCATACATCCAATAGCATCTCTCGTTCCTTTGCCCTTCCGGAAACCGAACTGGTCTTCCTCTAATTTTTATTCTATTTTCCTTCTCATTCTTTCCAATATAACTTTGGTTATAACTTTGCCCACATGTGAGATAAGGATTATAGTTCTCTAGTGTATACATTCCTGTGCATTACATATCTTTGGTATCGGTGACGACATGTCATCTAAATAGACAAATAGGAAGTTGGATCCCCGATTTTTCTGTAGTTTTCTTCGTAGTTTTGACATACATGAGTGTACCAGCAACAAAATTTTCGAACACCTCACATTCCTAATAACAGAGCTACGATCCATTCAACTGTATTGTACTTCTCCGATTTCTCAGCCGCGTCATGCCCGTTTTCGTCGAACAGATATTCTATGGTCTACTTCATGTGTGAATCAGAGGAAGCTTGGTTTTGTTTTGCGACCAATGATCCGCTTAACATGTCTACATGGTTGTGAACCAGCTACTAATTTCCGGGAAACTAATTGTATACGTTGAAATTTAGAATATAAATACACATTTTTGTTATTTTTAATGTGCGAAACATTTCTCACGCCAGAAAAGTATAGAAGAACTTTCCAAAAGTTTCATTAAAAAACAGTTTGGCATGTTTGGTGACGTCACTGGGCAGTATCACGTCTGTGTGTTTCTTTATTTACAACGGAGCTGCTGAGAGTTTCACATAGGCGCAATACACATATAATTTCCATACCTTTTTATGTAGAAGTTTCAAGATGGGTGAACGGTGGATGGAAAAATGCAGATTCTGATAATATTTCAAAGTAATACGTGCTAGTGGAATTACTTAAGCAAGGGAAAAGACAGGACGTTGCCTGAAATAGAGGAGTGAAAGAATTATCGTAAGATATTATTAATAATCTTATATTGCCTATATGTGGACATAAAAGTTTATGAGTTGTAAATGACATATGTACTGTGCATACTGCCTAGTGATGTCAAAATCAAAGCAAACATGGAGGCCTGCCTTTTTCAGCGCAACATAAAGACATGTCCTTTTTATGTCGTCTCTGGCTAATTTGACGTTTTAACTGTTACAGCTTGAGAAGATAATTATTTCTTTTTTGACGTGCAATTTTGATTGCAATAAGGAAAAAATAGTACTCACTATCATGAGAAATTTGTCTCGCAAAATGTTATTTGATAAATTCTACCTTTTTAAGATACTATTTTTGGCTTGCATCCCTCAAAATTAGCAGTCGTCGATTCGACGCTTGGTTTTCCGAAGCTATCCACACCACTCTCCTCTCAGATAACTGTTTTGTCTCTTCAACAAGCTTTCATTTCGCTTTTCTCTTGATTTCCCTGACCTAGTACATCTTTGTTCTTCATCAATAATTTTTCCCATTATTTTCCTTTCATTATTGTTTTCAGGAGATCGTTTTATCTCTTGTAGTGTCCCATAAGGTTTTCTCCTCTCCACCGTGGAGTTTTCATTTAACAGTGAAAGGAAACATTAAACAATTAAAAAATATACATCTCTTCGTAGGACTTCTTTATCGGCGATTCTCTTTGTCCATTTGGTCTTCATCGTGCTTCCAAAGTTAGCATATAGTTAGGTTAAAAAAATGTTGTATTGACGATTCCACTGCTAATTCCTCGCGTTCCGTTTTTCCCCTTAGTCTATATATGACTCTGGGGCCGGAAGCTACCCATTCCACTATCCGTCATCCCTATCCTGTTTTCCTTCCTATTCCTGCAGCCTTCCATTCCCCGGCCATGAGCAAAGCTCGCATGCCGGGTGGAGGGTTGGACCCTGCGCGGAAGACCCGCTTACACACTGCTAATTCCTCCATTTTCGGGGAATTGACAGCACTAATGATCCATTCAATATAACCGATTGTGTTTTTTATGGCTTCAAAATAACCCAGTGTTAACTATCAGTATGGCTCCCAAGTTTTCCTTCGTAAATCATTGTGTCGTATGTTTTCATCTTTCCTTTGATCGCTCCCATGTCCTTAATAAATATTTACGGCGACGATTCCGGAGCTAAGCATCTGCGTACGTAATCCGTAGATTCGTGAAAAATTGAGCGGAATTTAAACATGATGAAATAAAAAATGTTCCCCCCCTCTCCCAATTTTCCTCTATATAAATTTATATTCGACCCGAGTTTCAATGCTGATACATCATCGTCTGTTAATAAGTGGTGCTAAGTTCTCGGAGTTCATACAATTTCGGGTAAGGGTTTCCTTTCCCCCAACCTCTCCCGGGTATATGGAAATTTTACGCACGTAACATCACTTTTCACCTGACGATGATGTTTCAAAATTAACACACGGGTCGAAAGTAAATTAATATTGTGGAAAATTTCTCGGTTTTTTATTTCTTAATGCATCTGCTTTCGGCGTATTTACTCCAAAAGTGATCCATTCAGTATTGCCGATAGCTCATTTAAAGTACCTCAATATTATGCTGGGCAATCGTACCATGTATTATTTTCTTTAAATATATGCGCCCGTTCTTATTATGCTTTAATCCCGAATGAGATACCATCGCTGGAGTTGCAAGAGAGTCTTCGAAGTATCCTCTCGGTTTCGTTCCGTTCTCTTAAGAACGTGTTTACGGAAAGGGGGGATATTTTTCGGGGGCCCCTTTTAATTTGAGGGGGATAACGAGAGTGGAATGGTAAACGCTCGCGTGGTGACGAGAAGTATATGAGAGAGAGAGAAAGATTCCGGGAGCCTTTTGCGAAAATGAGAAGAGGCAGTGAGAGAGGAGGTGGCTGTTAAAAAGAGCGAAGGAGACGGGGAGCCAAGTGTGAAGTGGAGAGAATCTGTGGAAAATGAATCTGCCAGAGAGGCAGCGAAAGAGACTCCCACAAAGGAAGAGAAGGGCCTCTCCTCGGAACGAGGAGGAATCACTCCCAAAACATTTTCGAGATAACGAATTAGAAACTTATTGCCGTCGTTTCTGCGCGAGTTCCAGACCTTTTGCGGTTTGGTGAATATGTATATTTACACACACCGCGTTCATCAACTGGGCTTGACAGGGTTTGTAAAACGTGGATAAGAGTGATGAGGATATCTACGAAATACATCGACCGTTACGTGAGGAGGTGGAAAAAAAGGCTTGGAAAAAAGACTCTTCTATGAGATATCATGTCGTCGTCTCTTTCTTATTTGTCTAATGGTAGAAACTGGAGGATTTTACTCCCGGGATTCAGCCACAATTTTACTATTCTTAACATGAGGGTTTAAATCAGCCGCGATTTATTTTTTTTTCAACCGCGGGCTGAGGCTGCTTTGGAGCTGGTTAAATGAAATGCTCTCCGAGTTAATTGCCTTAGTAATAGGTTTCTAGGGACGCGACGCAAGCTATAAATTATAGTAGTACATTTTTAATCCATCCGGGAAGGTTCCTCTCGCTGAAACGAGAAAGAATCACTCCCAAACGTTTTATAAAGAAATGAATGAGAACCTATTGCCGTCGTTTCTGAGCGAGTGCCAGCTCTCAGTGGTCGGCTGGGACCATGCTCCCAAGTTCTTAGAATGGGTTCCTTGGGCAAGGAAAGAAAGAGATCGCTCTGTTGGTAGTGTCTTTAAAAGGAATCGATTGTTTTGTGAGTTGGTGAAAAAAAAATGAAAATAATTTCTAAGAGCGGCATCGAGAGCCCTGGGACGTGGTGTCATGTCGTTATTTCGTACGATTTTTTATATGAAGAGAGATTCGCGGATTTTACACTCGAAATTTCATCAAATATGATTATGACGGTTATTTTGAATGAAATGGAGTTCGAAATCAGCAATATAATATCATTTTAAACTGAGTTCTGAGAATTAAGGAGTATCTTCAATAAAGTACTCTCAGAGCTGAGGGTCATAGTAAAAATTTAAAAACTGTTCTGGCTATAAATTATTTTAGCGCGTATTCAATTCGTGTATAATTATATTCATAAAAACTAATACTTATATGTGATATTTTTTCCTCACATATATGCGCATGAAGTCCGGCACACGGTGCTATCAGACTTGAATGGTAGATTCTGGGTAGAGATGATAACCAATAATGATTCTTGATCATATTTACCTTTTTAATGCATATTATGTAGTTCTTTTTGAGCTCGTTCAACTGTTTAAGAAACTATTTAAGGGGTCTAATTTCGTGATAATGGCTTATTATTATGAAATTCATTTTAATCCTTTATTTGTTTGGAGAGAACTGAAGGCACATAAAGGAACAAGAGAGCGTCATGAGATAATCAATCTGTGTTGACTACATCTTTGACCTGAAGTACCTAGAAGAATCTTTAAATTTTCTCCTTGCACTTCTCACAAGCTCTTTCGACTTTTCTAAAAAAAATTAAATGCAAAAATTGCAAATACTCCACTCGCGCCAATAATTTTACTCCATTTATTTTAGCATGGCCTAGCTTCGTGCATTCGCATTTAAATATTAATGCATGACATTTTCCCCTAAAGACATTGAATAGTTTTGTATGTACCTCCTTAAATGCTCTTGAAAACATTTTAAGCAAACACAGTTCTCGACTAGATAAAAAATTCTCATAGATCTGAGTATGCAATGTCAGTATGAAGTCGATAACTGCGTGCGAATCACATTTTGAAAATATCTTCAATGTAATTACGTAATAATAATTCAGACTTTGAAAATACCTTCATTAATTGTTGATGAGTTAACTTTGTGGAAATTCTACATATTAATAGGAAAAATTCACTTGGTAATTTTTTCACACAATAGTGTGGAGATTTTACCAAGTGAATTTTTTCCTTTTAATACCTTCTTGTGTCTAAAGCGAAGAGTCGAAATCTTTCGAGCTGAGCTAGGATAGGCTGGGCATTTATAGCTTTCGGGATACTTTTGGCTGTTTTTTCGCAGTCGTTGAAAACTTTGTTTAATGATAGAGAATGATCTGCTTATAGGGGGGTTAATGCTTTTAACTGGCCATAGGCAAATCCCTGAAAGGGCCATGAATTGGTTCGGCTCAGGGCGTGAACATTTCCACCTGATTCACGGTCCTATAAATCATCCCGGCCATGGTCAGGCGTCGGTCCATTGCCAGCTGCACTCGGGTTGGCTTTTCTGAACGAGTGCTCAGGCGGAATGTTAAATCGATAGCAGCGAATTTTGGCTTCCATAACTTTCTGTTTCATTGAATGCCGAGGATGTTCCTGGAAAACTTAAAGCGAAAGGCTTTGGGAATATGTGTTTATGTCTTTAAATATGGTCATCCATTAAAATTGATTTCATGTATTGAATGCAGCAAGCGTGCATACCAATCGCGTCGTTCCCTTTCGGTGTTGGCATTGTCAAAAGATTTTAATTCTTGGCGTTAGGTCGAGAAAACTTGCTTCGGTTTTGACAATTTCCCCATACTGCCATATCCTTTTAAACCTCCCTTGCTTTTGCCTCATCATGCTCTGCATAATGCACGCTCTTTTCTCTTAAAACTCCTACTATTTATTTTCTTTAGAGTCTCTTCCACCTGATTCACGCATGACATTCTTTTTCTGCCCCTTCCTCTGACGCCATTCACTCCACTGTCGCATATCTGTTTAGTTATTCATTTATCATCATTTCTCTTTACATAACCAAGGCAACAATGCCTGCTCTTTTCATAAACACCTATTACCAGAGTAAGTATTCCATATTATTTCATCACCCACTTATTTCTAATCCTATCCCACCTACCTTTACCGTAAACACTTCTCAGCTACTCATACCTACAGAATGTAGCCTACACTTATGTTTATCATGGCATTAACTGGGTACATCTGTACAAATAAAAATGTAAATGTTCGTTTGTTCAAAATCGTTAATCTCCGGAAGTTCTTCACCGATTGCTTTGAAATTTTTACACAATGTTGCATTTGGATACGCACGTGTTTTTATGGTAAAAGGATTTTTGTAAAAGGAAAGGAAACTTTTGGGTCGTTTTTACTCCATTACTGTTAACTATTATATTTCCAAATGAATATCATTAATTTTGGTTCATGTGTTTCTTTGTTTGCTTTTTAAAATTACTTGCACTCAAGATATTGGATGGAAATTTTTATCATAACGCAGAATTTAATTCTTTCATTCAATTTTCTTATACGCTTCGTTTTTGTCCGATAATTACGTCAACACGGTGATAGATAATAATGAGGCGCCACTTGGACTTAATTGCGTTTAAACTTATCACCAGGGTTGAATTTTGAGCCTTAGCAGAGCAGCTCTCTCGGTATATAGTGGAGACGTTAAATTCCTCCAAATATGGAACTATTTGCTCCTCATTAAAATAATCTTCCATTAATTGCTTCCTGGCATCGGTCCCTGTGCAGTTCGAGTCTCCCGTAATTTCTATCTGCAAAGAAGTTGTGAGACCCGTTGTACGCATCGGTACTAATGGTAGAATTAAACGTGATGTAATAGATCGAATGGGTAATCCAAAAGGCCATTGAGGTACCACCGCATAATGTTTTCAATATCGATTTTATCATATCCATGCTACTTGTGGAATAAAGGTGCTTCCATCTGTTAAGTAGACCAAAGACCGTCTTTTAGAATCATTGTATTTCACTGTTAACGACCATAGTTTCTTTGTCGAGCAACATTATCAGATGTGAAAACATTTTAGTGCAATAAATTCACTTTTTAATCCTATGGCATAATAAATATCTAAGCTATTGCTTTCTACTTTATTAAAAATGGATATTGCTTTCTACTTGCTAAGGGATGGCATTTGTGAAATAAGTTTTTCTTTCGGTAGCATACATGATTATTGTGGTTTTACCGAATAATGATAAAGATCAAATGGACGGAGAAAACCACTGACGAAGAACTCCTACGAAGATTTGGAGAGAATATTAGTTCATATACTAAAAAATTTGCGGAGAAGAAGAGGAAAACTTATTGAGCACCTTTTGCGACAAAATAGATTTTTGGAAACAGTAATGGAAGAAGAAATGACTGGAAGAATTGCAGAGGAAGACCAAGAATGGAATACATCAGGGAAATAATGAAGGACGTCGAAGTGCATTTTTATGTAGGAATGAAGCGGTTGGCAGAGAGGAGAGTGGAATGGAGAGCTTCTGCAAACCAATCTTCAGATTGATGACTGCTGATGATTTTGTGGAATTATATAAATGATTGCGTGGAATATATTATTTGTTTTGAATCACTCATTCACGATGAAATCTTCTTGAAAATGAACCACTTGCATTCCGTTGCAACTCGAAATTCGATCGTCTACAGCGAATAAAACAGGCCCTTGAAGAGAGGAACTATCCTGGGGCGCTCTTACGATTGCATTAGAGTGGGTCTCTGCGAAGACAAACCGAGGCATTTATCCCAATTAGCACAGACCAGAGAGTGTGAGTCTGTGTTGGAAGGGGATGGGAAGCGGGCTTTAGGAGGGGATTCTGTCTCCCTCATGCCCACCGTCGCATTAACTCAATGAAACCTACGTGCCGACGTAATTATCCCGCTGTTTCAGGGCTTATGAATTACTTCTTAAAGGCTCCGTCCGTAGTAGCGTGGCCTCTACGGGGTAGCCTCCTCTCCCCCTTCCTCCCCTCCCTCCCTTGACCTTCTCTATCTCTCTCGTCTTCTTCTTCCTCCCTTTTGGCTTTTTATTCCTCCTCCGATAGGACACAATGCCCTTCCTCCGCAAGCCACCCAACCCAATTTGCTTGTCCAACTCCCAAACTCCCAAACAAACCCTTCTCCGCAACTTACTCGCCTCGAAAACACCCCTCGACCTCCCTCCCCCCAGCCCAATTTCCACCACCCTCCCCTCTCCCTCCCTCATCAACCAATGGTCTTTCTCCTCGTGGGGTCTTCCTCCCCCGCAAAGCACTCCATCCTATTATATCACATCCCTTTCTTCCTCACCACCTTCCCCCCCCCTTATGACCCAACCACCCCACCCACTCCTGCTATCCTCCCTGCTTCTCACTTGTTCTCCTACTTCTCCTATCTTTTCCATCGTTCCTTTCGTCTTCTCCTTGCGCTCTCTCTTGCCAATTCGCCCTCCGTTTGCATTCACGCCCTTCGTCCGAGGACCCAACACCCATTCTTCCTTTTGGTTCATCTAAATCGGCTGCCCACCGTAATGTTGTGTGTGGCAATGGGTGATCATCACGCATGTTATTAAAATGAAGCGGCGCTTTACTGTGGCAAAGAAAACATTATTCCCACAATGGCTTTCGGCTTACTTATCTGTCATCAGGGGTTCAATCAAAATTCACCATAACGCGAGCGATTGCGTTATCGCTATTTTTCAATTGCGCTCATCAGAGTGAAACATTATCGGAAGAAGGAACCGTGATTATATTCCAGGTGACTGTAAAACTTTGTTATTTGTTAATTGAAAATGTTGATATTTGCTAAGTAAGCCGAAACGCGTTGTGGCAATGAAGTTTTTTGTCTTGAAAAAGTGCAATTTCATTTTAATAAAATGGAAGCCTTTCACTGCATCTCGCCTGACACTGCCAATTCTTTACGACAAATGCAATTTTTACTCTCCGCCTGTGCTCTACTGAATTTTAATCCGCTTTAAAGCATGCTTTAAATGAGAAAAAACCTAGAATTGGACTGTTCTAGTAAATATTGTTCGATTTCCACACGTTTTTGTTCTATTCCCACACAGCATCTGCCCTTGTCATCTGCTGCCTTCAGGCGCGATTTCCTTTCCTATACCCTTGCATAACGGGATCCGATATTATGACTCTCCATTCGTGCTCCACTTCTATTCACACCCTTCTTAGGTAAAATGTAATTATGAAAAATCATAGAATCGAACTGATCTAGTTAATATTATCCATCTAGTTCCGATTACCATATGTCATCATTTCTAGTCATCTGCTGCCATTGATTGTTACCTGTATTCTCCCGTGCTTAATCAGAAGCAATTTGGCTGACCTCCATGTCAAAATCACATGCATATCCTCCAATTAAATTACGTTATTTATACTGATTTTCATTTTCTGAAGCAGAGATTAACGCGGTTCTTCTTTCCTCTACTCTAAATATCTGTATCTCTATATTCCATTATCATTTGAATTTATAATTTCATCTATAGAATATTTTACGGTTAGATAATTAAAAAATGGTTTTGATATAGCCGACCCCGAAAAGTGGTACAATCCCCTTGAATAACCAGAATTTCCTAATAAAATACTGGAAATGTTTCTTTTTGGTAATAGAAATACAGGGTCCACGCTTTGTGAGCACCAAATATTCATCTCTCTTCGGCGTTAATTCTCTGTGCATTGAATTTGAGGTAGATATTTTTATTGCTCCTATCCGATAAAATTGACAGTCTGAGTTGAGATGTATTGGAAGACTCCCGTGATATGAAAATGAAATGGTACTATTCCATGGAAAACCTAAGTTTACTGTCACAACGTGTTTCGGCTCACTTAGCCATCATCAGATGACTAATATTGGCTATGTTAATAATTATTAGCCTCAACATAACGCAACAATTCCAAAAAAATTCTGTCTGGTAAGCGGAAACGCGTCGTGACGATTAGATACGTTTTTCCTCGGAAAAGTACCATTTCATTTTTATGACAGCACCTGTCTGACTTTGCCATTGCTACGTTAATGCATGATGTTGGAGAAAAAGGTCTGCCATTATGGAGACGCCGGCTAGGCATCAATGGTCTCTGCCGGATAGCGGACGGGTGATCGTTCTAGTTGCGTCCAAGTACTGTAGTTCCTTTCTGCTAGTGGCAGGCTACGAGTGGGAAATGATCTCTCTAAACTGAAATGCTACTTCTACATTATGTGGGTGACATAAGGAAATATCATGAAAGAATGGAACTATGTTGTTAGTTTATCCATTTGTAAATTAGGGAATGCTTATTGCTAAAATTACCAGGAACAGGCTATAAGTACCAAGAGAGTATTTCGACCCGCAATTTTTGCTTCCAACAAGTTGTAGCCCTGAAATACTAATGCTTATTGCGCATGAGATTTTTTTGCCCGTTGAAATTATCTATGCTTAGCTAATTGTTTTTAGAATTAAATTTTGATAGATAGATATTTGTGTGAAAAAATACCATGTTATTAATTTATAAAAATCTCTTTTCAGGTAAGGACATCATTGTAGTTTACAACTGTTAGCAGAAACAGCATTCGGTCGATTGAAGGGGAAAGGTAGGCGTATTAAAGGTGATCCCATCCCCATCTAACTGTGTACTGCATGCATGAGCTGTAGCTTAAAAGGTCACTGGTGAACATTCCTAGAGAAGTGGAGTAAATCATTTGATACAAAAAATCATTGTTTTGTATTTCTCTAAGTTGGTATTTAAATAAATATCAAGGATTTTCGCAGCTGGTTATTAGTGTGATTATTTAGAAAGTTAGACTTCACGGTACATATCTTTTCCAGTCACTTGGTCAACATGACCCCCAGTCTTCTAAACCACCTGTCATACGTACGGAAAAATTTGAATCCATGTATAGATAGCCATAGTTAGCTTATTTATTCTTTTTTTCCTCTCCGTTTGTTGAATTCGTTTCGAATGAGAGAAAATGCAAACATTAATACTTATTCGAGCAAGTTTTATTCGGAGAACATGGATCCATGGTCATTGGAACATGAACCTATCATGTTCCAATGACCACCATGACTTTGTGCTTCCGGTAACTGGGGATGCATGGGAGCCAACTCGCATGCCAACGTCTTTACCTGAAACGCAAGGCTCAAACCTAATGCAGGAATGTCATGCCAATATCTCTAACAGCGTATGAAATTCGTTGTGATCAAAAACTAAATATAATTTTATTTGCGAAAACGTGGCCAATGGTGCCTTCGGAAGGTAAACTATGTGTTCCATCACCAATGACAAAAATGCTGTAGTTCCTCTTCGACCTTGTTGGAAGTTTAACGTTATTGAGTCCAGTGGGGTGTGGCACATAAAAATTGTGATAGAGCAGCCACTTACGGACAGCGAGAGCATTTGCGGGTTCCAGCCCCAAAATTTATGCCATATGAATCTTCTCAATTCCGTATTGAATTTGTCTTCATAAAATATCGAAAATAAAACCTCTGAGACCTTAATTTGGGCCGTTAGGGCGCGTGAAGGATCCAAAACTTATCATTCCGCCGATGAATACACTCATGATATCTGCACACCAACTCATGATACATAAATAATTCAATTAGCTTATCATTCAGAAATAAAAAAAATATTTAAAAATTAATTAATTTAATATTGACGTTACCTACTGTTAGCTTCGATTTCATATGTTGTGATCCCTAATCGCATATGGAAAAAATTGCATTTTAAACAGTTCCATCATGCGATCTATCTACATTTTATAGATTTAATGTAACCTACCACCGTTGCTTGGAGTTTTTAGCATGTTCTCAACGTCTTCGGAGAAGTAGTCAGCCTCAACTTTACTAAGGAGATTGAGCAGGTTTTTTGATCAACGCTGTGATAGAAATTTCTAACAAAATTCCTCTGATAGCCACGAAAGTGCTTGCATCATACAGTCCCATTTTATCTCTTCTTCCATCATGCGCTTTTTCCTCTGTCCCGTCTCCTTCATATCCCTCCTCATCGTCAAATGGTGCCCTGGTTTTCCCTTCCCAGCATTTGTAGGTGTCGATTTCTCGGCTCGCATAAAATCTCTCACACCACATCTTAAGTATGGACAGCTACCCCGAGAAGGCGTGCAGCAGTCTCCGAAGGTGACGAAAATATGACGCTTTCTGTGGTGTCACCAGCATTTCCACTCTTTTGGAGAAATCGTTGCTGTGGCGCTTGTAACGTTTCACGGGGAGCAAATAATTTTTCTCTTAATGTAAGAGTCCTAGGTCCTGTTTTGGACACCTTTTGGGTGAGCTGAGTATGATTGGGAACAAAATTGCTTTTCCTTAATGGCCAGAGATTCCCATAGAGCATCAAGTATGAGATGGTTAGGTTTTTTCTTCGGGAGTAGTGATGTGAGGGCTCGAAAAAAACCCGAAATCTTAGGAAAAAAATGATTTTTCCATTCTTTCCCAGCCTTAGAAAAAACGGAAATTAGGGAAAATTTGTAACTAGTCAAAAAACAATATTTTTCTCTAATAATGGTAGGAACCAGAGGCGGCGTGGGTGCTCAGGGGTCCGGACCGCTGCACGTCCAGAGGCGCCCAGTTTTTGTGCCCCCTTCCCCCTTCTGAAAAAATGTGTGCGTTGAAAACGCGTTTGATTACAATTTCATAGGTATTTATCTAAAGTATGACAAAATTGTACTTTCACTCACAATCAGAGATGTTTGGTCTGCTGGCTGTTCAAAGTTCGGGGCCCGGACCCGAGCCCGAAACCTAGTGCGTGGCCTGGGGCCGGGGCGGGAATCCCCGCCTTCCCGCCCTGGCCACGTCACCACTGGTAGGAACATTCAATTTTGACTAACCATAATCGCATTGGAAGCTGCTGTTTCATAGACATAAATAATGACGATCATACCATTAATATTTTTATTGAATGTCACCGCCATTAAAATTCCAGTGTTATGGTCAGCAAATAGATCAGTTTAAATTAAAAATGTATCCAAATTGTCTATAGAAGCAAAGGTAATGGTTGCATGAATAGGAGATATCCTTTGCATCTATTGACAATTTGGATAAATTTATAATTTAATTTACTTATCAATTGCTCTCCTCTTTAATTAAATTGATCAGTTAACAGTTGTGACAAAATTAATTGATGCCTGTTCTACAGAATAATGTGCTTTTCTTTCTATCATGTTAAAACCGATGTAATTTTAGTGATTAAAATTAACCATTCGCCAAGTTTACAAATTAATTCACATAAAGGACAAAACCACTTCTCAAAAAAGCCTGGTTTAATGTGTTACCGCTAAAGAAATCCCATTTAAATAGCAACCATATTTATTTACTTAACGATAATACAAATTACTGGTATAAAATTGCTAAGCAGATTAGAAAGATGCTGATCATCGGCATGTATGTCTCGCAATATCCAGAAGACAAGGAATGTGACAAAAAGCTTAATAATTGTAATACTAGTGCATGCAGAGGTATTTTTCCCTTTCCATTGTAAGACCTTAAATTCCATTGCATAAGAATCCAATTCAAATACAAGGGAGTCCATTACTATACAATATAATAAATTTATGTGGTATGAATTTCAAACAGTTTCATTTGCCAAGCTCTATTTTTGACAGTACAGGCAGATAAGATACCTTTTGGTGATTCTGAGGGGTATTTATTATTTGCCACCAACATCTCAGCATGTGTATTTGTTAATCTGTTTCTATGGTAGTTTAAAATCTGTTTCTATGTATGCATTGATGGTACTTAAATATAACCGGTTTATTTCACAAGCTAAAGAAGAAAGGAAAAATGCAATAGGATTCAAATCTTAGCTTTGTGAAGGCCTTTCCACCAAATTTCTGGATTGGTATGTTTTGTGAATTCCCATGCAGACCTCCTTTCCTAACACTCAGTGCCCTTGACCGCAAGTGTGCAGTTCCGTAGTTGCAGATGCTATTTTTATCATTGATGCAACATTTTCTCAACTTCGGGGATTTACGGACAAGAATTTGTTGGCTACATATGGAAAAATAGACTGCCTAGACTGGGAATCAAACCATAAACATTTGGCTTTCTGTGAGAATAAAAAATCCTGCGTGGCATAATATGTAGTCTGCACGTTTTCCAAGAAAAGCTTGATAGTTAGATTCCATATCTAGGAAAAAGCTTTCCTCTAGAAATATTCAACAATGGTATTCATTGAATAGCCATTTATTTATTTTTAAAAGGTTTGACAACTCTGCTAACATAGATATGGCTTAACAGAATAATTTTTCCCATACTCTAATAAAAATGATTTTTTCATTTTGCCAATTTAGAGGAAAGGCTGATATTTATCCTGACATGAACTTTCTACTGAGCCATAAAGCTGAGGAACATCTGAAATGAGATCATTGCCTACTTCGACCATCACAGTAGAATAAGTTGGTTCCTAACTTAACCGGAAATTCCTATATTTACCCATAAACAATTATTTTTCGATATTATTGGTAGAAGGGAATAAAGGGAATGTATTTATATTGAACTCATCTTATAACCTGTTAACATGAAGGTAATCAATGAATATGTATAGCTTGTTGAAATATTTCTTTCCCATTTTGAAGACTTCGAAACATAATAAAAGAGCCATTCCATCTAGTTTTATTTTTGACTTATGGAGAATTGTAGCATTACTTTTAGAATTGTGCCTTTATTTAGTTTTTTTTCTGTCTTGAATGCTACAAGAGTATCATGACTTTTTCACATTATTGAGAGTTATAGTAGGTCAGTGAGGTGGCTAGAGCATTGGCTCCACATCCGGTAGGCATTGGGTTAAGATGTTCAAATCCTGACAGAAATAATTGGTGCTGATAATGTTACTCTGCAGCGAAACCATGGTCGTGAATAATAAAATTACATGTGGAAAAAGATGTGTCAAAACTTCGTCAAACCTTCTCAGTATGAAGGACTACCACAAAGATTAGATTGTTATTGCGATATTTGTAGATTTGGGGAATCATTTTGCCTGTGTTTTTAGGGCCTCTAAGCCACTGTTATACCAAGAGGCTTCTAATCGTGATAAAGATTTATTTAGTCAGCATACCTCAGTACCGATTCTTACTCTTGCGTCCTCAAACCCAGGGCTTGTTTAATTTTTCTTCTCCTTGTTCGACAGTGAGACGATGTAAAAATGTTTATAATAAGAACTGAAGCATAATTTTAATTGCGTAATTTATTAAGCCGCTGTATCAGGTGTATTTATAAAACTTAATATTCATGCTGAAATGATAAAAATAACTTTGGAATTACAAATAAGTTTACTTAGCACAGGACCTAGGTTTCATTGTTGGTCGTCATCAGTATTTGACAATGACGTCCACGTCCACACATAGGTTGTGTGTTTAATACAATTATGTAAAAGTACAAAGTTATTCTTTCTCATTTTAAAATTTAATTTTTTTAACCAGGCCTTGAAACCCTAACATATCATTCATATTGCCAACTGCTTCTAGCCATTCTCCACTCTTCATCAAGAGGTCTCGTTCCTCAACGAAATCACGCGAACTTGTTGTAATATCTCGGAAAATAAGCTGTTATCTTTTTTTGCGTCACTCGTCATTTCTTTGTTGTGTCGCTCATATGACGAAAATGAATCTACGCATGAAGGATAATCCTCTAATCCGTGTCCCGGAGATAGGGTGTGGCCACGTAAATCCATCCCAAGGGAAACAATCAAAGGCCATTAGAAAGCGTAGTAATTAAGGTTGTCTGCGAAGGCGGTGATTCACCTCGTCAAGTTCCTAATGTTAAAAAAGTAACCATGCTAATACATTGTGTAGTGACTGTGTAATACATATGTACTTGTTGCGTAAATTCTCATTTAGTGGCTTAACCTTTATGTGGATGACGCGATGGACATTGTCACATGCAAAGTAATTCGATTCCCTAAAAAAATTTGGCAGAAGAGTTTTTTTTCATCTAGTCAACTTAATTAATATCTTTCCCGCGCACTAATTTTTATTTAAAATTCATTTTTTAATGTACGAATAAAATTTAATCACATTTCGTTTCCCTCCTAACTTCTTAATCTGCATTTTATATTTGTAACGATATTTCATCGATTATTTCAAATGAAAAGCAAAAGGTTTTGATGGTAGAATGGTTCTTACAACATGGTAGACTTCGACAATTGATGCGGAGGCAAAGTTTGCATAATAATCTCCGTACCATAATAGAAACAATCCGTTTTTATAAAGAAATATATGTAATGATGGGATATAAAAACTTTTCTCATTTAAGATTAAATGCAGTAATTTGAGTTCATGATGAATGGAACTCTCAGAATTCATCTTAAGCCCGGTTTTCTAATGTCTGATTAAATTTTAGCATTAGATGATGTAGCCTTTCGGTAAATGAGATATTAAGTGGAAGTTTGAATTTTGCGAGGAACATCAGACGGTTGGTTAGTTGACCTAGGCGTTGTTAATAGAACGTATTTAAACCAATTTGCATGCGGAGGAAATGTTTAGCCAGACATTTCAAAAAATAAGTCATAATGACAGAAACATAACACTTGCAGTTTCCCCGTAATAAATTACTTTTATTATTAAAATGCTTTTATAAGTGTACAACTGCAAGTGTTTTGTTTCTGTCACTATAGAACAGTTCCAGCACATCACACCTGAATCTGTATTTTACTAAGCGTTCCATTCATCACCAATATCGACAAATTCCACGCGATTCATCCTTGAGCATTCAAGATTATCTGCGTGACAGTTTTATCTAACCTTACGTATCATTTCACTTCAGGCTCAGTTTAAGAGAACAGATGGGATGTTACTACGATTTTATTCATTCTTGAGCAATAGATTTATATTCCTTGTATAATATTTTTGCAAATTTCATGTGCCTTACTTTTTTATTATTGTTTCTACGCAAACCCAAACTTGTTACTCGACCAGATTTAATCCAAACTTGTTACTAGGCCAGATTTAATCCAAACTTGTTACTAGGCCAGATGTTTTCAATCTATTTTGCTCCATTCCACTCTTTTACCATTATTAAGGATATCTCCCCCCCTTCCCAAGGTGGTCAAACTAAAAAAATGCATGCTTAAGAATGATCAAGTTTAAGAATTGAAGTTAGTCTGTTACATTCATTGAACACTATTGCAAGCCAAAGAATAAATCAAAACTAACTAAAATTTTACAGAACACCACATTTTGCTGAATAGTGGTCCCAATTCCCCCTTTAGGAATTCCTCCCTCCCTCCCCAGTACTTGTCCCAAAAATGGAATTCCTATCCTCGGTTTGGATTAACTACGAATTCTTAAAAAAATTACTAGCCATTATTGAAAGTATTAATGAAGGATTGTTTCTTCCATCACTTTCATGGTAAGAGTATCAGCTTCAGTAAATTCATTCTGCCAAGAAGCCACTGAAGCGTAAATATTCCCCCTGGTCCTGGGGCAATGGAAATATTTCCCACAGCATCGAAGTGTGACGGACTTGACTTACCCTAACCATTCATGAGCAAATTTTTGGGGTCCCTTGCGGATGCGTATTATATTCAGACCCCTTTGTACGAGTACTCGAATGAATGACCCCTTTTTTCAGTACTTTTAGCATCGGCTGTATGAACGGCGGGACCAACCGAGAGAACCGTGGCCGGCCAAACGCAGTTTATGTAATCAGACAGCACTCCCCTAGGAATCTTGTGCTCAGTAGAGCCCCAATATTCCGTAGGGGCCATGCTCCAATTCCGCAGACGGTAAAATCGTGTATACGGAATCCAATTAATAAGTGATAAGGCCACCAGTGCAAGTGTTTGGCCAGTTTAATACCCAAGAGGCAAATGCTTTCATGCATTTAAAACACTCCACCCGAGGGAAAAATTTTACCGAGCATTGTTTGTTGAACGAAACTTTTGTGAAAATATTCTCCTGGTGCTTAAATATTTAAAAAATAATATCAAAGCGTCGCGTTTACCTTTTTGTAGTTAACATTATATGGCTGTACCCCCTGACATTTGTGTGACCGCGGAACCTTTTGCGAACATATCGATGGCTCGGCCCCCGGGGCCTTGAAGCGTGGGTAGAGAATGTGAGAAGTTTTATCGTTTTCCGTTGGAATGTTGTGAGGCCTTAGGCCATGTCCGTTTTTCTTAAGCCTGAATTTACTTCCACTTGAGGCATACCTATTGTTTCCCCTTAGGCATTTGCATTTTTTTTAAATCCTCAATGTTTTGAAAACATTAAGGTTAGTTTTTATTCAATCTGGTTGTTTGCCAAAATTGTTTGTAACGATAAACCTGAAGGCGGTTTATAACATGCGAGACCAACAAATTTATGAGATATATTAAACTTAACATATAATTTTATAAAAGACCATGTATGTTTTCATGGTTCTATGTTTATAAATTGTTTTAAAATGGTTTTATATATTATGTAAATAACTACCATGTGCTGCTAAAAATATGATGAAATTAATGTGAAAATAAGATGAAGTAGATGCATACTTGTCATGCATTAGTTTTCGTGCATGTTCATCTCGTCAAAAAGTTTATTTTTTCGTTTTTTGTCCAGTCCTTGTCCTATGTTGCGAGGTGATAGTTCTTTTTTGTTGTTTTCAATTTTATTTAGACTTTAAATGGCAAAATTTATTGAGCTTGAATATACGAGCGCTAGATATGAAAACGGTGTTAACAATACAAATATCGTTCGTTGGAACCTTTAATAGCTCTATGCTATGTTAACTGTATGTATGGCTTCTTATTCTTATCTTATATTAATGAATTCTTCTGGAGCTATACATTTCTTCAAAAACATCCCGTACGATTGCCTTGACTCGAAAAACCACGTTATGCATTCCCCTACGTTACGAGAAATTCCGGGAGATAATCATAGTAATGCTCGAAGTGGGATAGTTGATGATCAGCTATGTGAAGTTCATAGTTGCTTCCTTACTCAACATGGGTAATAGATATGGCAGCTGCAAACGGAATCGCCAAATGTTGCTGTCTAGCGCGTTCGCACGGAAAACTATGCCTCGCAAATATTGAGTCACCTTTTAAGTGTTTGAATATGTGTGCAATTCCCATTCTCCCATAAGCAGTAACTTAAGATGGGTTGTAATATGCACCCCGTGGTGGTTTCGTGAGTTTTTCATGAGACACGTGTACGGCGGGGATTGCCAGTTATCGGGTGCAGAAAATTGCGAATGCTTACTATTTCAATGTTGATCCTGCTCATTGGAACGCTCTCAGCGAATCAGTAGAGGAAACTAGACACGACTCAAGAGACCAAAACCTGATGAAAACAAAAATGAAAGGAAAAAATGATGCTCATGAAGTTTTCAAGGGTTTCCCACCGGGTCAAGAAAGCTACTATTGTCAACGTTTCGACGGCTGTCTCTGATATTTCTTCAGGACTGATGAATCAATAGTTAGAGTACTAGTGCTAGTGTGAAAGAAAAAGAACGGGAAACTTAGGCAAGCTGCATACAGGAAGAAGACGCATGCTGACCGGTATCTAAACGCCACTTCCCGTCACCATCCATCGCAGAAAGCCTCACTGGTTGCGACACTCGTGGGATGTGCCTATGACACCTCTGACGCTGAGACGATAGCATCAGAAAAGAAACACCTAGTATACGCTCTGAGCCGCAACGGCTATTATGACAATTTGGTCCTTAAAGGGGCCTCCGACGAGGAGATACGGCGACTGAAAGTGGGAACAGGGGAACAGAACGTGACAATAACCCGAAAGAGGACCTGCGAGACGGACAATCAGATGGAACCAAAGACACAGTCTGTTACTGTCGAACAGACATCTGGATACAAAGCCTTTAAAATATTACATGTTTTATTTAACTATCAAAATCTCAATTACTCAGGAAAAACGCTGATTGAAGTGTGGTTGAGAACATTAATTTTCCCAGTTATGATACTATTAATCGGAAACCTATTCGGCATGCGTCGTAGAACGTAGGTACTCTAAGATTTACTTCAAAACACCTGAGTTGAAAAGTGACACCAAAACCAATATACTAGATGAGAGCAGGCAGCAATATTGATTAGTTTGTAAAGATGTTAGAATTCTTACATAATCATTACCATGCAAGCGCCATTATTCATCACATCATAATACTCTTCGAGCTATCTCGAGATACGAATAATGTGGAGAACCACAACACCAACCAGCAACGATACCGCTTTAAGAAATTTCGATATGTTCTCCAAAGATATGGAAGATGGCACGTCATTATTTTTGATTTACTGGGGATTTAAACGCAGTGTATTTCAAATTACCTAAGGAGAGCGAATGTTTAAGTTAACCATTTAATATTTTTCTCTATGTGTTGGTGAGGTGAAAACCATCGATATATTAGCGACGAGAGATTAACTTCAGTTTCAGAAAACTAAACTATTTCATAGAAATTTTAATGAAATTGGGAAAATATCTATTTTGGTGATTTCATCTTGTTTCTCATCAAAACATTTTCCATAGGGCTCTCAATTTTCTCATGTGGACTATATGGGACAAACTAGTGTTGATTTAATCTCCCTTCAATATTGGCATTAGAGTCTCCTGGATAGTAACGATTAGCCCCATGCACGGTCTTACATATACCTCCACTACTGTGTGTTTATACTTAAAGATGATACGCAAAATACATCCATTTGTATGTAGTCGTGGGAACTGAAAACAGGAAGCTGTAGATAAATAAAATATTCTACTAAGGAGACAAAATGATTAACAGTTGAAATTCCTTCTACTATGAGGTTCATAAATGATGTAAGATAGGAAGAATTGACAATATATGCTAGCCGTTATTAAACATTTTCACTCCAATTAGCATGTAACAAAGGGGTCTAGAGTTTAACAAGGGTACGATACCCTAGGTTAAACGGTCATTGCAGTGGGAGTGTTCAGAGACCGACGTTCGGTTTGATAGATGAGGGTATTGTTCAACTGACATTAAGCTCTTCGATGTGTGAAATCCACCAAGTTCAGAGCTGGGGGAGGGGCGGGGGGTGCTACCCTCTGTGGGATCCCAAAATTTTACGGCTGTCCGGAAAATTACTTAGCCTTAGGGTTTGAGCTGAATGGTGTCAACAGTCAACGCACGAAACTGAACCCGTGGCCTTTCACTTGGCAGTCAAAACCCTTGGACTACAACGCTGTGCTGGAAGTGTATAATGGAGTGAAACATGACAGCTAATCCTCAATTCACGAGGTCAAAACCGTGGCCGGACTATAGCCAGCACAAGGGACACAAAGCCTGTCTGTTGTCTTACGCGACAGCAATTAGTACCAGATTCCTCCCAACGGATCGAAATTGAAATCTTCCCTTGAAAGCCGCAAAATGTGGTCATCGTTACCCAACAGACGACTGAGTATTTTATATCCAATATATATTTGAAGCCCACGTTCCATTACACAAATTCCTCTTTAAGGAGTCTTATCCGTGGAGGTTGACTTCTATGGAAGTGGCAAATGTAGCGATATCTCTAAGCAATATTGATGATTATTAAAAATTCTTTAAAACACAAAAATCTCTACATAGTGTTTTAAAAATTTGGAATTTAGGTCCCGTAAAAGCCACTGGCCAGTGTATAGGGTAGGTACTTTATATTGATTTACGTGCACAGTAAGGGTATAAGTAGATGCTATCATGACAGAGAAAAAAGTCGTGCGTAAGAGGAAAAACAAATGTGGTTGGTGCAACAGACATTAGTTTAACTATTGTAGCCAAAAGGCAGAAAAAAAACAAAATACCTATTTAAGCAATATTTAAATATTTTGCCAAGCCATTTAACCATTTGACCATTATCAAATAATCTAGGAATAAATTTTTTACTTTTTTAATTTAATCTTTTTTAATACTTAATTTCTTACTTATTTTATGCCAATTTAAAGTTTATTATATAATTTTGGTCCCTTGTATACGATTTAAATTGTGTATCGCTACTTGCCGGGAATTGCTCTGCTTTCACAATACTTCAGTTTTATTCCCCAAGAAATCAATAACGGAAGTAAGAATAAATATGAAATTTCGAAAATCGCCTAATTTCGGCAATCAATATGTTAGTACATAGCAGTATTCGCGCTCCATCGACATTAGATGGTTCCATAAATTTGTATGCATTACAGTAAATATACATGTGTATCTATAAAGTGTACTACGTATAAATATTGTTTTATTCATCATTATTCATTGTAAGAACAGTCATAAGTTTTACCTATAAGTACCCTCTAAAGATAAAGAACAATTCCAAGTATGTATCTTATTGGTCGTTTAATCCAAAGATCGGTTGACTGCAGCCTTCCATCCTTCTCTGTATAATTCTCCCTTACCTCCCGGTAGTTCTTCTGGAGTAATTTCCTCTTCATTTGGTCCATGTACATATTTAACCCTTGGACTATCTCTTGCGACTTTTCCCTTTATTTTTCCTTCAATTACATTTTTTCACATACCAATTGCACCTCAGTGTGTGCCCAATCCATCTGATTCATCCTTTCTGTATTGTGTTCCTTGTCATCTTTTCTTCTTCTACTCTTCTGTATTTTTCTTCATTTTTTTATTTTATTCGTCCATTTGATCCTCAGCATCCTCCCTCAACCCCAGGTTTTGAAGGCATATAATATTTTCTGGGCTGCTTTTCCAATGGTCCATATTTCTAATCCAAAGAGTGCCACGCTCCATACTAATTCATTCACATAGTGTTAAAACACACATAAACACAATTCCAAACAAAATAAATATTTGCAATTCTGTCACAGTCCTAATACACACAAAATTCCAAATAAAATAAATATTTACAATATGTTACAATAAGTTCTCCTTCATAAAATTAGTTTGTTCTTTTACATTTTCAATCCCGCTCGAAGGCATGTGACCAGGAAAATATTCATGCCAGTTGGAATTTCGTTGCCGTTCGCATATATCGTATTAACTGGTTTACTTATCGCCCTCGTGTAAGACGCGCGCCGTAATTTTTACCCAGAGAATCGCGAAAAAAAATCTATTACAATTTGATTGCGTATGAAGCGGAAGAAAAAGTAAGAACACGTTTATTTCTTTGTGCACATGATGCAGTTATTGCATTGTGCTGGAAGCCCTTATGAGAGCCGAGAGACCTGCATATCCAAGCGCAGCAGGCGCTCAATGGAATTTTTATCCGCGTAACTCGCTCCTGATTTTTTGATTCAAAGTTTTCGGGAAAAACAATCGTGCGCGTCGTACACAACTGCGTGGAATCAGTAACTTTGGACGATTTTACGGAACCTCTTGGGATCTCATATTGGAGCGATCTTTATTTACGACAGCGAATCCACGGGAAAATTACGCTCAAATATTTACGAAATCCTCACGAATTCGTAAATATTGTCGATTCTGTTTTGTAAGCGGGGCTAAATGTCCTCCGGTTTCAATTATCCCACCTACCTAGTTCCATGGTCATCCCTCCATTGTCCCTCATCTCTCGTCCCGACCCTCCGCCCCTGGGCCAGTCGTCTCACCGTGATTCCAGCCGCCTCCTCACTTGCCCCCTTACATCTCCTCCGTTGTTGCCTGCTCGTCGACCACCACGCCGAGTCTTCGCCATAACCTCCCCCCAACCCCAATGTATCTCCATCCTATTCTTACCACCCACCCACTCTCCGCCCTCCTCCCTCCGCCACCAATCCCACCCGTTCTCGATGTTGCTTCTGCTTACTGCGTTCACACCCACCCACGCACACAAATTCCCCCTCCCTCTCATCCCCCTAAACCTTTCCCCACTCTCCCCGTGGCTCCATCCATCTCGGGGGACTTTTGTGGTCTCCTGCCTCATTCTCGAACTCTCTCCTCTCCGTGGGCAAAAGGGAAAAACCAAACATTGACCGTGGAATTAGGTACTAAATAAACTCCGCGCCGGGCACTCAAGTTCCGAGGGCGGAATTGCCAATTGTGTCCTATCCCGTCCTCGGGTCTCATCACCCGAGGCGGCTTTCGAATAGGGCCCTCCTTCGTCGTCCACGTCCTTGTTTCCACGATCCATACGCTTCCCCACGCAATATCCTCCTTTGCTTGCTCTCTTTTCCGAAATACTTTTTTTGATAATACGTCCCTGATCTCTTCATATTTCCTCCCTCCTTCTCTTCTCTCAAATGACACCGTAATCAACTTATGGCTACGTCCTTGCCTTTTGTCTTTTCGTCTCGTCGTAAAACGGTTAAAGTCCAGGTTTCGAGGACGAGAGTGAATTATGACTGAGAAAACGCCTGCAAGGGTCTTCCCTGCAATCGACTACCTCGTGAGGATGACTGTGGTAAAATTCTAAAGTTTACGTTTGTAAGAATTTGCTCGATGCTATGATCCAAAACTGAAGATAAATATTCTGGAGTCTTTTCAGTGTATTTTCAAAAGAACGTATAGACGTCAAATTAAGGTTTCGATACTGGAAGAATCGAACTTTCCCTAAAATGCCCAAGTTATTGCAATTTAAAGGATGTTCATTGTGCATTATGAGACAGTTGATGTAGTTCCGTTCACCTCTAAAGAACAACATTTTGAGATTGTTAATTTCGTTCCATCCTTAAAAGGACGACGTAAATATATTTTGAGAATATTCACGTGTATATTTCGAGTCTATTTTTTCTGTCTGGTTAGATATTCTATGTTATATTATTATCAATTTTAAGTTTGGATTAACATTTTCATTTCGGATTTCTATGAATAGATATTAGTTTCCTAATAAAAAAACTGCTACATCATGCCTTTCATCAATATTGATAGAATTTATCAGGAAGCAAAATTACGGGAAAGAAACCACGTGTAAATTTAGTAATTATTATTTCTCCACCAGGTTATCTTATTTTCATTCACCTCTCAGTGATGATTGCATTTTAGCTGGTAATCATGGAGAAGATTTATTTGACCCTTTGAGGTAACCTTCGTGATGGGGGCTTAAGTGATGCTCTTATGCCGGTAATTTAGGGCTTTTCTTTGGGAGCATGAAGACTGTTTTGACATATTTATACATTTCTTTGTAGTTTTTTTTGCAATGTGAGGAGTAGAGTAGCATACCGGGCTATAAATCAATTTCTTAATTTATTTTCCTGCATCATTCGATTGAAGCTAGATTTGTGGCGTATTTTTTAGGTTTCAAATATTTTACGTCCAGTTGACGATGAGTAAACGGTTTCCCCGGAGTGAGTTTTATCCGTCCGGCGATAGCATTTTCAGCGGAAGCGAGCGCCGCCGTCGCCGGCGTGGCCTAACGGAACGGCGCGGCGTCGACCAGGTGTAACGGGAGACCCGCACATTTCCGCTCTCTTTTCCAGCGACTATTTGTCCCCGCGCTTCAGATAAGGCGCACATTTCAGTCTTACCGAGTGTGTACGAACCTATGGGTGGTAATGATACATTTGCCGTGGAGACAAGTGGAGATAATGTTGATGTGGATTTGAATGTGCTGAAGAGTTAGTTATTTATGTGCATACATTTCTGCGGGAAACCTTCCCTAGATCTAATCACTCCCTCCATTGGTTCTTGCTTACAAAAAAATTCTAACCTAGCAGCCTCAGAAGTGTTGGCGCAACATTAATTCTTGACGGTTTTGTTTGGCGTATGCAATTGGTGATAGTGCTTTTACGATGAAGAAATGCTGTCTATTCACGTGCATAAAAATCAGCAGACTTTCTTTTATTTCATGTAATATTTGCCTTGAAAATCCAGCATACACATTAAACCTTTACTCTTTATAATGCCAATTTTGTACTAAAAGAGTGTGTGACATTTGCGCAATTTGAAAACTAATTTGAGCAATGAAGTGTGTTCAATCCAGCTTCTTAGCTGCATCCTGTGACGGCATCGTGGACACCTTCACAGGAATGTTCAGGGAAGGTCACGTACCGAAGGGGATGTTTTTAGGAAGGTCAAAGGTGGCATATTTGTGGAATGAAGCCCTCGGCCCTTACTTCTGGGATATAATGCTAGAAGACGCACAAAATACTGTTGGATTTACTATTTGTTATGACGAGACAACTAGCGAGAATTACTTTAAGGAACTGCAGGTTGGCATCAGGTTCTACACTGAAAAGAAAAAAAGGGTAGTTTTTCGTCACAGACTTCATTCATTGGCAAGGCTACTGCTAAAATATTGTTTCAGTTAATTTGTTCTGCTGATGAAAATTATTCACTGTACTGAAAATTCTCATGGCCTCTTGTGACGGCCCCAATGTAAACAAAGCCATTGGAAGGCTTTTTTTATTAGAAACTTAAATCTGATTTTGACAGAGGACTTCTTAAATTGATTTCTTTAACCTGCACATCCTCAATACATTATTTCAGAAAGGGCTTTACATCTTTGGAATGGAGGTATCTAACGTTATAATTCTTGTATATGACTTTCTAGAGTAACCAAGTCGTTTTGAGGTGTTTGAAAAATCTCAAACAGAGAAGAAAGTGCCTGTGCATGAGTTTCTTAAGCATGCCGTTTCCCGGTGGCTCACCCAGTCCCCAGCAGCAGAGAGACTTCAAAAGCAATTCCTGGCTCTCAAACACTACTTTCTTAAAGTGGTACCCTGTCAGGAAGGCAAAGATGTTGAAAAGTCCCTTGCATCCAAGTGCTATCAGACTATTGGTAACGACCTTGAGTATAAAACCTTCCATGCAAAGATAGCCTTTGTCCTGTATTGTACTAAAATATAAAAAGATTTTCAAAACTTTTTCAACATGATCAGCCTATGATCCATGTTTTGGATGAAGAGGTTGAGAGTCTGAATTTTTCCTATTGCTAAGTCGGTTCTGCAAGCCAGACCTGCTCACAAGGAAGCAAGAATGCATGAAAGAAGCCTTATTTTTCAATACTAACAATATTATGGAAATGAGTAAAATTAACATTGGTAAGGATGCCGATCGGCTTCTTGTCAAACAGGAATGCTCGCATCTCCAGAGTTGTAAGTTTTATCAAGAAGCTTTAAAACATCCGGCGGCTGTGAGCCACCTCCAGAAATCAGTCCTGGCGAAGGGAAGAGAGACTCGTCACCTGAAATGTTTGAAGCCTCAAAACATCAAGGAAAGCTCCTCACAGAACATTGCATCCGTTTACAAGATGCTGCAGACGCTGATGGAAGTGGACGAAGATGGCCTATGAGTCGAGTGGAGATTATTGCAGCTGGAAACCCTTCCGCAGTATGAACCTGAAACTAGGATTGACGATTACTGGACCCAGATATTTACCAAGTCAGATGTTGCCAGTGATCCCAAGTATCCAATCGTAAGCAAAGTAGTGAAAGTTGCCCTCTGCTTGGGTTATGGCAGTTCTGATGACGAGCGAGGATTTTCTCTTTCCTGAAATCAGCTCCCTGCTGACAGGTTGGATATGCTGAAGTGTACTCTTAATGTCAGGCTCAACACCAGGAATGGCCTTCGGGACTACAGTGGCATCCCTGAACATGCGTCCATGACGTCGCAGCTGATGAAGCATGCAGCATATATGAAGAGTACCTGAAGCCTCACCGGAAACTATAAGACGACGAGCTGAAGAGATTGCAAGAAGAGGAGAATGCTCGCCTGCAAAGGGAGAGGCGAGAGGTCACACAGTAAAAGTACCGACAGGCGTTGGGCAAGCTGCAGGAGGACCTACATGCGACAAGTAAGAAGGAGATTGAGGAGTGCATGGCTTGTGGTCAACTAGTGAACTAGGCAAAAGAGAAGCTGGAGGAGGCTATCGCCAAAAAAGATATGATAAAAGTCAAGATCGCCCAAAGTATGTTGGGAGTCACAAACTCTGAGGTCACGGGCAGATGACTTTCTGAAGAAAATGGAGCCTTTGCAAAAGAATGTAGAGAAGAGGACATCGTCTCTACTAGAGTATCTTTTTAAGAATCACAAAAAACCCTGGGATGATGATCCTGATGATCCCTACCTAGGCTAAAATATTATTGTTTGTAATAATTGCTTTTTACATTTGATATCCTAATGTATGGTACATTACTTCCCTCATTCTTATCTATTTTGTACCTTTCATCTCCAGTCCAGATTTCTCTATTTTATTAATTTTTACGCTTTCTAGAGTCCGAAATATAAGTGTTCAGTGTCCAATTATTTCTATTGTAATTTTTATCCCTGTTGCTACTGCTTTAAAAACGAGTTCCAGCTTAAAATACTCGTATTCCAAAATGTAGGGTTATAGTCATTGCCAGAAGTCTAACATGGGGTAAATGTCACCAATTTTTTCATTATTTTCTCACTTTTTCCTCACTTTTTTCACATTTTCCCTTCACTTATTTCGAAAAAATCGCTCACTTTCTCTCTCTTTTCTGTACCAAAAAGTGAATGGAAGCCCTGATTATTGATTGCAATTGGATTATGCTGCCCCCTTTTCAACCACCGCTCATTGTTACTTTGCAACCATTTGTTTCTGCCTCCAGGTTGTACCGTTTCATTAACCTCACCATTTAAACGACTTATTCATTGTGCCATCTCCTTTTTAACACTCTCGCCTTCACTTTAGCGGCTGTGTATGGGTACTATGGGTAGAGAGAGCGCCTAAGAAGGACGAAGATTGTGCCCAGTCGACCTGAATATTATAATTTGTTGAATCCGGAAGATTAACTTTTAGTCATTTAATACACTTCGAGGTTAAAAGCAGATGAATCATAAAAGAAATAAGACACGAAAACGAGTCGCTTTATATTTGACTCTCCCATTGGGGAAATTTCTTCTCCTCATTAAGCGACATTTGGAGATCATAATCCTTGTTTCCGGAGGCATTTCTTCTTTATTTTGCGCTTTCAGCGACTGTATCCTTTCCACTTTCGCTTTCCTCTCTCTTTCTCTCCGCTGAGCAGTTTTCTTCTCCTTTTCCCAACGGAATTCGTGGAATACACCCGGTTCCCGCTTCATTATCTCCTGGGGAGGAGGGGAGAGGGGGCAGAAAATAAAACGGCAACCTTGGGCCATGGAATTAGGATCTATATAAACCCCATGGAGGCCCTCCTCACTCTCCGCTTCGTTCCCGCCGTATGGGGAACTGAGGAGGGCAATTGAATTTGTAGTCACGGTTGGGGGAGGAAAATTGCGAGTGGCCTCAGCAGGAAAATGATGAAGATGTCACCCTGTGAAGGTCTCCATTTTTGCCATCATTCGCTACTCTTTAGTATCGTCTGCGGGAGTGACGCACGTCCGTATGATTGAAGGTCATGCTGTACCTCTTTCAGAATCGGGTTAGTGAGGTGACTAGAGGACATTCTTATGACCTAATTGTAAAAATCCCGGGAGTAACGATTTGCTTGTCATAGCTCTCGTACAATTTCCTGGCACTGCGCAGTGGACGAATTTGAGAGATGGACTACGGAACTTTTAAAGTCCTGCGAAACGGGGGGAGGGAGGTTGTAAATTGTGGAGAGAGTCAGTCTGAAAAAAATTGTAATTGCTGCCTACACAGGGCCCATCGAGAACTTGGATGACTCACCACTACCTGCCGTCCCTTTTCGACATAGCGATAGCGATGGGTGATTTTAACCTCTTGATTTGTGTGTGTGTGCCTCGTGCCATTTTCTCTAAATAGTTTGGTTCTCCTGCCTCCTTTTCTTCTCCTCCGTTCTTTCCCCTTGCCTCATTCTTGTCCCCCCTGCCACACACCCTTGAGGTGATGACATTTTTGATATTTTGTACAAAAAATCCTGATTTCGCTGATGGAATGCGTTACCTATGGAAAACCAAAAGTAAGGTAGTAAAAATTCAGACTATCCCACGAATGTATTTTAAATGAACACTTTTTCCCAGTCATAGGAACCGACTGCAGCGACATTTTTAACGAATTACCGCATTTTGACTTCAATTACGGCATTAATTCCACAATAACTATAAAAATAAGGTGGTAAGATGCCTATATTTTATTTATATTCAATTTCTCTGGTTAATTTCCTTCTTATAAACAGTTTTCCGCGAAAATTGCATTTATATTTCATGGACAAATACTCTTTTTCCGCGTGTTTCCCTCATTCTCCCATTGAACACCATGTAATTTCAAGTTCAATTAGAGAATAAATTAGCGTGGAAAGGTAACATTTTGTTGCTTACATCAGATAGGGGACACGTTTCTCTATAAGTAAACAAAATATGAATAAAATGACATTTAAGTGATTATACGGTGGAACCACCTTAATCGGGATTAGAGAGTAGGGTACAATCCAGCGGTTGATAACGTCAAAAGGAGCATATGCAACAACCATGTTTATTTGACCGGTTAGGTGATCCTCCGTCACTCGGACTGTGCCTTCGGAATCAAGGGTAGCCATAATTATTGATTTCGGTTGATAAATAAAAAATCTATGGTGGTTCTTAGTGCACTTGCCGATTTTCATGCACGGGTGTCGTTCATTGCACAGAATTTCCGTTCATCTTTCGGGTGAGAAGCATGTAGTGACGTCATAATTTCCGCCATCTTAATACAGAATGAAGTTTCGGCACAGATGGGTCTATATTTGAACCAGATTTATAGGTGGTTACCCGTCCGTAGGTTGGGTTATGATGAAATTTGTGCGGTTCTTAGCATAACCCGAGAAACGCCACGGGGAGATGATCATGAGATCGCTGGTGGGCATGTCTTTGAGAATCCAAGTCTAATCTTTGTCGTTTTTCTTGCAAGGGCTCATTTTCTCGCAAAGAACACATTCCTCTTGCTTTAAAATATTTATTCGAAAGTTTAATTTTTTTAATTTAGGTATGTTGATGTATATAATTTTTAAGTCCAAGGAAGGGAAACCCTGCGGCGAGTGAGAGTCTTGAAAAGGCAACGCGATGATTGAGTGAATGTAAGTTAATTGCACTTTTACACTTTTGAACATTTTTAAATAACTCGTACGTTAATGAAGTGGGAATCGGTCTAAAAACCTTTTTCAATCGTTATCAAATTCAACGGGTGTGAAAAAATTGAACGTATTTTATAAGAAAACCACAAAGGCTGAAGAATACCGTCGGCGTAGTCATTTGAGGAGTTCTTAACTTAGGATGATACTCGTTGACGTTCCTTCGTTTGTTCGTATGATGTGGGAATTGGTCTAAAAAACAGTTCACAATCGAAATGAGAGGTAGACGGTTTCACTTCGTGTAATAAATCTGGAGTATTACACGATAATAAACAACGCCGTGTTTGTTGTAGCAACAGAGGCATTATTACCATTACTATTCGCTGCACGTAAATATTCTTGCACGTTTATTTCCTTTATGTTTATCGTTTACTACGTAAGTGTTCTCTTATATGCATGCAGTGCCCCTATCAGAGCTACTTTGAGAATAGACATTGAAGAGTATAATTCTTGTAAATATGGGTGATATGCAAAGAGGTCACTTCACAAAATATCAGCCGCCATAAATTCATTTTGACACTAGCTGAAGAACTACGTAGTGAGTAGGTATATCAAGCCACAGCCAGGGCCAGCACCTTCCATTCCAGGTAAAAAAATGAGAAAAAGACATCAGTGTCAGGTACAAGCAAGTAAAGGGAATAAAACTATGGTGAAATATTCAAGATGCCAAAAATATACTTGCGGAGAATGCCCACCAAGAAGTGAAAAACTTATTCTATGTGTCATGTGTGATGAAAAATAAAGTCTGGGACGGTAGAACTGATAGAAATATATATGGTTTAATGCTATTACTTACATTATACCACTACTCCATGATTAAATAACATACCTACTTATATTTACTCTGCAAAATTCCTTAATGTTTATCGTTTACTACGTAAGTGTTCTCTTATATGCATGCAATGCCCCTATGAGAGCTACTTTGAGAATAGACATTGAAGAGTATAATTCTTGTAAATATGCATTGAATTTATCGATTACCCTATCGAACCCAAAGTAAATATATGATTGTTATTTACAATCAGGGTGTAGTGGTATAATGTAAGTAACAGCATTAAACGATATATATTGCTATCAGTTCTACCGAAACCAGACTTAATTTTACAGCAAAATGTGCTGTTTTCCGCCTCACTCTTCGTCCCATTTTTTAAATTCTTATACGGTCAGTCGAGCTTTGACCGCGCATTGGGTAGGAGCAAAACCCCGATGCTCTGAGACTTGCCCCGGCGACGCAGTCTTACTTCGGAAGAACTCGTGCATATATTGCAAGACATCAGAAAACGGTTCTGATATTGGCGAACTCAACCCAGCGCATTTTGTTTTGGATGGTGGAATTACTTTCTTCTCTGACACTTCAAGTGACGTGGTTGAATGTGGGAGCGGCAATTCGGACGGTAATGCCTCGACACGAGCGTCTCTGCAAGATCATCTGACGGAAACACCCTTTCCTGACTCTGGTCAGTTATCTTTTTATGTAACTACGAACCTGTATGTCAGACGAAGGGTGTAAGCACATGAAAATCGTTACAAATGCATTCGCCGTCTTTCTCTTGATAAATTTGATTATTTTTTGAATACATTTCCTCACTTGTCTTTAGGCATCAGTCTCGGTGGTGCTCAGGGAGTGAGGGGGAAGAAGACAAAGGGGGAAGAGGACAACGGAGAGGTAGGGGAAAAAGAGAAAGTGCAAGGGACTGCAGAGTTCCAACCGCTGCTAACGCAATTCAAGGGAATCTCCAACTAAACAGTGATGCTGCCCTCGAAAATGCTTGCGGTGAGGGTTGCCTACCTCCAAGAATCGCAGAACGGGAAGGGGGACGAAAGGGTCGAGGGTGTGAAAAAAAAGATTCGTTTGCTCCAGCAGTCGGAACTCGGCTATTTGATAGGGATGGTTTCAATGAGTGGGCTGTGACTCCAAGTGGCGTAATCACGATCGGTAGGCTTGCGAGTCAAAATATTATAAAAGAAAATCCGGGACTATCACCACAAATCAAACGAAGAGTGTCTAAAGAGAACGTATCTAGCGCATGGCGTTAATTTATTGATGAACGTATGCTCCGGAATATCAAAGTACGCACTGAAGTTGAAGCAGTGCGCTTGGGTGAGGGAGATTGGACCAAAACTGTTGAGGAAATTGAAGCTATTTTTGCCCTTATGTACGCTCGAGGAGCATATTGTTGTGGATCGCTAGATTATGATGTGCTATGGTCTAGTGAATGGGGGCCAGCGTTTATCTCTAAGACAATGTTACGACGCAGATTTCGCTCGCTTATGAAGTACTTACGTTTTTGATGTTTGCAGTCCAAGATCTCAGCGTCTCACTACAGATAAATTTGCATTGATGTCCAAAATATGGAGTAGCTTTGTGGACAATTGCATAGCAGTCCAAGTGAATACTTCACGGTGGACGAGCAGCTTTTTCCCAGTAAAGCTAGATTCACACATTATATGGCAAATAAAACAGACAAATTTGGAATAACGTTTTGGGTATTACCAGATGTTAACTCCAAATATTTCTGCAATGGGTTCCCGTATCTGGGGAATGATGAGTTGCGCCCGCCGAACGAAGTTCTCCCAGAAAATGTTGTTTTACGTTTACCTATTGCGTTCGTACCTGAATTCAGGACGAAATGTCACGACAGATATTTTTTTCACGTCACTGACTTGGGCTAAAAAATTAAAGGAGAATGGCATTAGTATTGTCCGTACAATGAATATAATCAGACGTGAGGTCCCTGGAGTACTTCGGACGTCAAAGGCGAAGTTGTACGATACCACAGTCGAAAAACATGAATATATTACAATGACAGTATACCAAGGTAAAAAAACAAAAACGTATTAGTTCTGAGTACCATCATAGAGTAAGTATACTTACTCTATGGTACCATGCATCCCAGCATTGAATTAGATTGCACAGAAAAAATATTACCCAAGTCAGTCAGTTTCTACAAATCCACAAAGTATGGAGTAGATATACTGAACCAAATGGCAAGGAAATACTCCACGCGCGCTGGATCTCGCCAATGGCCTGTGCAAGTTTTATATTATAACCTAAATTTAGCAGCCATTAACGCATGGGTGATATGCAAAGAGGTCACTTCACAAAATATCAGCCGCCATAAATTCATTTTGACGCTAGCTGAAGAACTACGTAGTGAGTAGGTATATCAAGCCACAGCCAGGGCCAGCACCTTCCATTTCAGGTAAAAAAATGAGAAAAAGACATCAGTGTCAGGTACAAGCAAGTAAAGGGAATAAAACTATGGTGAAATATTCAAGATGCCAAAAATATACTTGCGGAGAATGCCCACCAAGAAGTGAAAAACTTATTCTATGTGTCATGTGTGATGAAAAATAAAGTCTGGGACGGTAGAACTGATAGAAATACATATGGTTTAATGCTATTACTTACATTATACCACTACTCCATGATTAAATAACATACTTATATTTACTCTGCAAAATGTTTGTACCCTAAACTACCATCAATAATTCGTCATTGGACAATTGGTGATAAATCAGGGTATCCCAAATTTTGTGTTTAAGTAGAAAAACGAAATTGTTCATAAATATTAATAATTACAATAAAATAATGTAAATTTGATTAAAAAATAAAATAACCTACCTTCAAAATAGAATATATGCGTGAAATTATTCATACACACCACCAAAACGATAGAAAACACATACCGGTCAAAATGACCGCTGCCGGCGCTTTTAGGTATGGGGACGATACGGCGCTTCTAGTGTTAAATTGTGCATATATGTTAGATAATACATGAATATCAGCCAGTATTAAGAAGATGAATGAAATATCGAAGTAATAGATATTCGGTGGTATGTTATGAAGGTGGAATTTCCTGCTGCCCGAATTTATTAATGAGTTTCAAAACGTTATGTGTCTTATAACTATGGAGTCCATAACTAAATGTTTGTGCAAGCGACTTTAAGATTCCAATGCTCTATTCAATGGCATACACACTGTATTACGTATTTTTTTGAAACCCTGTATAAGGAGAGGGTGAAATCCGGTAAGGGGGTTATTTTTCACTTCCTCGCCTTTCGTGACCAGTCCGAAAGGGGAAAGAGCCGCATCCAACAAGGCCGACGCCTCTTCTCAACACGAGCGCCCACTGCACGAAAGGTACCGCCACGCACCGCCGTCGCTAGTGACTGAGTTGCGAAACGGAACGATATTTTGACTAGGCCTGTCAACCATCCTCATTTTCCTGGAAAGGATCTAATATTTTTTCTCCTAATTTTGTTAAAATTTATTGATCCCAATTAATGAAGAAATCGGAAAAATTCGGCGCTGAATATTTTAGCACGATAGCTTGAAAATCCGAAGGTCGTCCGTTCAAATCCACCTTACCCTTGTATTTTGCGTTTCCTTTGTAAATACGTTATAAGTTTGAGCCTGTCACATTGCCTTAGGCGTTAGATAATCCAAAAAATAAATTACACTATTTGGAAAGCCATACTAATACAGCAGTAAGCATAAAACATAATACCTGTGACGCTATGCTATTGACGTGCATCCTTTGGATTACTCATATTTTTGGTCCTCATTTCCAGAGATAGAGAGTTGGTATCCCTAATTATGACGTAAAAATTGGTGATTTCGCCCAGTTATCACTTTGGAAACGGGAATGGTGTATATTTTTAAAATAATCTCTGGGGTTAGGACCCGTAAATTTGTTATCGCATTACTATTAGTGAATCTATGGACTATTAAAAAACTCAAAAGTGCGTTTTCTGATTTATTATTGATGTTAGAGGCAACGATAATCATCCCTTCTACGACAGTGTTAGGTATTCCCTTCGCCTTATTACCTTCTCCAACTATCTATTACGTCAATTCTTGATTTCCTCGAGCAGCTCTCTTTCTCAGCACACAGATTTTGGTCGTTAGCCCTTCTTAGACCCCTGTGAATGTCTCTGGTTTTCACTCCACCCTCTACTCACGAACAGCTGGCTTCGTTGCCAATTTTTCCATCCCTCTGCTGACGACTATTGAAAAATTGAAGTAGAGTCAGCTGTAAAACCGAAACGCAATATTTATTTATTTGATAAATGCAACTTCATCAAATTTGGCGAGATGCTTAATGATTCGTACACGGATTTCGTAGCTAAAACTGAGGATAAAAGCACTGATGAATCATGGAAATATTTCTTAAAAATTCTACGACGGGGAATCAACGAATATATTCCGCAAAAATTGAAATGCGACAGTAAAGAACCTCGCTGGTACAACAACGATGTTAGGAGGGATCTTAAGAGACAGAGAAAATTGTACAACTTGGTTAAAAAGTTCACTACGGTAGGTGACAAATCGAAGGAACTTGAAGCAAAAGAAAGTTACGCTGCGCAACGCTCAAAAACTAAGAAATCAATGCGTTCTGCATTGCTAAATTTCAAGAAAAAAGTACTTGGTGAATTACTCGAAGAAAATCCGAAATCTTTTTGGTCATATGCGAGAGAGCTTCAGGGAAAATCCTCAACCGTAGATTCGTTATTTGATAATGATGGCAAACTTGTCACCGAAAATATTGACAAAGCTAACACGCTAAATTCCCACTTCAAAAGTGTATTCACCACAGACGATACTGCATGTAATTTTGAAATACAATTCACTGAGGAACCGATGAAAGAAATCACTATTCAACGTGATGGGATAACTAAACAGCTACAGTCGATAAAAAATAGTAAATCTCCGGGTCCGGAGGGAATACCCGCGCGTGTCCTCAAGGAGTTAGCGCCACAGATCGCACCGTTCTTAGACATAATATTCAAGAAGTCATTGTCTGAAGGAAAGATACCATTATACTGGAAAATTGCAAACGTTACACCGATATTCAAAAAGGGAAACAGACACGACCCAGGGAACTATCGACCAATTTCATTAACGTCGATTATAGGCAAGATACTCGAACATATCGTCGTTAGCAATATCATGACGTTCCTGGACAGTCGTAACGTCCTCCATGGCTGTCAGCACGGCTTCCGGAAAGGTAGATCATGTGAAACACAACTCGCGCTCTTTCTTCATGACGTTCTCAAATCTGGCGAATCGAAAAGACAAGTTGACGCATTATTTCTAGATTTTAAGAAAGCTTTCGACACGGTACCTCATAACAAACTTTTATACAAATTACAGTCATGCGGCCTAAACGAAACAGTAGTAAACTGGATACGCGACTTTCTGAGTGATCGTAAGCAAAAGGTAGTTCTTGACGGAATTAGCTCTGATGTCGTTAAAGTGACATCAGGTGTCCCGCAAGGAAGCGTGATCGGACCCCTTTTGTTCATTATATACATAAATGATCTATGCTCTCGAATTAGCAGTAAAATACGTCTATTCGCCGACGACGCTGTCATCTATCGTGAAATTAGTGATCACTCTGACTTTGAAACTCTATCATCGGATTTAAACAACGTTCATGTGTGGAGCCAAGAGTGGGGACTCGAACTTAATCTGAGCAAATGCACGGCGGTACATTTCTTGCGGAAGTCGTCCAACTATTCCCATGTATATGCTGTGGATGGTGTTAACATAAAGGCGACAGATGAAGTGAAGTATCTAGGAGTTACGATAACTTCGGACCTATCGTGGGGAGCACATATAAGAAATATTTGTGGCAGAGCTCTGAAGAAGCTAGGATTCGTCAAGCGTATTGTGGGAAGATTTTCGGATGAAAAAGTAAAAGAGAGGTGCTATTTCGCACTCGTCCGGCCACACCTTGAATATGCAGCGAGCATATGGGATCCGGTGCAGAAAGACTTAGTCCGGGAACTTAATAAAATACAAAGGAAAGCTGCGCGATTCGTCAAAAACAGCTACGGGCGTTCTGACAGCGTTACACAGATGTTAAACGAATTAGGCTGGGAACCGCTAGAGACTCGGAGGCTGCGCGCTAGGCTTAGATTGCTTGAACAATTGAGAATAGATATCTTTCAGAGCGACACGGAGAACATCATATTAGAACCCCACTATATTTCCAGGTCCGATAGAAACGATAAATTAAGAGAGATATTTTGCCGAACGGATAGGTATGGGAATTCGTTTTTCCCCCGAACAATAAGGGACTTCAATAAATGCTAGGCGTAATTTCATTAGAGCGTTTCCTTTTTATCTTTAAGCGGCTGGTGTCCTAACACCCCCCGCCACACGCCTATTGAGGCGGCTTGCGGGGTAATATGTAGATGTAGATGTAGATGTAGACTATTATTCTTTTTTGCCGGATAGATTTTTTTCAAATACTCTCACTCATCGTCATGTTCTGTGCTGTTATTTAGCTAATTATCTCTAGCTATAATTATGCTGGCTACTATCTTCTCATTCTATAGTACCCATCTCTTTCTCGAAAAGGATATTTAGCTTATGTAAACGGGATACTTACAGCTAATAGGTTTTCATCTACTATTATCGTGTCCTTCACTTCAGGACTACATTTTTCATGGACTATACGTCAACCACTACCGATTGCATTGTTATTCCAACGTCGTGTAGAAATACTCTGGTAATACCTCCATACTTCCGGAACATTTTTGTGAAGTCCTGCATTTTATGACTCAGGGACATGGGTCATTAGAAAGCTGGAACAGTAGAGAATGGAGGATTTGAAAACTTGGTTCTGAAGGCTGATACTTAAGATTAAACTTACGTATAGAATATAAAACGAGGTGTACAGAAGAATAGGTGAGCCAAAAACCATACGGAGGGCTATCAGAAAAATGAGATCCAGATAGATACGCCACACTTTGAAACACTACGAATTAGTAAGGAACATAATATAAGGGAAATACCAATCAGGACATGAAACAGAACAGCTGCAAGGGCATTAAAGTGTTTTGTGCGAAATTTTTCCACATTCATAATATAAACCATATTCGAATTTAATTTTTTTGATTTCAGCATATGTTATAGGCATGAGTTAAACATTATAATATTAATGGTATATCAAAAATATTTTTTATGACTGAAATTCTCAGTAACAAACTAAATGCGCATTCATAAGTCCTTAACTTGACTAATTTTTTTCACACAGTACAGTGAAAACTCCTTCACAACCGAAGATTTATTTGCAGTTTACTGCAATAAAATATACTGCAATGAGTAATTGATTTTTTTTTAATATTTGAGATGCGATACAAACTGCACTCTGTTAAATTTCTGACGAGGTCTATTCGTTTGAAATTTCTCCTTCATTTTAATAAAGTTTCTCTGGAGTGCATATCCGTACCATTTCCCTTAATAATGGCTGGTATTTTTGGCAAATAACTCGAAAATTATTGTGGATACAGATTATAATTTGGTATCATTGGAAATACGAGATCTTTTCTTCATAGTATACATTGCATTTTTGTGAAATGAAATCTCGATCAAACTACTTTTAAAAGAGTTAGCAAGGTAAAGGATAGAATGAAAGCTGCAGTCATCCAATCTTATGATCGAATAACTAATGATTATAACTTCTATGCTGCTATACATGTTGTCAATGCTATGCTTCTATTCTGCTAAGAAGTCAATGTTCTCAACATTGACTTCTTCGCTACATATACATAAGTTTAATGAATATGCTATTGTAATTAACCCTTGATTTTACTTCTTCAGTCCATTATCTCATCTATAGTATGTCTTTCCCGTGATATGCCTTTCAACCACTGTAAACATGAACCCCAGTCACTCACTGCTGGAGATATAACCTTTTGAGCGTGCATTTAAAAAATTAACGGCATTCCCTTTCTTCTTTCTCTCTACATTTGCCCTCACTGCACCCCGCGTCTCCTGGGATGAATGGCGTTGGAAAAAATCGATACGTTGTGATGAGAATAAGGCTGGAAGTTCACCTCTGTGCCTTCAATTATCGTTTGAATTTTCACCGTGTTTGCTGCATCGCTGGAAGCCACTTTCAACATGATGTATCGTATTTCGTTTGAAAAGAATGGCACTATCTCCACTCTATTGTAACCTTTTCTAGTTGAATGCATTCATAACGAGATTTCGCGCATATTTTCTTTAGAGATATTGCAGGTGAAATTTCCCATTCTGAATTTTGTTTAGCTGTGTATATTATACGAGATACCAATCTCATCGATTCTTCAATATTTTAACGCGCAAAATCTGTTCAATTTTTAAAATAACAAAGTGTTACAAATTCATATAACCCCTCTCTTCCTCTGCCACAGTAAATTGAAATTATGAGAAGACTGGATGTATATTTTTGAAACAAAAATTTTCGTTGATTGGTTATTAGGGGAGGCAACTGAAAGCAGAGGTCATTTATCCCACCTAAGGATGTGTGGGCTGGTTGATAACGGTTGGGTATTTTGACGAAGAAAATAGAATGGAGAGAAACCCACAAGTGGTAATGAGCCTAAAATTAATGAGAGACGCGAAAAAGTCCACAGCTCAACGTTGGACGATGATTTTATATGCCACTAGTTCTTATTTATTCAATTTTGTTAACTCATGAACTTCACTGGTATTGTGTGTGGAGCAATGTAGTTTCTACTATCATTTAACTCGATCGTTAAGTTATCTTTCAGTTAACTGCTTTTGTCTTAATCACCCACACTATAGTACGCATAATTTTATCTTACCCTCTCCTATTTCCTTTGCCTTTCGATCTCTCGCCGCAAACAGCTTTCTACTTCTGAAATTTTGCTTTTATGGTTGTTCATCTGGGGAAGCGGTAGACAACCGACCAGTCAGAGGCGCAATAAGCAAGTAGGTTGGTAAGGACAGAGTCATTTGAGAATGAGGAAGTGTGGAGACATACCCGGCGTCGTCATTAGCCCACTCGTAACGAATTGAGTCGAAAGGTCTAAACTCTAATGTCCCATCCGCCTGACAGAGTAATAGATTTTACGCTAGGTTAATGGGCAAAAATTTCATGAATCAATTTGAATGAATGACTTTTGTGCTAAGTATGTACATTTGTGTGAAATAAGAATTGCTAGATTTCAAATAAGCATATTTAATAATGAAAACGTATGGAACTACATAAAAATGATAGTGTTAAGTAGTGAGTCTTTCAATTACAGTCACAGTATTACAAATACTCTATGTGACCTTAACCTGCTGCACGAGTTACTGAAATTGTGTGCAATGCGTTTGAGAATGCTTTGTATCACTTATGGTACTGCAGCCTAGGTTCTTTTTTTAGAGAATCCAATCCCGTGGGTAGTGGTGGAGTCTAAACATATGGTTTTACAGGTTCCCTCAAGAAAAGGTCAGGGTAAAGTTTGGAGATCTTGTTGGCCAGGATTGTAGTGTCAAGCCTTGGGGTAACATATGGCCTACCCATCTCTGAGGCTTAAGGCTACAATAACGCCTTTTTGGCATAGATGTAGGCTAGCGGTAGTCAATAATAATTCTATACCAAGTCCATTGTCCGTGCCAAATGACCCTTGCCGTCTATGCACCAAATAAACCAACCAACCATATTCGTTCAAGTTGCGCAAATTTCATTCCTTGGAGTTGTGTGGTTATACGGAAATAAGGTGCCTACTTCCTTTGTTAAAAATCTGCATTCCTGTTTAAATTTATTCCTCGCACATATCTCGCACTTTTACCTCATAAATTCAGCACAGTTTCCATTCCCTGAACTCCCCACTAACTTTGTCTCCTATCCCTGGATATTGTCTCCTCCCCTAAGCCATTTTTACTTTTTATTTCCTGGCTTTTATCCTTCTTATCTCCCGACCAGCTTTATCCCAAGTCCTCCTCCCTCTCTTATCTAGCCATTTCCCCGTTCCCGGTGGCTCATTTTGGGCAATTATTTATACTAATCGCGGCGCTATTTTTATCTTTGAATAATTTCTTTTGGCTTGGACGTTTTGGGGTGCTTTATCCATGAAAAATTCACCAAGGGGCTGTTAACGTGCGTCTCTTCCATCGCGATATCTTATGTTCCTTTCGCCTGGTGGTGAAGCTATTTGTGCAGCGTGATAATAAGGGCTGTTCTAAAATGGCTAGGCTTTAATGTTGAAGACGGACGCCTATGGTGATAGTAAATAAAACATTTGCGGTTGAAAACTACCAAGGATAGATTTTTAGATAGCATTGTTTTTCCCCCGGGATAGATTCACTTGTAGCTTATTTCTGAAATCACATTTGTATAACTGTATCCAATGATATATCCAAAAGTGTTACGAGAATTTAATGTATTGGTTCAATATACGTTGCAAAAAACATCAATAAATTTGTTAGTTTCATGAATAGTGTCGTAACTTGTTGGGTCTTATGAAGGGACGTGCTTATGAGTTACATGGGCAACCTAGGAGACGTAGAGATAGCGAACCACTTGGGAGCGTTAGTGTTTGATAATTTAAGATGATTGAATGAGAATTTTATGTATTTATGCTGGAAAATTATGGAAAGAAGAAGTAATTTCATGAATAACATGAACAAATATTAAATTTCAACCAACTCTGACTCAGGTTTTTTTTATGGAATACCTATATTCCATATCAGATATACAGATATTTGTTAAACCGGAAGTGAAATGCAAAATTTTGTCTTGAATAAAATTTGGGCTTCTCTTTTCTTTTTCTAACGGGGAGAGGAAAAAACAAATATAGAGTTTTGGTAAATTCGTTGCGGAATTGATTGCTCCTGGAACACAGTAATGAGTTGGATCTAAAGAAAAAGAACATTTTCATTAAATCCACCAATTTTTATTCAGGTACGACTAGTTTTGGTGTTTCGGTGTCATCACCTGATGATGACACCGAAATACCGAAACTAAACGTACCTCAATAAAAGTTGGTGGAATAAAACAAAGAGTTCTTTTGCATTAGTAATAATGAACTTCCACAAGGTTGAACTGGAAATCCTTGATCTTACTGAGTTTGATATTTATAGATCTACGAACTGTCGATTACATTGCCTAGTATTTAAGGGACCAGCCATTAGTTTCGGATCACGTTGGAGATACGCTAATATCTCTTAGGCCCAGTTTCTCAATGTCCAATTAATGATAACTGCGAGGCGTTTACGTCAAATGGATGTTAACTGATAGTTTGGGTTTCGTCAATTGCATCAGACTGTCGGTTAGTTGACGTGAGCGTTAACGAAGGTAAAAAATACTACCGTCGGTTTTCTTATCTTGAAAATGTTCAACCGGGGATTATTAAAAATCGGGCCACAGAGTACATGCTAAAACGTTACAATTGCGTAAACGTTTCTCAAAATGTTCGCAATCGAAGTTTGGACACCAGGGGTTGTGTTTGTAAGTGCGGCAGTTTTCGGTAGAATAGTTTCCATCTCACAGCTTAAAAGTTATTTGTATTTGCATATTTTCAAAATATTGTCCATGATTTATGCCCAATTTAGTGATTATAGGTACAAAAATATATCTTAGACCCTTTTTATTGGAAGAGTCCATTCCCTCTATACAAAATCCTTGCGGTGGTGTAAGGTAGTCTCCACGCTTCGCAAACCTTCATTGTGAACTTTAAATGCCTGATGTATTATCCACATCAACTTTATATGCCTCTGTTTCTTAATCCAATCGTTTAGATGGACTAATTTACTGGGTTGCGAAATCTATCAGCGTATCTTGAAGCGACTATGTATGGACTGCGAACCGCGTTGCTGATACTTCCCCGCCCTTTCAAGTTAAATGCAATTAGATTGGCAGCCTTGCCTATCATATCCTCTTCCCTACGCACTTTAGCTGACCCCTTCCACACGAGACTTCACCTCCTTGACGTCTCACTTCGTGCAGGCAACTGCCTCCAAGTTTCGCTACCATTGCACTCAAGATGTGACCTAAAGTGAGCGAGATAACATCTATTTTAGTTTTCGACCGAGGTCCTTCCATTTATTTGTTTGATAGAGTCCAATCTTTTTAATGCAATGCCATAAAAAATCAGAATGTTTCCCCGCGACTACCTATGGGTTACGTTTATGCCTTTGGGGAAGTTGCTCTTAGTCATAGGGTGATAACTTGCGTTTCTATGCGTGAAAGGTAACCAATATCTTTCAGAATGAAGATTTTCGCGGTGGTCTCCGATGAAATTCTTAAATTTTTTGGTTATACCGCGTTGGTTGCTGTGGTAATGACGAAAGTTTCGCTGGCACTACTGCCAGCGTCTTCGACCTGAATACGCAGGCAGTAGTAAATTCTTCATTTTTCTAGTTCTACCGCGTTTGTTGCTGTAGTGATGATGACAGTTTCGCTGGCACTACTGCCAGCGTCTTCGACCTGAATACGCAGACAGTAGTGCCAGCCCTGCTTCAGCCCTGCTTCTGTCAAATGTGAGCACTATGAAAAACATTTCAGTTAGTCAGTTTAGTCATCCCTTTCTCTTTTTCTTTCTTAATATTTACCTCATATTTTTTCTTTATTTATTCTTGCTTATAGCATACCCTTCTTTCCTTTCTTTCTATTGATTTTACCTACTATTCCTCCTCCTCACTTCTTTTTTTACTAAGGATTTTCTTCCACTCCGCATGATTGCTTACATCTCTTCTCCGCTCGCTGACGTCTCATCCTAGATAAGGTCGCATATCAGATTTGAGTCCAAAAAGGGGAGCCGCCATAAGCAAATTTTTCGGAATACGCTTCGTTGAGAGAGGGCCTATGAGGAAGAGCTCTTCCTTCTTTTCTGTCTCAGCCCAAATCCTCCTGCGTCTGTTTTTGTTGGATCTTATCAAGGGTCCCACGAGAAGTCCCCCATGTCTTTTTTTGTTGGGAGAAAGGAAAAAAAACTTTACGGGTTCTTTGATCCCTAAATCTTCTGTTTACTCCTCTTCCTTTACTTTCACTTTTATTTTTCCGTCTTGAGTATTCCTCTAATATCGTTCCTGCCTTATATTATTATGTAAATAACAGTATTTTTATATTTTCCATAGGTCAATGGTCCCGTAGAGTCTTGGGAATTTAATCTTTTCGAATTAGGTACCGAGTACATTCGGAAATGACGTAGTGTTTCGTGTACTCAACATTTTTGAGAGAGAATATTAATCCTTTAGTATGTACATCCCATCACATTTCTCTTATTTGCTTCGCTTTGATCTTGCACTATTTGTTTATGTTCATATTTGTTTGTATGAAATGAGGCGGTAGTCTTATGTTAGGAAACGATAATATTTTTTCGTGCTAGGGTCATGTATTATCATCACTCTTAATATTGCATTATTGAAAGTTTACCCTCAGTAATTTCTACCCGCTATGAAATGTAGCTTAATATATAAAGTTGCTACTGGTAAAGTTCTGAAGCTAACAACTTGAAAACCGCAGTGGGAGGCCTCGAAAACTTAAGTTTTTTCTCGCGAAACTCCTTGCGCTGAAAAATAAAATATATCGCGGAATATTTCTTAATATGAATTTAAACAATACTGCCAATAATGCCAATACTGCCAATAATGCCAACTAATGTTTCGTCAAAGATCACTGTACTTATTAAAACAATTACTCTTTATTATTATCATAGTTGATGTAAATATGCCACAGGGTGTATGTTAGCCTAATTTAGTTCTACTTACTTAATTATCAATAAGACTGCGTTTCTCAGAATTCATAAGCTTGGTTTAAGCTTTAAAGCTTGTCCAAGGTGTTCTTCGACTGGTATTCATTTTAATTAAATCACGTTGGACAAGATCCGAGGTTTGCGTTTCCATGCTTTCCTAGATAATTTCGTCAGCGGAGTAATATTTCCCACTTCCACCATGTCTGAAATTGCTTTAAACCTGAAGGCGAGAAAAAGTTCAGCCCCGTAGACCACAATTAGTCACTCAGGTAGGTGTTTTGGTCTCATCAGTCTGCATTATTGCTGTGCAGTCTGAATTTACTCCTGAGAGTATCACGTTGAATTTGGTATAAAGTGGGGCCATGCGTTTAAATCTGCATCTTCCTTCTTTTGCGAAGAATCCAAATTACTCCGTCAAAAGCTACTCTCTCTCAATTTTCACCTCAGGAGGTGCTGTTCAATGACTCATTAATTCTCTTATGAGAAGAGTGTTTACAAATGGATTTAATTCTAGGCTTATTGGGTGACACTGTGGAGTATCTAAGAAAAAATAATGAGAGACGCTCTTGCAGTATTTGGCCTGCACTGTAAATGGAGTCCTCTTAAGGCTACGTGGACCTTAATACCTATTGCACGCAATTTTAGACAGGACTAACTTTTCATGCAATGCACTTAAATTCGTTCCACCATTAATCGACATAATTTCTTTAGTTTTTGATCATTCATTATCTTTATTTTTTATTATGTAATTACAGGTCATGAGCAGGCAATGAGGTCATTTACGTCATTACGACAGGTGGGAAGGTTGATAAGGGGAGGATTTATTAGGGAGTGTAGTATGGGTGGACAGACGAAGGATCAGTTTTAGAACAGTGTGACGCGTCTGCGTTAACCTGTTCTTACAGAAAGCCGCAAAGGGGACCACGATTTAACGTTTCATTCGATGGACGGAATACTGTACTTGAAAGTTTCTCTCTAAAGCATCCAATCAGGGATCGTACTTCCATTTAAATATCTACATAAAGATGAGCTCCGAGAGGTGGTAGCTTTCATTTGTAGTTAAATTTTCCTTTCGGTAAAACTTAGGTACAAAATGCAAGCTGACTTTCAACCTTCGGTGAAGGAAATCAGTTTGGATGGGATCTGGGATAAAGATGCCATACTCATTATTATCCTCCAATATGTTGTTAAAATTGCTGTGCCTATTCTCCTTTTCCTTGTTATTTCTTTACTGGTTACGGGCAAAGTGTAAGTCTAACCGTAGATATTCCACCATGTAACCAATTGCGCAGGAACATTATTACTTAATTTTATTCTTTTGAGATGATGTTAATCTTTGATAATCTCATATGGAGGCCGCATTTCTTGATGATAATAAATCGAGGTGATTGAGTTTTTCAGTCTCGTAAGTTTTAACCACTCAGAACTTTTGATTCGTATTCATTCCCTATGTATTAGGATCCGCATGTTTTTTGTAAATACCTATGCCTTTGTGATAAGAAATGGGTCTTTATGCGAAGAAGAGAAAGAAGAGAAAGAAAAATATTTATTGTTCAGGACAAAAATCCAAAAGAACAAATATAATAATAAAACACTTTGCAGGCACAATCTTTTAAAAGTACAAAAGGACAAACTTTTCATCATTTCAAACTTTTCAAATACAAAAGGAAAAACTTTTATCATTCTATAAATGTAAATTAACCAAAAAAAAAAACTCATGTATTAATAACTAACAATAGAAAAATGAT